>CM049882.1:30629182-30669182 GCA_027474115.1 Schizopygopsis malacanthus | reverse complement strand
ACAGTCATTATGCTGTTTAATTGAGTTAATTGTTTAGTTGATCTGTTACTCTTTTCGTGAGTAGTTAATTTGGCACTTTTGAGTTTCATGTAGGCGCATTAGAAAACAATTAAGAATACCTGTTAATGTAAGATTAGTAGGCTACTTTAATTATTAGCTTGATATGTTGTCTAAATCATAACTTTGGGAAAAAGAGATAAGCCTTTTGTATTTAAGTTTAGTTTCCTTTTCTTGTTAGTTACAGGTAAGGAGTGCCAGCCACCCGTGTATTTTATTATTAATGAATAAGAGTAGTTTAGGTTTGGCGTCGGATACGCCGAAGCTTGCAGCTTTATTTCTACTTTTTTGTTTGGTAGTTAGATTAGTTGGGTTGGGTTTTAATAATTAGGGTTGTTTTGCTTTTGATCATTTATTTGTTTTGGTGTCACTCATTCTTCTTTTTCTCATAAGCTATTTAGAGAACTTATCTCTCCGATGATTGTAATTAGTACCTCTCTAAATTAATTCAACTTGTGATAACAATGCTTGATTGCCTTCTGGACGTTTTCTTCCATGGTTTGCGTCTCACTTAAATGTTACGAAACATGCCCAAAAATAACTAACTTGTAACATAGCCTAAATAATCAATCAAGAATCATTTTTTTAGATCATAAAAGAAGATATTATAAATAAAAAAGCTTGCACTGAATTGTAAACTTCAATTCTTTTACAAAAAACTCATTTATTTCTGAGGGGAAAAGTCACAATTACCACAATTACAATTATAGAAATATAATTCCCTTTCTTATTTAAAAAACTGAATTGCAAGATGTACATTCAGATGTGTGTTAGCTTCAAAATTGTGAAATGTAAACTCAATTTTGAGAGATCTAAATTATGAGTCAAATGTGAATAAAAATGTCACAAATGCGAGATAAAAAGCCACAATTACCTTTTAAAATTTTATTTAAGATTTTATTCTATTTTATTTAAAAAACTTAATTTTGAGATGCAAACTAGATGTAACAAGTCAAACTTGTGAAATGCAATCATAAGTTTATAACTTGCAAAATGAAAATTCCCAAATTGTGAGACACAAAATTGCAATTGTGAGAAAAAAAATCTGAATTGTGGAATTAAAAAAATATATTGCGAGATCTAAAGTCAGAACTGAGAGACAAAAAGTCACAATAATGAGTAAAAAAATTCAAGTTGCAAAAGAATTATGTGAATTCAGAGAAAAACAGTAAAAATTGTGAGATTTAAATTTGCACTCGCAAGTTTCAATTCCAAGGAAAAATGTCAGAATTATGAAATAAAGTTGCAGTTACCTTTTTCATAAAAACAACAGAAGTGCAAGATGTAAACACAGATAAAAAACATTTAGAGTTGATAAATTCAGATGTTAACAATTCTGAGAAGAAAAGTCAAAATAGAGATTCAAACTTGCAAGTCAAAGTTGAAAGTTAAAGATAAAAAGTTGCATTTTGTTTTATACATAAAAACTATTGTGAGACAAACTCAACATTTTGAGAAAAAAAAGTCTAAATTTCGAGCAGTGACATTTATTTTTTAATTCAACTCACAAATGCATGTGTCATGACATATCAAAGTCATTTGAAGGAAACTCTAGAGTCTTGAGCTGTGTCATTGAGGTAATTTTCTTGTATTGCAACATTTTTCTTGTATTTTCTTGTATTGTAAAATGTTTTCTAGTCTCTCTCTCTCACACACACACACTTTAAATATTTCCAAACTTTTTAGCTGCCACTTTTTTCTAACTTAAAAAAATGTAAGAATATGTTGTATTTACAAAAATATTAAAAAAAATTCTCAAAAGTCAAATCAAATTCTTAAAAATAATTTTCTTTAAAACGTTATTAACACACACACACACACACACATTTCAGAAAATATTCGTAATAATTTTTTAACAACTAATCTTAGAAACATTATTCCGATTTATCTTAAGAACTATCTTAGTATTTATTCTTGTGTTTTCTTGTATTGTATTTTATTTTTCTTGTATTGTACATTTTTTTCTTGTATTTTTACAGATATCTAAATATAAAAGTGTCAATAGTCCATGAACCGACTTTAACTTAGTGAGACTCTCTTCAGAAACAGACAAAAGCAACTTCTCTTATCAGATATTAAATCATGAGCTGTGAACTTGTTCATACAGACCACAGGCGTTACGACAGACCAAAAGACGCTCTGGAGATCTTCACAACAAAGCCTGAGTTCTCCTCATAAAGGCTGAGAGCAGCATCGCATCAAACTCTTCCAGTCTTCATTCTTTGAAATGGAAATCAGTTTTTCCTGTTGTATTGCTGTCATCTTTTATTTCAGTTCCAGGCCTTCTGCATGTCCGGCTTGCTTTGCTTTGTCCCATCTTAGTTCTGAAAGACTCTTGGGATTGATGATCTGAACCATATCGCCTTTCATAACCCATATCATGAGCTGTGCACTGAATACTCCTGGAGATATATATGTCCACTGCCTGATCAAATATTCATCCCAACACAGATTCAGAGCAGAATACAGATTCCAGCTGTGTCTTTCAGCTTGTCCTGTCTCAATAGTGAATGATTTATGAGAAGACTATGGGTGAAGATTTCTATAGAAAGTTCACTTGCTGGAGTATTGTTGCTTCTAAACTTGTATAGCTGCCATTTGAGACTGTATCATATCAGTTTTTACAACGTTTTATATTTGGTTGGGTTCTGGCTTTATAGGGATCGGAATAAATTCAGAAAATATTAAGGAGTTGAATTCTTCTTAATTGCAAAAAACAAAAAAAAACAAAATATTTGATTATACCTTCTTAAAGTAAGCATACGTTCCAGTTTGTTTTAAATCACTGAAGACAAGCTTGTCGTTTAAGACCAAAAAAATTCAATATTATAGAAAATTTGGGGCCATATTCATGAAACTTTCTTAAATTATTTTAGTTGGTTAAGAATGTGTGTTGTATTCACAAAAAGTTCAGAAAATATTCTTAATATTTTTTTAACAACTAATCTTAGAAACATTATTACGAACTATCTTAATATTTATTCTTGTATTTTCTTGTATTGCAACGTTTTTCTTGTATTTTATTTTTCTTGTATTGTAACGTTTCTCTTGTATTTTATTTTTCTTGTATTGTAACATTTTTATTGTGTATTCTTGTATGGTAATTTTGTTCTTTTATTTTCTTGTATTGTAAAATGTTCTTGTATTTTCTTATATTGTAATTGTTTTTTCTTGTATTGTAAAATGTTTTCTTGTAAAAATTTTTCTTGGATTTTATTTTTCTTGTTTTCTTGTATTGTATTTTTTCTTTTATTTTCTTGTATTGTAAAAATGTTCTTGTATTTTCTTATATTTAATTTTTCTTGGATTGTAACATTTTTCTTGTATTGTACATTGTTTTCTTGTGTTTTGTTGTATTGTAACATTTGTTCTTGTACTTTATTTTTCTCGTATTGTAAAATGTTCTTGTGTTTTCTTGTAATGTATTTTTATTTTTTTTATTGTAAAAATGTTCTTGTATTTTCTTGTATTGTAACATTTTTTCTTGTATTGTAAAATGTTTTCTTGTGTTTTGTTGTATTGTAACATTTGTTCTTGTACTTTATTTTTCTTGTATTTTCTTTGCTTGGATCCGGCGCCTGGTTTCTGAAGAAGCCAGAGTGAATCATTTAAAAGATCCGGCTCATAAGGATAATTGTTCAATTGAACTACACTACTCACTCACACTACAAATTTTCTTGGTAATTCACAGCGTTCAGTCTTTCTCTCTCATCACATTCATGCTCGACCCAAACAAGAGATCTTAATCAAACTGTCACTGCTAACAAAATGTGTTTTACAGCCTCGTCTCACCGACTCTGACAGTCCTCTATGCTTCTCTTTCGCAGTCCAATAGAATCTCTCTAAATGTTAATTAAAGTTAGTTGGATGATTGACATTTTTATATTAAGATACCTGAATAATGACAAAGACATGCGAAAGAAACTCTAACGCCCCTTTGAGTCTTGAGCTTTGATACATCACATTACATGCATTTCTGTGTGTTTTGTAATGTATTAACACTGCAGAAAAAAAATAATAATTCTTATAATTTGCCTAATTTTACAGTACAAATATCTAAAGATTCTTGCATCATGATACATTTGCTGCAGAATAACAATTCTCAAAAGAGAAGCTAAATTTTGACATTTAGTATAGTTTCCTAGGAAAACAAATATTTCTTGTTTTAACTCCTTAACTGTCGCCGTCCCGTATACGGGACGCCTAACTTTACTTCAATATATTACCATTAAATCTTAATCTAATCATGACAAACTATATATCGTTGGAAAGGTCCAAGACTCCTAAATAGATATTGTACCACTGTTTGTTGTAAAAAATTATGTAGGAGCAGTAATAGATTCATTTATGACAGGAGCGCACCTCAAAACATATACACCATAACAGGAGCTCTGATCTTTGACACAAAAATTCTATCCGTTTCCTTTTTTTCCTATCACATGTTTTAGTAATCATCATATATTATATATCATTTGAAAGCTTATAATCTCAAAATTCATCCTGTGAAAACCGTTTTGAAATCGGACATTGCGTTACCATAGAAATGGTACTTTAAAATCTTTTAGCGGGCTCCTCCCCTTTAGTGGGAGGTGTCATATTCCAAATGTATTATGGTCTTATAGAATCACAACTTTTTATAATCTTGACAAAATACATATCGTTGGAAAGGTCTGAGTCTCAAGATTCCATATTTGGTGGTTATTTTGTGATAAGAGTAATAGTGGGAGGGAAATTGATACATTTGTGACAGAAAAGTGCATAAAAAAAATTCAATGGGGTTTGAATGGCACCCGGTGGCTGTTTGTGGTATAACGCCTAAACAAAATTGCATAGTAACCTCAATTTTTTATATATCAACTTCAAATTTGAAACACAACTTATTCAGACATATGGCTTTAATTTTTTGCCAAATTTGGATTAAAACATATTTTGTAAAATATTTGTATATAATATACAATAATAATTGTACATTACATTTTATTTACAGTAAATTTAAACTTGTATTACTTTTTTTACTTTCATTTTTTGAAATGATTTCACTTCTGCAATAATCTGCTGATTGTCTTCTTTAAAAAGAGACCAACCTTAGGTCTGTATTCAAAAGCATTCATGAATTCTAGCAATTTAACTTTAAATAGTGCACTTTCAAGTTTTTCAAAAAGGGGGGGGTGACAGTTAAGGGGTTAAGCATAAATTAGCTTATTTTTGTGAATAAAAATCAATATCTCAAGTAAATGCATATTGATTAATTAATATTTAGTTCTTGGCCCAGAAAATAAGGCACAAAATACAGAGTAAAAAGAAAAATCTTGCATTTATGTTTTTGTCCTACATCTTTAATTTGCACAAATGCACCAAATAATCATAAAATTATGCTGATAAAAAATGCATTTGTGGTTATGTTGGGTTGTCACATCGAATTAAAGGCGTAGGACAAAAACATAAAAGCAAATAATTTTGTATTACTCAGCATTTTCTGGGCGAATAAATAAATATTAATAAATCAAGATGCATTTACTTGAGAAGCAAGATATTAATAAGGTATTACTTAAGATATTAATTTTTATTTATTATCAAAAAATGCACCAAAAATAAACCAATTTGTTTAAAACAATATTTTTTTTCCAAATGACTCAGAATGATTTTTGTGACAACCCAACATAAACTCAAACGCATTTTTAATCAGCATAATTTTATGATTCTTTGGTGCATGTCAGAGATCAGTAAAGTGCTATTTATATACTGTGCTTTGGAAAGCTTGTAGAAAACCCATCATAGTTTATAGTATCCTGATCTCATATTTTGCTGTCATGGGTCACTGGCTTTAATAACATCTATTACACGGCTTGAGGAGAGGATATATGAAACTTGTCGGCAGTCTATTTAATCATTGATTTACTCTTATCGAGTATCGGCACGGAGCCAGACAGAAGTCAGAAAGTCACTTCTGCTGAAATGAGCTGTTTGAGAGAGCATCACTGACACTGAGTTTCACATGAAGCTCGAGCTTCTCTCTCTGTTTGACAGCAGGTGTCAGTTATGGTATGGATTCATGACTCTCAGCATCATGGGAAGGCATGAAAGCAGATATTCAGATGGACTGGAGAATGGCTTTATTCGACATGACTTGAATGCTCTCCATAAAAGACATACATTTCAGTTTATATGTTGTTTGAGATTTGCAATGAGCATAGTAGCGTATCGGAGATCGAGGTTTAATGCTCTCACAGTATACAGAAAGAGTTTCTATGCATTATTCACATGATCCTATAGATATGTTTTCATCAGAAGCTCATGTTTTGCTGCTGTATGTATGATTATGGTCGTTTCATATGAGTAACATGAACAGAGACATACTGTATCAAGGCTTGAAGATTACATTATATTCCATGAACAATCCCCTCAGTCTAAATAAATACGATTTGTGTATATATATATATATATATATATATATATATATATATATATATATATATATGTAAGTGAATAACAGTCTTTCTGGCCCTCGAATCTGATTGGCTGAGAGGTCTGTCCAGCCAAATTATATTATATTATTTGTATCACTCCATGTTTTCCATACGTCTCACAGAGAGTGTCATGGCGGTTGCCCAAATCCACAAAAATGTATTAATAACACTGTTTTGTGTCATGGTTTGTAGTTTTAAGAGTTGTGTAGGCGAGCACGGAGTTGTTTAGACTTCAAATATGCGGTTTGTTAGTAAAGATAACGTCTCTTTGAAAATTTGCATCAATGTTTATGGAAATGTGAGCTCGTCGTTCATTGCTCATACACCCCTGGAGAGAGCGCCTCACCTCTGCCAGAACCATTTCACCACTGGTTCAACATGAGATATAATTTGTTTTGGGTAAATCCAACGGGGAATAGTCGGCTTCAGTCTATTGAGCAAATAGTTTCGGATGAGGGCAAAGTTTCATAACTTTTGCATGTTTTACCTTTGACTGAATTTCTTCAGGGGGGCTGAAGAATGTATTTTTATTGCCAAAAATACAGCACAAAGTTCTAACACACAATACTTATAAAGCATTGACTAACATTAATTTTAATTTCAACATTAACTAATAAATTATTACAATTAAAAGTTGTAGGTATATCTGTTAACATTCGTACCTGAGCCAACAAAATAATAATGAACTGTTGTATTTTTATTAACTATAACGTTAACAAATATTAATGAATAAGAAATGTATTGTTAATGTTAGTTGAGCACAGGTGGTGTGGTTTCATTTGTAGACAGTCCGGATTCTAGTTAAGACTTAAGTTTAATTTGGATTCAAGTGCACACATTTTATTATTATGTTCCATTATTATGGCGTTTTTTTCCATCATAAAAACATTCATTTAATTTATCTTTTAATGAATGAAAATTAAACGAATCTTATTCTTTGGAATATAAAGGGAATATTACAATTAAAACATTGAAGACATATTGTATGACTATTCCTTAAAAATAAGGTTTTAGTAGTAGTAGTAGTAGTAGTAGTAGCCTATTATGTACGTTATACCGAACAATAGTAATATATTTCACACAGGCAGAAGTCATATTTAAATAGTCATTTTGCAGCTTAATATTTACAAATACGCGTGTGTGTGTGTGTGTGTGTGTGTGGCGTGTGCGTGTGTTCATGTGCACGCCGTGTGTGTGTGCGTGTGTGTGCATGTGTGTGCGTGTGTTCATGTGCACGCCGTGTGTGTGTGTGCGTGTGCGTGTGTTCATGTGCACGCTGTGTGTGTGTGTGTGTGTGTGCGTGTGTTCATGTGCACGCTGTGTGTGTGTGTGTGTGCGCGTGTGTGCGTGTGCGTGTGAGTGTGAGTGTTTATGTGTGTGTGTGAGTGTTTATGTGTGTGTGTGTGTGTGTGTGTGTGTGTGTGTGTATGTGTGTTCCTGTGGCTCAGTGGTTAGAGCATTGCGTTAGCAGCGCAAAGGTTGTGGGTTCGATTCCCAGGGAACACATACTGACAATACAACTGTATAGCCTGAATGCACTGTAAGTCGCTTTGGAAAAAAGCGCGTGTGTGTGTGTGTGTGTGTGTGTGTGTGCGTGAACCGGGGCTGAACTCCGCTGTGCGCAATAGAGAGCGAGACCGTGTAACGTAGAGACAGAAATGACATGCTGTCGTGTAAATAAGTGCCGTTGGGGGGGCAGGCCACCCCCCTAAAATAACGGTACAACATTTGGAAAATTGCCAATTTCTCATGGCCTTGCCACTGATTCAAACTAATGTTTTATTGTGAATATGAGATTGATCTGAAGATTGAATGCTGTGTCAGATGCAGGTAACCACACTCGTATGTAATCTACTATTTAATACAGTAAGCTTTTAATGAAGCAACTCAATGTTCCTTCACACCATGGCAGCTTTACAACCTCGGCTGTGCAATTATTCCTCACATATATTCTAGGTCTTGTTTTTCTAGCACAAATATCTAAACACTCATAAATCAAAACACATTAACCCGAGCAGTAAAATTCTCAAAAGAGAAGCTAAAATTAGTCATGTTCTGCTTTTGCTTTGCACAGATGATGAAACATCACGGCTTTGGAGGGACAAGAGGGCGAGTGAAATTAAAAACTTATAAAGACTTAAAAGAGACACTTCATACAGCATGTATAACTTAATCTCTTCCGTCTGTAGACCATTGTGCTTTTATAAAATGAACACGTTTTCCTCTCGAAGGATTTAGATGATTTTGGGTTCAGATATATTAAGCAGTGACATTTGAAAGGACGTTATCTTCAATGACTGCTCATATTCATGCTAATGTCTTCATGTTAGTTATTCTCACACCTATTTAAATCTCCCGACATGCTGATTACACGCAAATGTCCCTATTAAAGCACTCTAACCTTTGTGATTGTGATGAAACAGACCTCAGCTGCTGTACCATCTTCCTCAAAACCCATTGCCACGAGAGATTAACCTTTAGCAAACCAGAAACCGGAAATGTTGTGGTCGGTGTTGGTTTTATAGAGTTGTAATTCTCCTCAGAAATGTGTGGCGCCGGCCTGAATTCACAGGATTCCCTGAAGACTCGTACAAAAGACTGAATGTTTCATTTTATGTCCTTGCAAAACATTCTTCACCAGTGGTGTGTTCATTTTTTTACGTTGAATAAAATAAAATTATTTCAGTTAATTTATATAGTTTTTGGACATTTTATTGCGTGTTAGTTGCAATTAAATACAAATATTTCTGTTAATTTATATCGTTTTTGGACATTTTATTGCGTGTTAGTTGCAATTAAATAAAAATATTTCTGTTAATTTATATAGTTTTTGGACATTTTATTGTGAGTTAGTTGCAATTAAATAAAAATATTTCTGTTAATTTATATCGTTTTTGGACATTTTATTGTGTGTTAGTTGCAATTAAATAAAAATATTTCTGTTAATTTATATCGTTTTCTGACATTTTATTGCGTGTTAGTTGCAATTTAAAAAAATATCTCTGTTAATTTATATCATTTTTGGACATTTTATTGTGTGTTAGTTGAAATTAAATTAGGGGTGGGCATAGATTAATTTTTTTAATCTAGATTAATCTAGATTAATTTTGAAATTAATCTAGATTAATCTAGATTAAAATGGCTCATTTGAATTCTGCCGAAGGCATTCAGAATATGTGTGCTACCCAAATAATGGCTTAAAGTAAGTCTTTGAGAACGGGTTTCTCAAGCCAGGTGGCGCATTAGACCAGGGGCTCATCTCCTGTTTCCAAAATGCATCACAAACTGCTTGAGAAAGCTGTTCTACTATGATAATTGGTGATGAAAATAAACTATGTTCAATAAGATGTACTTGTGTTTACTAACTGTTTATTCAGTTAAACATGAATTTTGAACTGTAGGCCTACATAAGAGATCGTGATGAACTGTTTACAGTTTCCATTGGGAAGCTTCTTAAAAATAAATGTTCCCTGAAGCAAACCCGGCGGCTTCATAGCTGCATCCATGTTAGCACGTCACGTCTGATGTGGTAATTTCACAGTAACGTTAGGCATACACACAGGTTCGAAGCAGAGGGTGACACGGGAGTGAATTCTCAAGTTCACATGAGACCTAAAGCGCATCCTGTTTGCTTAAAAGCGCAACGTTTCGTTGTTATTCTGAGTGCACACAAATAAACGTAGAGTCTTTACAGATTCGAAAGATGTATTAGGCTACTTTTATCTGTATGACCAAGAATGACGGAGATGTAAGAGCAAGTGAGCGCACCGGAGCCTGTCCTGCGCAAACGCGCTTCCACACAAACACTTCAATAGCGCACATTTCTCTAGGTTAACATCATATTGAGCGGCCATGTAAAGTTGCTACTACATACATGTTTCAGATGAAAAGCCATATTTGAGGTTGATGAATGATAGTTGAGCGTTTGGATGTCCTGCCCGATTGTATTACCACATAGACCAGCCGTTAACAATCTGTCCATCACGGACTGCGAGCCTCTAGTTCGAAGACTCGTTCTCGCCCCCTACAGTGCAATTCGGCTAGGTATACATCCGCGCTAAAATATCAGGGTGAAAGTCATCATAGCTTGCGTAGTATAGACCCAGCTCCCAACCCAACTTTGAGAATAGATTAACGGCGATATTTTTTTTATCGCCGATAAGAGTCTCGCGTTAACGCAGCACGTTAACGCCGATAACGGCCCACCACTAAATTAAATACAATATTTCAGTTAATTTATATCGTTTTTGGACATTTTATTGCGTGTTAGTTGCAATTAAATACAATATTTCAGTTAATCTATATTATTTTCTGACATTTTATTGTGAGTTAGTTGCAATATATACAAATATTTCAGTTAATTTATATCGTTTTTGGACATTTTATTGTGTGTTAGTTGCAATTAAATAAAATATTTCAGTTAATTTATATAGTTTTTGGACATTTTATTGTGTGTTTGTTGCAATTAAATACAATATTTCAGTTAATTTATATAGTTTTTGGAGATTTTATTGTGAGTTAGTTGCAATTATATAAAATATTTCTGTTAATTTATAACGTTTTTGGACATTTTATTGCGTGTTAGTTTAAATTAAATACAATATTTCAGTTAATTTATATCATTTTTGGACATTTTATTGTGTGTTGGTTGCAATTAAATAAAAATATTTCAGTTCATTTATAAAGTTTTTGGACATTTTATTGCGTGTTAGTTGCAAATAAATAAAATATTTCAGTTCATTTATAAAGTTTTTGGACATTTTATTGCGTGTTAGTTGCAAATAAATAAAAATATTTCAGTTCATTTATAAAGTTTTTGGACATTTTATTGTGAGTTAGTTGCAATTAAATAAAAATATTTCAGTTAATTTATATCGTTTTTTGGACATTTTATTGCGTGTTAGTTGCAATTAAATAAAAATATTTCAGTTAATTTATATAGTTTTGGACATTTTATTGTGTGTTAGTTGCAATTAAATAAAAATATTTCTGTCAATTTATATTGTTTTTGGACATTTTATTGTGTGTTAGTTGCAATATATAAAAATATTTCAGTTAATTTATATAGTTTTGGACATTTTATTGTGTGTTAGTTGCAATTAAATAAAAATATTTCAGTAAATTGATATCGTTTTTGGACATTTTATTGCGTGTTAGTTGCAATTATATAAAATATTTCAGTTAATTTATAAAGTTTTTGGACTTTTTTTGTGAGTTAGTTGCAATTAAATAAAAATATTTCATTTAATTTATAAAGTTTTTGGAAATTTTATTGCGTGTTAGTTGCAATAAATAAAAATATTTCAGTTAATTTATATATTTTTGGGACATTTTATTGTGTGTTAGTTGAAATTAAATACAATATTTCAGTAAATTAATATCATTTTTGGACATTTTATTGTGTGTTAGTTGCAATTAAAGAAAAATATTTCTATTAATTTATATAGTTTTTGTACATTTTATTGCGCGTTAGTTGCAATTAAATAAAAATATTTCAGTTAATGTATATCGTTTTTGGACATTTTATTGTGAGATAGTTGCAATTATATAAAATATTTCTGTTAATTTATAAAGTTTTTGGACATTTTATTGTGAGTTAGTTGCAAATAAATAAAATATTTCAGTTCATTTATATCGTTTTTTTACATTTTTTTGTGAGTTAGTTGCAATTAAATAAAAATATTTCATTTAATTTATAAAGTTTTTGGAAATTTTATTGCGTGTTAGTTGCAATAAATAAAAATATTTCAGTTAATTTATATATATTTGGGACATTTTATTGTGTGTTAGTTGAAATTAAATACAATATTTCAGTAAATTTATATCATTTTTGGACATTTTATTGTGAGTTAGTTGCAAATAAATTAAATATTTCAGTTCATTTATATCGTTTTTGGACATTTTATTGCGTGTTAGTTGCAATTAAATAAAAATATTTCTGTCAATTTATATTGTTTTTGGACATTTTATTGTGTGTTAGTTGCAATTAAATAAAAATATTTCAGTAAATTGATATCGTTTTTGGACATTTTATTGCTTGTTAGTTGCAATTATATAAAATATTTCAGTTAATTTATAAAGTTTTTGGACTTTTTTTGTGAGTTAGTTGCAATTAAATAAAAATATTTCATTTAATTTATAAAGTTTTTGGAAATTTTATTGCGTGTTAGTTGCAATAAATAAAAATATTTCAGTTAATTTATATCGTTTTTGGACATTTTATTGTGTGTTAGTTGCAATTAAATAAAAATATTTCTGTCAATTTATATTGTTTTTGGACATTTTATTGTGTGTTAGTTGCAATTAAATAAAAATATTTCAGTAAATTGATATCGTTTTTGGACATTTTATTGCTTGTTAGTTGCAATTATATAAAATATTTCAGTTAATTTATAAAGTTTTTGGACTTTTTTTGTGAGTTAGTTGCAATTAAATAAAAATATTTCATTTAATTTATAAAGTTTTTGGAAATTTTATTGCGTGTTAGTTGCAATAAATAAAAATATTTCAGTTAATTTATATATTTTTGGGACATTTTATTGTGTGTTAGTTGAAATTAAATACAATATTTCAGTAAATTTATATCATTTTTGGACATTTTATTGTGTGTAAGTTGCAATTAAAGAAAAATATTTCTATTAATTTATATAGTTTTTGTACATTTTATTGTGCGTTAGTTGCAATTAAATAAAAATATTTCAGTTAATGTATATAGTTTTTGGACATTTTATTGTGAGATAGTTGCAATTATATAAAATATTTCTGTTAATTTATAAAGTTTTTGGACATTTTATTGTGAGTTAGTTGCAAATAAATAAAATATTTCAGTTCATTTATATCGTTTTTTGACATTTTTTTGTGAGTTAGTTGCAATTAAATAAAAATATTTCATTTAATTTATAAAGTTTTTGGAAATTTTATTGCGTGTTAGTTGCAATAAATAAAAATATTTCAGTTAATTTATATATATTTGGGACATTTTATTGTGTGTTAGTTGAAATTAAAGAAAAATATTTCTATTAATTTATATAGTTTTTGGACATTTTATTGCGCGTTAGTTGCAATTAAATAAAAATATTTCAGTTAATGTATATAGTTTTTGGACATTTTATTGTGAGATAGTTGCAATTATATAAAATATTTCTGTTAATTTATAAAGTTTTTGGACATTTTATTGTGAGTTAGTTGCAAATAAATAAAATATTTCAGTTCATTTATATCGTTTTTGGACATTTTATTGCGTGTTAGTTGCAATTAAATAAAAATATTTCTGTCAATTTATATTGTTTTTGGACATTTTATTGTGTGTTAGTTGCAATTAAATAAAAATATTTCAGTAAATTGATATCGTTTTTGGACATTTTATTGCTTGTTAGTTGCAATTATATAAAATATTTCAGTTAATTTATAAAGTTTTTGGACTTTTTTTGTGAGTTAGTTGCAATTAAATACAAATATTTCATTTAATTTATAAAGTTTTTGGAAATTTTATTGCGTGTTAGTTGCAATAAATAAAAATATTTCAGTTAATTTATATATTTTTGGGACATTTTATTGTGTGTTAGTTGAAATTAAATACAATATTTCAGTAAATTTATATCATTTTTGGACATTTTATTGTGTGTTAGTTGCAATTAAAGAAAAATATTTCTATTAATTTATATAGTTTTTGTACATTTTATTGCGCGTTAGTTGCAATTAAATAAAAATATTTCAGTTAATGTATATAGTTTTTGGACATTTTATTGTGAGATAGTTGCAATTATATAAAATATTTCTGTTAATTTATAAAGTTTTTGGACATTTTATTGTGAGTTAGTTGCAAATAAATAAAATATTTCAGTTCATTTATATCGTTTTTGGACATTTTATTGCGTGTTAGTTGCAATTAAATAAAAATATTTCTGTCAATTTATATTGTTTTTGGACATTTTATTGTGTGTTAGTTGCAATTAAATACAAATATTTCAGTTAATTTATATCGTTTTTGGACATTTTATTGTGTGTTAGTTGCAATTAAATAAAAATATTTCTGTTAATGTATATAGTTTTTGGACATTTTATTGTGAGATAGTTGCAATTATATAAAATATTTCTGTTAATTTATAAAGTTTTTGGACATTTTATTGTGAGTTAGTTGCAAATAAATAAAATATTTCAATTAAATGTATATATTTTTTGGAGATTTTATTGTGTGTTAATTGCAATTAAATAAAAATATTTTATTTAATTTATATAGTTTGTGGACACTTTATTGTGTGTTTGTTGAAATTAAATACAATATTTCAGTTAATTTATATCATTTTTGGACATTTTATTGTGTGTTAGTTGCAATTAAATAAAAATATTTCATTTAATTTATATAGTTTGTGGACACTTTATTGTGTGTTTGTTGAAATTAAATACAATATTTCAGTTAATTTATATCATTTTTGGACATTTTATTGTGAGTTAGTTGCAATTATATAAAATATTTCTATTGATTTATATAGTTTTTGTACATTTTATTGCGCATTAGTTGCAATTAAATAAAAATATTTCAGTTAATTTATATAGTTTTTGGACATTTTATTGCGTGTTTGTTGCAAATAAATAAAAATATTTCAGTTAATTTATAAAGTTTTTGGACATTTTATTGTGTGTTAGTTGCAATATATAAAAATATTTCAGTTAATTTATATCGTTTTTGGACATTTTATTGCGTGTTAGTTGCAATTAAATAAAAATATTTCAGTTAATTTATATAGTTTTTGGACATTTTATTGTGTGTTAGTTGCAATTAAATAAAAATATTTCAGTTAATTTATATAGTTTTTGGACATTTTATTGTGTGTTAGTTGCAATTAAATAAAAATATTTCAGTTAATTTATATAGTTTTTGTACATTTTATTGTGTGTTAGTTTAAATTAAATACAATATTTTAGTTAATTTATATAATTTTTGGACATTTTATTGTGTGTTAGTTGCAATTAAATACAATATTTCAGTTAATTTATATCATTTTTGGACATTTTATTGCGTGTTAGTTGCAATTAAAGAAAAATATTTCTATTGATTTATATAGTTTTTGTACATTTTATTGCGCGTTAGTTGCAATTAAATAAAAATATTTCAGTTAATTTATATAGTTTTTGGAGATTTTATTGTGTGTTAGTTGCAATTAAATACAATATTTCAGTTAATTTATATCATTTTTGGACATTTTATTGTGTGTTAGTTGCAATTAAATAAAAATATTTCAGTTCATTTATATCGTTTTTGGACATTTTATTGCTTGTTAGTTGCAATAAATAAAAATATTTCAGTTAATTGATATATTTTTTGGACATTTTATTGTGTGTTAGTTGCAATTAAATACAATATTTCAGTTAATTTATATCATTTTTGGACATTTTATTGTGAGTTAGTTGCAATTATATAAAATATTTCTATTGATTTATATAGTTTTTGTACATTTTATTGCGCATTAGTTGCAATTAAATAAAAATATTTCAGTTAATTTATATAGTTTTTGGACATTTTATTGCGTGTTAGTTGCAAATAAATAAAAATATTTCAGTTCATTTATAAAGTTTTTGGACATTTTATTGTGAGTTAGTTGCAATATATAAAAATATTTCAGTTAATTTATATAGTTTTGGACATTTTATTGTGTGTTAGTTGCAATTAAATAAAAATATTTCTGTCAATTTATATTGTTTTTGGACATTTTATTGCTTGTTAGTTGCAATTAAATAAAAATATTTCAGTTCATTTACAAAGTTTTTGGACTTTTTTTGTGAGTTAGTTGCAATTAAATAAAAATATTTCATTTAATTTATAAAGTTTTTGGAAATTTTATTGCGTGTTAGTTGCAATAAATAAAAATATTTCAGTTAATTTATATATTTTTGGGACATTTTATTGTGTGTTAGTTGAAATTAAATAAAAATATTTCAGTTCATTTATATCGTTTTTGGACATTTTATTGTGAGATAGTTGCAATTAAATACAAATATTTCTGTTAATTTATAAAGTTTTTGTACATTTTATTGCGTGTTAGTTGCAATTAAATAAAAATATTTCAGTTCATTTATATCGTTTTTGGACATTTTATTGTGAGATAGTTGCAATTAAATACAAATATTTCTGTTAATTTATAAAGTTTTTGGACATTTTATTGCGTGTTAGTTTAAATTAAATACAATATTTCAGTTAATTTCTATTATTTTTGGACATTTTATTGTGTGTTAGTTGAAATTAAATACAATATTTCAGTTAATTTATATAGTTTTGGACATTTTATTGTGAGTTAGTTGCAATTATATAAAAATATTTCAGTTAATTTATAAAGTTTTTGGACATTTTATTGTGAGTTAGTTGCAAATAAATAAAAATATTTCAATTCATTTATAAAGTTTTTGGACATTTTATTGTGAGTTAGTTGCAATATATAAAAATATTTCAGTTAATTTATAAAGTTTTTGGACATTTTATTGTGTGTTAGTTGCAATTAAATAAAAATATTTCTGTCAATTTATATTGTTTTTGGACATTTTATTGTGTGTTAGTTGCAATTAAATAAAAATATTTCAGTAAATTTATAAAGTTTTTGGACATTTTTTGTGAGTTAGTTGCAATTAAATAAAAATATTTCATTTAATTTATATCATTTTTGGACATTTTATTGCGTGTTAGTTGCAATTAAAGAAAAATATTTCTATTAATTTATATAGTTTTTGTACATTTTATTGCGCGTTAGTTGCAATTAAATAAAAATATTTCAGTTAATGTATATAGTTTTTGTACATTTTATTGCGCGTTAGTTGCAATTAAATAAAATAGTTCAGTTAATTTATATCGTTTTTGGACATTTTATTGTGAGTTAGTTGCAATTATATAAAATATTTCTGTTAATTTATAAAGTTTTTGGACATTTTATTGCGTGTTAGTTTAAATTAAATACAATATTTCAGTTAATTTCTATTATTTTGGACATTTTATTGTGTGTTAGTTGAAATTAAATACAATATTTCAGTTAATTTATATATTTTTGGACATTTTATTGTGTGTTAGTTGAAATTAAATGCAATATTTCAGTTAATTTATATAATTTTTGGACATTTTATTGTGTGTTAGTTGCAATTAAATAAAAATGTTTCAGTTCATTTATATCGTTTTTGGACATTTTATTGCGTGTTAGTTTAAATTAAATACAAATATTTCAGTTAATTTATATAGTTTTTGGACATTTTATTGCGTGTTAGTTTAAATTAAATACAATATTTCAGTTAATTTATATAATTTTTGGACATTTTATTGTGTGTTAGTTGCAATTAAATACAATCTTTCAGTTAATCTATATTATTTTTGGACATTTTATTGTGTGTTAGTTGAAATTAAATGCAATATTTCAGTTAATTTATATAATTTTTGGACATTTTATTGCGTGTTAGTTGCAATTAAATACAATCTTTCAGTTAATCTATATTATTTTTGGACATTTTATTGTGTGTTAGTTGAAATTAAATGCAATATTTCAGTTAATTTATATAATTTTTGGACATTTTATTGTGTGTTAGTTGCAATTAAATAAAAATGTTTCAGTTCATTTATATCGTTTTTGGACATTTTATTGCGTGTTAGTTGCAATTAAATAAAATATTTCTGTTAATTTATATCGTTTTTTGACATTTTATTGTGAGTTAGTTGCAATTAAATAAAAATATTTCAGTTAATTTATATAATTTTTGGACATTTTATTGTGTGTTAGTTGCAATTAAATAAAAATGTTTCAGTTAATCTATATTATTTTTGGACATTTTATTGCGTGTTAGTTGCAATTAAATAAAAATATTTCAGTTCATTTATATCGTTTTTGGACATTTTATTGCGTGTTAGTTGCAATTAAATAAAAATGTTTCAGTTCATTTATATCGTTTTGGGACATTTTATTGTGTGTTAGTTGCAATTAAATAAAATATTTCTGTTAATTTATATCGTTTTTTGACATTTTATTGCTTGTTAGTTGCAATTAAATAAAAATATTTCATTTAATTTATAAAGTTTTTGGAAATTTTATTGCGTGTTAGTTGCAATAAATAAAAATATTTCATTTAATTTATAAAGTTTTTGGAAATTTTATTGCGTGTTAGTTGCTATAAATAAAAATATTTCAGTTAATTTATATCATTTTTGGACATTTTATTGCGTGTTAGTTGCAATTAAAGAAAAATATTTCTATTAATTTATATAGTTTTTGTACATTTTATTGCGCGTTAGTTGCAATTAAATAAAAATATTGCAGTTAATGTATATAGTTTTTGGACATTTTATTGCGCGTTAGTTGCAATTAAATAAAAATATTTCAGTTAATGTATATAGTTTTTGGACATTTTATTGCGTGTTAGTTGCAATTAAATAAAATAGTTCAGTTAATTTATATAGTTTTTGGACATTTTATTGTGAGTTAGTTGCAATTATATAAAATATTTCTGTTAATTCATAAAGTTTTTGGACATTTTATTGCGTGTTAGTTTAAATTAAATACAATATTTCAGTTAATTTCTATTATTTTGGACATTTTATTGTGTGTTAGTTGAAATTAAATACAATATTTCAGTTAATTTATATATTTTTGGACATTTTATTGTGAGTTAGTTGCAATATATAAAAATATTTCAGTTAATTAAATCGTTTTGTACATTTTATTGCGTGTTAGTTGCAATTAAATAAAAATATTTCTGTCAATTTATATTGTTTTTGGACATTTTATTGTGTGTTAGTTGCAATTAAATAAAAATATTTCAGTTAATTGATATAGTTTTTGGACATTTTATTGCGTGTTAGTTTAAATTAAATACAAATATTTCAGTTAATTTATATAGTTTTTGGACATTTTATTGCGTGTTAGTTTAAATTAAATACAATATTTCAGTTAATTTCTATTATTTTGGACATTTTATTGCGTGTTAGTTGAAATTAAATACAATATTTCAGTTCATTTATAAAGTTTATATCGTTTTTGGACATTTGAACTTGAAGCTTGTGACAATAAAACAAATTTCTTTTATGCCCACTTGGCAATAAAGCTCCTTTTGATTTTGATTCTGATCTTAGGATCTTTCTATTCATCAAATAATCCTCAACTAATAACTCAACTGTTTTAAATATTAATAATAAAAAATTCACAGCAAATCAGCCTATTATGATGATTTCTGAAGATCACATGACACTGAAGACTGGAGTAATGATGCTGAAAATACAGCTTTGATCACAGAAATAAATTAGATATTCACATATAAATCAGTTATTTTAAATAGTAAAAATATTTCAGATTTTTACTGCTTTTGCTGTACTATGATCAAATAAATGCAGAATAAGTAAGCAGAGAGATTTCTTTAAAAACATTACAAATCGTACCGTTCAGAAACCTTTGACTGGTCGTGTTGATTGAGCTCAAGAACCTCGTATATCCGGTTCCTCATTCTGACCCGAGTCAGGCCATGTTTAACATTCATGACTGTGGACTAAAAGTGATGCACGAGGGGTTTTTCCATCTCATATCGACCTGAAATACAAACAGAGTTTTGAAATCTTGAATGATTGTCCACTAGCTAAAGGATTGTGTAATGTTATGTCTCTCATTTGAACTTACACTGAACTTCTAAATGCTGGACTCTGAACACCTGCAGCTGAGCCGCAGGTCCGTCACAGGTAATAAATCTTCATCTCTGACGGCTGTCGGATCAAAGCGGGCCGCGGTCGCTCCTCCTGCAGAACCAGGGTCGTCTTCTGCAGTCCTTCAAGCGTCCTCCGCTTCTGCGGTCCAAACTACTTATGGGGAGATTTATGAAGCCTGTCGGTTTGAATTAACAGCGGAGAAGCTTTTTATGCTGATCTGGAATCAGTTTTTCCAGCAATACTATAGTACTTTACTGTGAGGTGAAGTCTAAACCGTCTGTTTTGAAAGTATGTTACACTGTAAAAAAAATAAAAATAGTCAAGGTTCAAGGTTTCTTTATTTGTCACATTATAAATTATACAGGGTATAATCAGAAGTGAAATGTAAAAAAATTGTAAAAAAATAAATTGTCAAATGACTGCCAGCAGCTACGGCTGCCAAACAAAACCTGTAAATTACTGTAAAATATATTAATTGAAATAAAGTGCAAAAACAATTTTACAGAATTTTTTATTAAAAGTTTTCCAGGAAAAAACAAGTGAAAGAAGAAAAAGTCTGTAAAATAACTGACATTTTACTGTAATTTTACTGTTTTTGTTTGGCAGGCGTAACTGGCAGCCATTTGACCGTGTGTTTTTTTTACGGGACTTTTTTTCACAGTGTCTCTTAATTTTCAAGAATAGTTTTAATTAATTCCATTTTAATTTGAGCTAAAGATGCCATAGAATGCATTGATTCAATACTTTAAACTCTGCTCTGATGACCCCCCCCCCCCCCTCAAAAAAAATGTTATTGATTATTTCAAAGGGTTACTAATGACACATCATTTGGGTATTTTCATGTCTGGGGAAAATGTGGGATTAAACGTGTTAAACCACAGAATCCGTTGTCTTTACACAGTCGCATTATTCTGCATGACTCTATTAGCGCGTGCAGTTCGGTTGCGCGTTATTGACTGGCTCTGCAGCTGGAGAGTGTGATGAATCAGAGCGGCTCTCCAGGTCCAGCATCGATCCTCTCCACACACTCCACTCAGAGAAGGACTGAGAAAGACGATCGACTAAATGCACAACCGTTTAGCAGTCCCGTTTCTGATGCAAAGCCTCCGTTTGCGCGCGCAACGATCGGAGTTCGCGCGACTGTGCGTCAGAAATACGCACGAGACGCTAAAGCTGAACGGACGAAGTTATGAATATACGTGACCCTGGACCATAAAACCAGTCATAAGGGTTTTAAATCGAGTTTTGTGAAAGCTGAATAAATAAGCGTAACATTGATGTATGGTTTGTTATAATAGGACGATATTTGCCTGAGATGCTGCTATTTGAAAATCTGGAATCTGAGGGTGCAAAATATTGAGAAAATCGCCTTTAAAGTTGTTGCATATGCATATTACTAATCCAAAAATAAGTTTTGATATATCTACAGTAGGACATTTACAAAATATCTTCATGTTCCATGATCTTTACTTACTATCCTAATGATTTTTGGCATATAATAAAAATCGATAATTTTGACCCATGCAATGTAGTCAATTGCTGACCATTGCTACAAATACACCCGTGCTGCTTTTGTGCTCCACATCTTCTAAACGCGAGCGTCTGCGTCAAATCGCTATTCTTTGAAGAAGCAGGAGCATGCGATGATGATGATGATGATGATGATGAAGGCGCATTACGCGGCTGACCTGACCTGCTGTGATGGTAGCCTATATAAACCCCATCCAGCAAGAGCAAGTCAACCAAGTCCGCTGGATTCTGCTGCTGATGTAGAGGACACACACACAAGCACTCTGGGACTGAAGATGCACGCGGACTTTCTCCAGATGTAGGCTCGGTTTGATTGATTTGATGGAGTCGTTTGCGGGGAACACCGAGGATCCGTTCCTGGCACCGCTCTCCTCCATCGCGCCCTGGAACTACCGCGTCCTGGCGGCGTTGATGTTCGTAGTGACCACGGTGTCTCTGTGCGAGAACTTCACGGTGATGCTGGTCACCTTCAGGTTCAAGCAGCTCCGACAGCCGCTCAATTACATCATCGTCAATCTGTCTCTGGCGGACTTTCTCGTGTCTGCGAGCGGAGGAACCATCAGTTTTCTGACCAACTATCAGGGCTACTTCTTCTTGGGGAGATGGGCTTGTGTTTTGGAGGGATTCGCGGTCACCTATTTTGGTAAGGCAAAAGTTTGCTTCGGACCTTATGATGTTTCGTTTGGGGTTTGAGCGATTCATTTTAATATCTGGACACTGTATTTTCTAAACTCTGGTAGTAAACACTTTCAGCTTGATCACGTGCTTCAAACATCCTGCATCACTGAAAATAATTATTTAATTTACTAAATTGTTTTTAAGGTAAGTGGTTGCAATCAATTTATTTGAGCTCTACATTTAAATAAACACATTTAGTTGACTATCTTTCAACTAAATTGAACATTTTTTTTAAACTAGTAGCATTATACATTTTTTTTTCATTTTTTTTTCATTTTTTTTTTTTTCAGTGATGAATGCACAATAATATATATATATATATATATATATATAGATTAAATGTAAAATTGACATGTTAAATGTAAAAATATATTATATATTTTATTATCATTATTATTTAAAAAAGAAAATCACATATCAAAAAATATTTATTTATTTATTTTACACTTTAAGATTTAATTTTAGTCACGCCAGTTTTGTTTTTATTTTATTTTTTGTGTATTTTTCCACAGTTTTTCAGGGTTAAAATGACACCGGCAAAAGCAAAAATAGCTAATTATTATTAACAATTCCATAAGTTGTATTTAATTTGAGCATGTCTGCTTTATGATCCAACACAGAGTTAAAACTTCAGTTTCTGTCTGAAGAGATTTAATTAAATCAGAGGAACATTATTAAATGTAACCGATGGGAAAATTGTTTTTAAATTTTAAATTTAAATTTTTAAAATGTCATACTAATTATTATTATTAGCATTTATTGATTTATTGTGTCTGAGACCTCAAAGTCAATCTCGAAACCTAATGGTTAATATAATGAAAACTAATAAAACTACATGCAAAATCATGATCTGACTGTGAACACATGACTCTTTATTACTGTAAAGAATATGAACACATCTGTTTAATAACCTCAGGTGTCAGTATTTATCGTTCATGTGATCGCAGACACACTAGCACTCGTTAAGCAGCTTTGACCGATCCTCTTTAATTGCTAATGCATAATGTGTTTTAATGCAGTTTGTTTAACCTGCTATTAGGATGTTGTTTGTACATCATGCTGGAAATGTAGTTTTATAAAGACCTCTGAACCTTTAATAAGACTTTTCTTGGCCGATCTGAGTCAATCTCCAGATGTTTGGTCACTCTGGTGTCTTTCTCAGTGATAGTGAGTGTGCAACAGCACTTCATCAAACTAACCAGAAGACAAACAGAAGATTATTAATATTATTACCAGAGACAAAACTAAACAGGTGTTCAGTAAAGCATGTGTGAAGTTTGTCCTGATTTCACTTTAATAGACAGTTATGTCACAAGAAGTGTAATTGAGTTTACACAAATTAGTTTTTAATGAAATTTTATGCACTACTAATTCAGATTTAATGAACTGTCAAGACTAGCTTGTGATACACAAGAGTTGTGGACAACATTCAATATTTTATTTAGTCTCGTTTTGATCTTTCAATTCAATTCAGCTGTAAATCAGCTCTACAAAAGACAATAGAGCCATTATTTAGTTCAGTGTTAATGCTATTCAGTTAAATTAATATCTACGTTGCACAATTAATCGATTATAAAAACTAAGTTTGGTTCAGCTAAAAGGCAACTCTACATGTAAAGTAAAACATTTCTAAAGGTTTTTTTGGAACTATTATAATATTTTGAGATACTGGATTTTTGACTTTCATGCGCTGTAAGCTCTAATAAAAAAACTAAATCCAAATAAAAAAAATCTTTTTAATGTTTTACTTTATATGTAATTAATCTACAATATATGAAAGTTTCACTTTTTGTAATAAGTAAAAAAAAAGAACTTTTTCATGATATTAATTTTTTTTCAGAAGCACCTATATATGTATATTTATATATATATATGTGTGTGCATGTGTTTGTGTGTATATATAATGTGTGTGTGTGTGCATGTGTTTGTATATATATATATATATATATATATATATATATAATGTGTGTGTGCATGCGTTTGTGTGTGTGTGTGTGTATATATATATATATAAAATGTGTGTGTGTGTGTGTGTGTGTGTGTATATACATATATATATAATGTGTGTGTGTGTGTGTGTGTGTGTGTGTATATATATATAATGTGTGTGTGTGTATATATATATATATATATATATATATATATATATATATATATATATATATATATATATATATATATATTAGGGGTGGGCATAGATTAATTTTTTTAATCTAGATTAAAATGGCTCATTTGAATTCTGCCGAAGGCATTCAGAATATGTGTGCTACCCAAATAATGACTAAAAGTAAGTCTTTGAGAACGGGTTTCTCAAGCCAGGTGGCGCATTAGACCAGGGGCTCATCTCCTGTTTCCAAAATGCATCACAAACTGCTTGAGAAAGCTGTTCTACTATGATAATTGGTGATGAAAATAAACTATGTTCAATAAGATGTACTTGTGTTTACTAACTGTTTATTCAGTTAAACATGAATTTTGAACTGTAGGCCTACATAAGAGGTCGTGATGAACTGTTTACAGTTTCCATTGGGAAGCTTCTTAAAAATAAATGTTCCCTGAAGCAAACCCGGCGGCTTCATAGCTGCATCCATGTTAGCACGTCACGTCTGATGTGGTAATTTCACAGTAACGTTAGGCATACACACAGGTTCGAGGCAGAGGGTGACACGGGAGTGAATTCTCAAGTTCACATGAGACCTAAAGCGCATCCTGTTTGCTTAAAAGCGCAACGTTTCGTTGTTATTCTGAGTGCACACAAATAAACGTAGAGTCTTTACAGATTCGAAAGATGTATTAGGCTACTTTTATCTGTATGACCAAGAATGACGGAGATGTAAGAGCAAGTGAGCGCACCGGAGCCTGTCCTGCGCAAACGCGCTTCCACACAAACACTTCAATAGCGCACATTTCTCTAGGTTAACATCATATTGAGCGGCCATGTGAAGTTGCTACTACATACATCTTTCAGATGAAAAGCCATATTTGAGGTTGATGAATGATAGATGAGCGTTTGGATGTCCTGCCCGATTGTATTACCACATAGACCAGCCGTTAACAATCTGTCCATCACGGACTGCGAGCCTCTAGTTCGAAGACTCGTTCTCGCCCCCTACAGTGCAATTCGGCTAGGTATACATCCGCGCTAAAATATCAGGGTGAAAGTCATCATAGCTTGCGTAGTATAGACCCAGCTCCCAACCCAACTTTGAGAATAGATTAACGGCGATATTTTTTTTATCGCCCGATAAGAGTCTCACGTTAACGCAGCACGTTAACGCCGATAACGGCCCACCACTAATATATATATAAAATGTGTGTGTGCGTTTGTGTGTGTGTATATATATAATGTGTGTGTGTGTGTGCATGCGTGTATATATATATATATATATATATATATACATACAATGTGTTTGTGTGTGTGTGTATGCGTGTGTGTGTGTGTATATATTAGTGGTGGGCCGTTATCGGCGTTAACGTGCTGCGTTACTACTAGAGGCTCGCAGTCCGTGATGGACAGATTGTTAACGGCTGGTCTATGTGGTAATACAATCGAGCAGGACATCCAAACACTCACCTATCATTCATCAACCTCAAATATGGCTTTTCATCTGAAAGATGTATGTAGTATCAACTTTACATGGCCGCTCAATATGATGTTAACCTAGAGAAATGTGCGCTATTGAAGTGTTTGTGTGGAAGCGCGTTTGCTGCAGGACAGGCTCCGGTGCGTCACTTGCTCTTAAAATCTCCGTCATTTTTGGTCATACAGATAAAAGTAGCCTAATACATCTTTCGAATCTGTAAAGACTCTACGTTTATTTGTGTGCACTCAGAATAACAACGAAACGTTGCGCTTTTAAGCAAACAGGGTGCGCTTTAGGTCTCATGTGAACTTGAGCGAGAAACTTCGAAACTCGAATATATCTAAAAATACAGTACATAGAAAAATATATCTATAGAGAGTGAAATGTCTAAAAAATAAAAATAGAAGACGTGTGTGTTAGCATGGATGATTTACATGAAATTTAATCTGTGCAACACTGTGCATAAGATGGCTTTCAGTTCAATATAATAACAAAAAACGACATTTTGGGTTTTTATTCAACTAATAAGGTGGGCACGCTGTGATCTGTACTATATTTTTACTGTAATTGACAGTTATCGGCAAAAAAAACAAAAACAACAACACGGGAGTGGGAGGGAATGGGAGTCATTCTTCCGGGAGTGGAACGGGATTTTCCTCCAGTTTTTTCGTGGGATTGGGACGGGAAGAGATTAAAGTTTGTGATGCATTTTGGAAACAGGAGATGAGCCCCTGGTCTAATGCGCCACCTGGCTTGAGAAACCCGTTCTCAAAGACTTACTTTTAGCCATTATTTGGGTAGCACACATATTCTGAATGCCTTCGGCAGAATTCAAATGAGCCATTTTAATCTAGATTAATCTAGATAATTTTTTTTTATCTATGCCCACCTCTAGTATATATATATATATATATATATATATATAGCAATTTGAATTAGCAATTTAACAAAAATGTGTATACTGTATATTGCTAAAAAGGCAACTCTACAGAAGACATTATTTAGCTCAGTTTAGTCCAGCGTTGATTCAGTTCAAGTCAATAACAGTGTTGATGTTGCTAAATTCACACAAACCTGTCTGAAAACGACACGATGTTAGTTAAAACACATGCAAAATACCTGATAACGATGTTTGCGGTTCCTGAAGAAGGCCTTCTCAGGTGTGTTGCAGAAATCTGTTCTTCTGTCTGAATCTGCAGGGATCGTGGCTCTGTGGTCTCTGGCCGTCCTGGCGTTCGAGCGTTTCTTCGTCATCTGTCGGCCGCTGGGGAACATCCGGCTGCGAGGCAAACACGCGGCTCTGGGTCTGCTGTTTGTCTGGAGCTTCTCCTTCATCTGGACCATTCCTCCAGTCCTGGGCTGGAGCAGCTACACCGTCAGCAAGATCGGCACTACCTGCGAACCCAACTGGTGAGGAGCGCAAACACTCGTTTATCACACCCGTTTAATCATTACACCAATGCAGAAAGACTCATTACAGCACTAAAAATGCTTCCCCTTACACATGTTTAATCTAAAATCTTGAAAAGTTCATGCATTTTATAATAATTACTTTTTTGGAAGATCAATTTCCAACATTACACAAAAATCAAAACAATAACAATAAATTACAATGATATCAATAATATCAATGATAAATAGAGATATCCAGAATTTGAAAAAATATTATTTATATACATATATATTTATAAAACACACACACACACACACACACACACACACACACACACACACACACACACACACAAAAATTATTAGTAAATACATAGTATTACAAATTATTATAATTTGTTGTTTTTTTCTGTTATACTGTTCATTGTACTTTATTATTTTGATGTTTCAGTTATATTGAAAATTGATACAGTAATTAAAAAACACATTAATTAATAAATGGGTTGATGCATAATGCTATATATATTAGTGTTGTCAAATTATTAATCGTGATTAATCGCATCCAAAATAAAAGTTTGTTTACATAATACATGTGTGTGTACTGTGTATATGTATTATATAAATATACATACATGCATGTATATATTTCAGAAAATTAGGTTATGTTAATATAATATATATATTTATTTATAATGTAAATTATATGAATATAAATATATACATGTAAAAAATGTCAAAATATATATACTGTATGTGTGTGTGTTTATATATACATAATAAATATACACAGAACACGCATATATTACGCAAACAATTTTTTTTATTTTGCATGCGATTAATTGTTTGACAGCACTAATATATATATAAATATATATACACATATACATGTTTCAATTTATTCATGCAAGTGTTTTATATATATATATATATATATATATATATATATATATATATATATATATATAGCAATTTAACAAAAACATGTAAACTGTAAATAGCTAAAAATCTAAAATTAAAAGAACAGTGAATGATTTACATGCAAAATATTTTCTTTGTAATTATTAGTGAAATTTACCAGCAATTTCCGAGTGGAAAAAATGTCCACAACTATTGATTTAAACGTTGAATTCTAATGTCAAAGCTTTTCTCCTTTTCTTCATTTACATGCGGATCATGTATACCCACAGACCGTCAGATTCACTTTAACATTTGCGTCAATCAGAAAACAGAAGCTGACTGCACTATCAACAGGAGCTGATGTCTCTGGGGTTAAAGCGAGGTTAAATCATATCTAATCATACCTCTCTAAATGGCACACTTGACATGAGCACAATACGGCTCAATAATGAAGCGGTTTATCCGTCACTTCACATGTAAAGATCAATATGTGCTGAATGTGTGACAGCGAATAAGCTTATAATTAGGTTGTGTTGGTTTTATTGTTCAGGTGTTTTCACAGTGATTTAGGTCAATAAGTTGCAGTGCTGTTTGTAGTTAAGTGTGTCTTCTCAACAGCTGTTTCATGCTCTGTTCTCATTTATAATCACTGCATTATTGCATTACTGCTCATTTGCATAAAATTCCATGAAATTAAACTCAATTTTAGTGCATCAGAGGAGTCATTGTCGCTCACGTCTAACTGCGTTTTAAAGAAGATCAAATTGAATCTGTTTGCTTTCCAAAACCAGTTAACAAGAAACATACTCATAGCATTCATGCACGGTTATGAATGAGTTATGATCTTAATGTTAATAAAACATTTGTTCAAACGTATCCGGGCTTTGATAATGTTCTCAAAACGTTACTTATACATTGTTTATGGAATGTTTTATTTCTGAAACATTTTAGTTGGTAATAATCTAACACTTTTAAATGTTGCTACTTGTTTTGGAATATTCAGAGAACATTCAAAAGTAACGTAATATTATAAAATTCTAAAATGGAATGTTGCCTTAACATTTGCATATAAAAAGGACATTTTGTAACATTAAAAAATGTATGTTTTGAATGTTCAGAGAATATTCAGAAATAAAATGTTAAGAACTTCATGATAACTTTGTCAAAATCCGATTATTATTTTGGAAAATTATAAAATGGAACATTCGGTTAACATTTGCATATACAATTTTTTATTAAAAAATAAACAAATTTGATATTTGTATGCTTACAGAACATTCTGAAATAATATTTTGAGACTTAATGGTAAGGTAAGCAACATTTTTTAGAAAATTCTCTTAATGTGTTTTACATGTACATTCATAAATAATTTCATAACTTCTTGGGAAAGTTACCAAAATGTTTAAAAAAAGTTAATATTATAAAATGAAATGCATTAAAACCTGGATGTTTTGAACGTTCACAAAGCACTCAGAAATAGCTTCTTCATAAGTTAATATAAATGCCAGCAAAATGTTCTATAAAACATATTTATTAGCTGTAAATACATGTTTCTGATTCTGATCTGCTTGTCTTTAAAATAAAAAGTATTTGCCTTAATTATCTTCAGATGTCCTGCAGTAGTTTACAACACAACAAACCTACTTATATGTGCAGTCTTGTTTTGGAGTCGCTCCTACAGAAGCTGTTGAAGCAGCTGTAGTTCTGCATGGCGATGGGATTTGTTTGAATGGGCCTTTATATGGTTATTATCATCATTTTGTGAGGCATAATTTCTTTAAAATCTTTCAAATTGTATCAGAGAGGACACTGGAAATGAAGGCTCTTTCTACGCACATCTTCTAATTCTCTAAAATATTTTCAAGGTACGCTAAAATATATGATGAGTAGGTTTTCCACTAATTAGTTCTTTTATCCATAAATGCCAGTCTTGTTCTGACATGCTAATTTATTTTAATTCATTTTGGCCGTGTGAAATACTCACCGCAAGGATTTCTTACTTGTTCAAAATCCATTTTACCTTCAACATCTTTATCTTCAAACATTGTGTGCTTTAGTATGGAAGCCAATTACAGCCAGGGGATAATAAAAAAAGCAATCGTTCTCATAATTCTTAGTTTACATCCTGTAATTATGAATCTATATCTCGTAATTCAGAGTTTATATCGAATAATTCTGTTTATTTCTCGCAATTCTGACTTTATATCTCGTAATTCTGAGTTCATATCTCATAATCCTGAGTTTACAATTTGTATTGTTAAAAGCGCTATATAAATAAAGGTGACTTGACAATACATGTATAACCTGAATAACCTGAAATTGACAAGAAACTTTACCTTCAGTTAATGCAGCAAAACGGGGTCACATCAGATACTGAAAGCAAAGGTTCACATACTTTTGCAGCACACTGGATAATTTTTCTCAATAAATAAATGACAAAAAATATATATTTTTCTCTCACTTATTTGATTCGGTTCTCTTTGTCTAATTTTAGGACTTATATGACAATTTGATGATGTTCTGAGTCATATGTATGCAGAAATATAGACAATTCTAAAGGGTTCACAAACTTTCGAGCAGCACTGAATTTACATAAACATGAGATTTTGCCAAAACTATCTTCTCTGGAACAAATAATCAATTAATGAGTCCAAAACCAACCGTTAGATTTACCCCAAACGAATTACATCTCATGTTTAACCACTACACAAAAACATTAATAATATAAAATGCTACTGGATTTGACACTCGCTGTAAGACGTACCGCAAGCAGAGTGATATGATTACATACGGCTGTCGGGGTTATGATATCACTCTAATAGAGGACCAGAAAGAACTGTTGCATATGATACATTTCTGGAAAAGTAAGAAAGCTTCTCTTTGTCACTCATTAATCGTGTCCCTCCGCAGGTATTCCAGAAACTTCCACGATCACACCTTCATCATCACGTTCTTCGTCACCTGCTTCATCCTTCCGCTGGGCGTGATCATCGTCTGCTACTGCAAACTGCTCCGGAAGCTCAGAAAGGTCAGTCGCTCCAGCATCTGGACTCATTAGATCCTATTGATCTCAATGTGCTTTACAACTGACCTCCATACACATCATCACCATGTCTGATAATCCTGATGCTCTTTACCTCCACTGCCATCATCACATCTAGCCATGACACCGGTTATTTTCTCATGTTCGCAGGTGTCCAACATGCACGGCAGGCTGGGTAATGCCAGGAAGCCGGAGCGTCAGGTGACTCGTATGGTGGTGGTGATGATCGTGGCCTTCATGGTGGCCTGGACTCCGTACGCCGCGTTCTCCATCGTGGTCACGGCCCTTCCCAACATTCACCTGGACCCGCGGCTGGCGGCCGTTCCGGCGTTCTTCTCCAAAACCGCAGCCGTTTACAACCCCATCATCTACGTGTTCATGAACAAACAGGTGACGTTTACATTCATGCATGTATCTGTCAGATGCTTTCACTTACAGTGTAAACATTGCCTGGGAATCAAACCCATGATGCACACATTTCTGCTCTACATGATCAAACGTTGCTCAGTCTCACACTCAATTTACTCCATGCCTTCGGTCATCTGAGTTTGTGATCCAGTAAAAGCTTGTTTAGTGTAATTGTTCAGAGTCAGATTTGGACTGGTTTTGATCAAGTACGCGTCAGAATAACTGCAGTCATATCTCCAGATCAACACTTTCTGAATCATCAGCTTTACTTGATTCTCCATCAATCATGTTTTAGTCTCAAATCTGATCCTCAGGATCTTTACTTTCACTGAATGATCTTCATCTCACATCTTCTGAGGAGCGATATTTTGCATTGATTTACATCACAAGCATCAGAATTTCATCACATAAAAATCAGCATCTTCATTAAATTCATGTTTGAGTCTCCGAATAAAACGAATCTCCATTTTATCACTTTATCAGTCTATATGAGCCATTAAATCCTGATTGAGCAATCTGTAAATTCAGAGAAAAAATGTAACAAAAAAACTATTATATATATATTTGTGTCCCTGGATCACAAAACCAGTCTTGAGTCACTAAGGTATATACATTTTTGAATATTAATATGCATTGCTAAGAACTTAATTTGAACAACTTTAAAGATGATTTTCTCAATATTTAGATTTTTTTGCACCCTCAGATTCCAGATTGAATTTACAATTCTGAGAAAAAAGTCAGAATTGTAAGATATAAACTGAAAATAGAGAGAATTGTTTTAGTCCGCAAAAAAAAAAAAGAAAATAGATACAAATTCGATGATTAAAATTGATCCACTGACATTCAGGACATTTTAAATGCAACTAAAGATTTATATTTATTTTTGTTATTTTAAATTCAAAATACAGATTATGAGTTTGCGAGAAACAAATTCTGAATTATGAGATAAAACACCATTAACAATTTTTCTAATTTTATTTTAATTTTTTTTTATACAATTTTATATTTTTATTAAATTGCTGGAAACAAAGTCTGATTTATGAGAAAGAAAGTCTAAAGATTATAATTTTATTTTTTTAAGTCAGTGGTGGAATAGGACTCAGTGGTCTTACTTACTTTTGGACTGCCAGCATTTCTTAAAAAATATTCTATATTACATCAACAAATTATAATTCGAGTAGAAAGTAGAAGATATATAGTAGAAAGGCCAAACTCAAACGCAGTTTGCAACATGCTTTGCTCAATGGTTTTGTGGCGATGCTTGTGATTTTGATTTAGACAAGCATAATATTAAATCTCGAGGCGCGGCGAGAAAGTGTCCTGCGTCCCAGTTAAAATCCCTGCTGGTAAATAGGTTACTGTAGCCGAGAGAACTGACAGAAATAAGTCCTTATGCAGGCCATTGAGGTTGCTTTCCCATACTGTGTTTGAGAAGAGCACAGAACACAGTTTATGCATTTATAAAAATCCTGAAGCTGTCATGGTGGGATGATATCGCTTCACCAGAGCATACATTACTGAAACCTGGATCAAACCTGGTGCACTCCAAAGGAGAAGATGTTGAATTATTGAGCAGCTGTAGAGGTTATTGGACGTAAACCGTGTTTGGCAGCTCCATCCCATCAGTTTAGCCGCTGCTTTCCTCCATTCGCTGACATCTGGATTCTGTCCACACTCGGCAGGAATAAACCTGCACAAATACACAAACAGCAACACGACGTGCGCGCTTGCTTGGGATTTCTGTCACAATCGATGGTCATTTCAGAGTAAATCGCATAGTCAATGGTCAGATGGATTTGCTGGAGGCTCTGTCAGTTTGATGCACTTCTTAAATGGTGTAAAAAAAAAAAAAAAGGTGAAATATAAAAACAGATATTTTTGAGAATTTTTATTTTTTTTATTTTTCGAAGTTGCAAATGAAACAAAAATTCTAAAGAGGGTTTCACAAGAAAAGTACTATTTCAGTTTTATAGTATAATAGTACATATACACAAAAAATGCTGGGTTAAAAACGATAAAATATATTTTTTTTAAATATATATTTTTAAACTGTTTAAAATGTTGTAATTTTTTTAACAATTTTTTTTTCTTTTTGAGTTTTACAAGAAAAGTACTATTTCAGTTTTATAGTATAATAGTAAACATTTGTATATTTGTAAAAAAAAAAAAAATCGTTTTACAAAATTATACACTTCTTAAACGGTTGGAAAAAGACAAAAGGTGAAATATAAAAACAGATATTTTTGAGAATTAAAAAAAATATATTTTTCGAAGTTGTAAATGAAACAAAAATTATAAAGAGGGTATTACAAAAAATTACTATTTCAGTTTTATTATATAATAAGTACATATACACTAAACAATGCTTTTTAAACTTTTTATTATTTATTCAACGGGCTTCCATAGTTTCTTTGTACTTATTTGTGAACTTTACAATTTCAAAGCCAAGTTAAGTGTACACTGAAAAAAAAACAATTAGTTTAGGATTTACTTACTCTGAAAATACTAGTAAATTTCACAAATAATCACACAGAAATGGCAAGTAACACATTGAATTCAACATACATTTTTGAAGTAGAAAAACTGTTAACTACTGTATATAATAACTCTGGTGTTTAGTGTAAATTTTAATGAATTGCATAATAAATTATTGTAAGCCTACAGCCAAGATATACGTGTTTGAAAACCCCTATATTTACATGATCTGTTCTAAACAAACACGTACTCTGAAGCTTCATCCTCAGAAGTGCAGAGACAAAAAAGTGACTTTAGGACACAAAGTAATTAGTGACTATCGGAGTCTGTAGTTTAATGACAGTGAATGAAAAGGACGATGTGAACCGCAGGCTAGTGTGGAAACAATTAATGATCACTTTGGAATTATGACCTCATCACGATTGACTAATTGTACCGCAGTCGTCAGCTGCAGAAGCACCACATTGATTTGACTGCTTGTTTTTAGTAGCCTGATTGCATTAGTAAAAACCACTTAACTTCACTCTGAGCATTTGTTTCACTTCAGTATTACTTACATACACCAAAATTTACAGATTTATTCCTATCTATATTCTGAATGTTTTTATAGAGGGGATTGTTCATATAACATTCTCTTGATTTTGTAAATTACACTTTATCGATTTGCGACTTTCAATTAAAATACATAAAGACGTTTTCACAAAATGAGTTTTATTTTCTCTTCAGTATTACTTACATACACCAAAATTTACAGTTTTATTCCCATCTATATTCTAAATGTTTTCATAAAGGGATTTGTTCCTATAACATTTGCTTGATTTTATTCATTACACTTAATTTATTTGCGACTTTCAATTAAAATGCATATATTTAAAGACGTTTTCACAAAATTAATTTTATTTTCACTTCAGTAATACTTACATTCACCAAAATTTACAGTTTTATTCCCATCTATATTCTGAATGTTTTTATTGAGGGGATTGTTCATATAACATTCGCTTGATTTTATTTATTGCACTTTATCTATTTGTGACTTTCAATTAAAATGCATATATTTAAAGACGTTTTCACAAAATTTATTTTATTTTCACTTCAGTAATACTTACATACACCAAAATTTACAGTTTTATTCCCATCTATATTCTGAATGTTTTCATAGAGGGATTTGTTCATAACATGTCCGGTTTATGTAACATTATCAAACATTTTATTCCTAAAACTATTTCTTTGCGACTGTAGATTTCAATTCCATTCCACATCTTTAAAAGTTTGTTTATATCATTCACACAACATTTCATCTCTATAAACATGGTTAAAATGTATTTCTTTCTATCGGTTGATGGTATTTTTTGATTTGTGGAGCAAAATTCCCTCTGTAAAAACCTTTGTCTCATTTGTCAACAAAATCAAACAAGAATTATGAACTTGTCTTTTTGAATGTACTTTGATTTAACAAATAGAAAATGCATTATGATATCTATTAGTTAAAATTTACCCTATTCACCTGTGGTATCTTACCTCACAATTTACTGTAATACACTTTGGGATCAAAAACACATTTCCTTACGGAAATTACTTACAACTTTATCCATGTTGAATCTTAATCTGGTGTTTATGAATTTTTGTTGACGTTCAGTGCAGGTCAAAGTAATTTCAAGGATGTTTTTATATCTCAAAGCAGAGTTGAAGTGTTCAATGGAGAATAATTCATTGCATTTCTCTTCCCTGTGATCTCCTCAGTTCAGAAAGTGTGTGGTTCAGCTCTTTAGCTGCAGTGACGTCACCGTCATCGAGGGGAACATCAACCAGACCACCGAGCGCGCAGGCATGACCAATGAGAGCAACACAGGGGAGATGTCCACCATCGCCGCACGCATCCCCGCGGCTGGAACCGTCCCACCGAAAACAGAAGAGCATCCCAGTGAACGCAGCTCGTTGGGCAAGATTCCCATTCCTGAGAACAAAGTATGTCCGATGTGAAGATATGCACCAACATCTCTGTCACTCGTGTTAAATGCATTTTTACTTTTGAAAGCTGGCATCCAAACATTAGTCTATGACTTTCATCCAGTATTAAATTCTGTAGCTTGTGCACCACAGACACTGTTAAAGTTACAGAACAACACTGAAACTACAAAACTGCAAACTACCTTCTTAAAAAGTAGTTCACTACAAAAGCAAAAAGTCAGATAAAATATCTCGTCTTTTAAAATATTATTTGTATTTTTATTTAGCAGCCGTTTCACAAATGTGGATGCAAAAAGTAAAAAATGTGCAATAAAATTATACATTTAAAACAGTTAATTTGATAACATTTTACTGGAGGCCTTTGTATAGTGCGTGATATAGGTATTCGTAATGCATGTTGTAAGCATTATATATTTTCATAAATAATTGTAACAAAAGTTAAATTGCATTATATTTGTAATCTGAAATTGGTTGTTTGGGATGTGTTTCAGTGCATTATGCTTTCATAAGGTGTAACAGTGAATAGATAAGTATTATAATATATTACTGTGGTTACGGTTATTAATTACATCACATAATGCATTAAAAGTTGCATTACAAAACATAATTAATAATGCATTAAAATATTTCTATCATGCATTTTGTAAAGCAAATATAAAAAAAGGTAATTGTGACTTTATATCTCACAATTTAAGTGTTTTCTCTAAATGTACATTTTGCAGTTTCGACCATGGAATAAAAATATATAAAAAAGTTAACAGTGACATACTTTTATAATGCATTATATAAAGGCTTCAAATAATGTGTTATCACTAATACATCCTGAAACTATCCTTGCTCTAAAAGTACAATGGCAATTTCATGGTACAGTGATGTACAGTATGCCAATATATATGATGGTACTAAGCCATCTGCAAAGAAATCATTGGAGGAATGATATGAACACACGTTTAAATGCAGTAAACCTATGCAGTCTTAAAATACTGATTTTTTTTTTGACAGCTGAAAAATGCATTTAATGTTGCTTTATATTTAGTTACTCCCCAACACTGCATAAATGTCTCCTGACTGTTGATCATCAGTTGCTCACAACTTTTAGAGGCTTTTTCACTCCAACATTTGCACAGATATTAAAGAAATCAGACCGAATGCAAATCAGTCAGGCACCTAACACGGGAAAACATGTGGATTTTTAAAACGAAGGGAAAAACTCAACATGCAAACAGACAAACAAGCAAAAAGTACAAATGCCCTTCAGTTTTGGCACCAAACCACCAACCGCTGGCTGCCAAACTCAGAGATTCTGCCAACAGTTATATAAGAATCCACAACATCCCGAATCTGTTATCTTTAGCCTGAGATGCACTGGCCTATTTCACTGTATCTGATGCATTATGTGTTTACTGTACGTTTGATTTCTGAGAGAAGAGCTCCTGACCAGTCAGAGAAAACACACACACACACACACACATTGGTTTTTATGGTTTATGGGGACTCTCCATAGGCGTAATGGTTTTTATACTGTACAAACTGTATGTGCTATTGCCCTCTCTCACACACGCACACACACTCACTCTCTCACACACACACGCACGCACACTCACACGCACGCACACTCACACGCACACACACTCTCTCTCACACACACACACACTCACTCTCTCATACACACACACACACACTCACTCTCTCTCTCTCTCATACACACACACAAGAATGAACGATGGAGCTTTCTCGACAGCTGAATGTGTTATTTTATTCCTTTATGAAAGACTTATAATGATATAATCTACTGATTCAGATTTGAGTTTACACTGTTTTAGTTCACCTCTGCTTGCACTTAAAATAATATATATTTTATTCATCAAGGATGCATTAAATTGATGAAAAGTGACATTAACAACATTAAACATGTTACAAAATATTTCTACTTCAATTAAATTATCTTATTTTGAACTTTCTATTCTGAAAAATAAAATGTGTCACAGTTTCCATAAAAATATTGTGCGGCACGACAGTTTTCAACATTGATAATAATCAGAAATGTTTCTCGAGCAGCAAATCAGCATATTATTATGATTTCTGAAGATCATGTGACACTGAAGACTGGACTAATGATGCTGAAAATACAGCTGCGCATCACAGAAATAAATTACAGTTTAACACGTATTCACATTCACATGTTAAAATATTGTATAATTTTTACTGTATTTTTTATCAAATATATGCATTCTTGGTGAACAGAAGAGACTTCAAACTAGACACCTCAAACTAGAGTAAATCGCACAGATTTAATGATAATAATTATCATGTTTTCATGAGTGAACTGAGCTGTATGCTGAAGTGTAGTAACGAGCAGTATTTCTGGACATTTTCTGATGAATATTGATCGTTTCTTTAATTACTGCAGCATCGACTCTCCGCTGACTGATGAAAGCACTGAACCCATTCAGAAATAGGACACGCGAACACAGCACGCTTTCTATCGTCGCACAGATAGTTCTGAGTCCATCAATCAAACGTCTGAACGTCTATATCACAGAGATCCATTCGTTAAGGTTAGCATGAGTTGTCTGAAACACAAACCCATCAGTCCAACAACAAACACAGTTTCCGTCACAAACTCAGTTCTTTACATTTAAACACCGCTGTTTACTTTGAGACTTCAAATCCAATATTAACACATGCATATGAAAGAGCAATATCATTGCATGTTCAATCTGGGCTTTACGTGAATTCAGATGATCACTGAAAGAGGCACTGAATGGACTAAATAATGAGGTTTCCAAACATATAAATCCATGCTTTATTATGACCTTGTTTTCTTGAGGTTATCTTGACATGAGTGTTATCTTGAGAAGACAGAATGATGATAATGGGATTTGTAATGGATCAGATATAAGAGGGTCACTGAGGTTTATTGAGTCGCAGTCTTAAAGCACAACTGTATTTTGTGTTTTATTTCTAAGCATGATTCAAGTCTCTGTCAGTGATTTGTTTTATGATGAACTCCCTCGAGTCGTGTTTAAGATTCACTGTTATGTGTTAAATGCTTGCATGTTGTGAATACTTCAGTGAACTTTTTTCCAATGCTCCCGCCGTCCATGTAAGATCCTTCTGTTGCATCAACATGAAATTAAAATCTTACTTTCTTATTAAATGTTTCTGGTTTTGTGATTCAGGTTAAATGAAATGAATGAACTTTAAAAGACATGCATTAAATACTCTTTTCTGAATGTGTCTGATTCTGACGAGTGTGATTTACAATATATATATATATATATATATAAATAAAGGTAATTGTGACTTTTTAGCAATAATTCAGACTTTTTTCTCAGAATTCTGAGGTTAAATCTTACAATTCAGACTTTTCTAAAAATTGTTGTTTATATATCGCATTACTGTTTTTTTATTTAATTTTTTTAAGGTAATTGCAAGTTTTTATCTAATATTATTGACTTTCCCTCAGAATTTTGCATCTTGCAATTCTGTTGGGAAAAAAATTGATAATATCATTATTATGACAACTTTTTAATCTCACAATTTGGATTTTGTTCTTGCAATTGTGAGTATATTTCTCACAATTTTAAATTATAAACTCAAATGCAATTTAAAGTCTTACAATTTTTAATTATTTTCTCTAAATTCTGAATTTATGTCTCGCAATTAAAAAAAAAAAAATATTTTTGAATTTTAGGTTTACATTTTGCTTTTTATATATATATAAATTATAAAATAAATGTTTCTAATTCTAATTTTATATTTAGCAGTTTTTTTTGTGGAGTAAAAAAAAAAAAAATCACAAAAAAAAGTAATTGCTTTTTATCTCACAATTTAG
>CM049882.1:30586682-30621682 GCA_027474115.1 Schizopygopsis malacanthus | reverse complement strand
AGCATCTGTGTGGCTGACAATTCATACAAAGCTATTTTTTTCTTTCTTTTTATTACTCAAATTATTCTTATTGTATTTTATAGTGGTCAAATAAATCAAAATAAATAAATGTTGCAAAATGAAAAAAAATTGAAATGACTTTAGGTTTAGCTATAAAGTGGCTCTACAGAAGACAATATAGTCATTATTCAAATCAATTCAGTTCAATGTTGATTCAGTTCAGTTCAATAACATTGTCTCTTGCAAAATTAATGAATCATGAAATGATCTCAAAAGCAGTTATACCGAAGACATTAGCTCTATTTCAACTCAACTCCATTTAAGCTCTATTTCAACTATTTCAGTTCTATCTCAACTTGATCTCAACTCTATTTTAGCTCTATTTCAGTTCGAATTAAACTATATTTTAACTCGATCTCAACTCTATCTCAGCTCTATCTCAACTCTATCTCAGTTCTATCTCAGCTCTATCTCAGCTCTATCTCAGCTCTATCTTAGCTCTATCTCAGCTCTCATCTGCCATAAAAACAATAATATTGAAAGAGGAGAGACTCCACATTCAACTGCAGTGTGAACATGGTCTTTATTAGGGCTGCACGATTTTGGGAAAAAAATAAAACAATTCTGCTAAAAATCGAATTCATTTAAAATGCAATAAATTAATAAATAATCAATCAATCAATCAATCCAGGTTTGCTATGCTTGTTAGCAGGACTGCAAAACTTGGTCAAAAATGTATGATTGTATATCAATGACATTAATAATAATAATAATAACACTATTAGTAGTAGTAGTAGTATTAAGTTATTATTAATAAATCAAAATATAAAATGACGTACTAACAAATAAATTGTACTATTGTAATGTTTCACATAAAAAGCAAATAAAATATGACTTAAGAAAAATATAAATATATAATAAATATTTGATGTATCATTGCGACTGTAAAATTACAATATTAATCATTATGGCTGTCTTCATCTCTTCATTTTCAAAAGTTAATCCATCAATTTTTATTGCATTATTAATTTTTAATTTTTTCATTTTATTATTAAAACCACAAAGAGGCCTTTAAGTTTATTTCTTGCTGAGAAGCACGTTTGGGAAGTTCGTTGGCACATGTAACACACATAGCATTTATTTCTTTGATTGAATTGTCTTTCAGTTTAATTTAATGGTGCAGCACCTGCTGCAGACCCCTCGACCTCTACCTGCTTTCACTCAAACTGCCCGAAGGTCCACAAACAAGGTCCCTCTGGGCCACACCTGACCCATAATCACCATCTTTAACCTCACGGCTGGCTTCGTTCAGTCGCTCTCTGAGGCTTCACTTGACAGCGTTTGCCTCGAAGCATCAAGAGAAGCCTTCAGCACATCTGTGTCCTGTGTTTCGTCCTCTAGTGACTCACATTCACGGCAAACGCTTGCTTAAAATGCACCGGCCCTCAGGACTATCAGACGCCGGACACAAAAGCTTAAAAATAAGGGAAAGAAACCGATGCGTCCCACCGTCTCTGGAGAAGCTGCTTCGGTGTAATTACTCAGCACCGCGTCCTCAATGTGTCAAAACTGATCTATCATCAGCTCTGGACCTGAACGACACCCAACAGACCAGAAACAAACACAGCGCTGATGCCTTTACAAACATTATGAGCTGATCAGAAGATCATCTTCTCAACAGATTAACTCTATAAAGCTACTTTGCTGTTAAACCTGTTTCACACACAATCTCCTCGTGTCTTCTGTCGTCTGAGTTTGTGATCCAGTAAAAGCTCGTTTAGTGTAATTGTTCAGAGTCAGATCTGGACTGGTTTTGATCAAGCGTCAGAATAACTGCAGTCATATCTCCAGATCAACACTTTCTGAATCATCAGCTTTACTTGATTCTCCATCAATCATGATTCAGTCTCAAATCTGATCCTCAGGATCTTTACTTTCACTGAATGATCTTCATCTCACATCTTCTGAGGAGTCTTCATCGCTCAATCATTATATGTGTGGATCATTTACAGCTCATCTTACTGAGACATATTAATGCAGATATAGAGTGATATTTACATCATTTTATGATATCGTTGATTTACATAAGCATCATAATTTCATTATATTAATATCAGCATCTGCAGCTTATTTTGCTCAGTTTGCGTCACACACAATTTTTTTCTCCATATTCTCACTTTATCAGTCAAGGTTCAAGGTTCGAGGTTCAAGGTTCTTTATTATTCGTCACATACACAATCATACAAGTATAATCAGTAGTGAAATGCAAGTAGAATTGAAGAAAAATACAGCATTTACATGAGGAAAGTGAGGAGAAAAAAAATAACTCCCAGACTATGCTCCTTGGGGAGTACAGTGTGAGAACAGGAAAAACACCTCAGCAACACAAAAGCACATACACGACAAAGCCACAGGGGAAGTGAATCCGGCCCAGCAAGCAGCCATCTGATCCCGCAGCCACTGATCCGGCGCTGGTCAGACCCGCTTGACCAGGCCAGCAGATCGAAGCAAACAGAGGTGAATGGTCGGGGGGGGGGGCAATGTCTGTAATGTCTGTAGGGTGGGGGAGGAACGCAAGAGCGTCTAACTGCATTGCACTCCCGGGGTAGATTAGTTTGGAGAGCAGTGCAGAGAGAGTCTCTCACGAGACAAGGGAGCAAAGCAGGGAAGATAAGGGTGAGGACGAGGAGAGAAAGCGACCACCTCCGTTGAGAGCCAAAGAGAACGGAACATAGTCTATATGAGTCATAAAAGCTTGATACATTAAATATGATATTTGACAAAAACACATACAGTATGCAAACTGTTATTTGATATGTCAGGCTTTACAGGGTTAAGGATGAAACTTTATGAAGAGCATCAGCACCAGCAGAGAAAGTCCTCCAGAACAGATATGGTCTTACAATACCGGCACCTTTGCATTATTATAAATAATGCAGCATTTCTTCCAGAACAATGTTGAAGATACAGTATAACACCGATCCTCATGTGGCCGTGGCAGCGGCTGTCACTAACTTTTAGAAAGCAATGCACACAAGTTTCACTCGAACTCGGAGTAGCATACATGGTCTTACGATTAAAATTTCAATTCTTTCATTTGTGTAATGAATATATGCATATAGGCTATATACACGAGGTTGTTTGTTTGAGCTCTGATTGAATGATCACTGCTACTGTTAGTAAATTGTCTTTGCCTGCATATTAATATTATTGATTAGTGATATATTGGTTATTTAGTTTGACTGTTGGATTATGTATGTGTTTGAGTGAGCTGGTATTGATCTGTTGGTACGAGGTATAGTATCATTTTTAAATGGATGTAATTTTTTTAGGATTTGTGTCATTTTTATATGTATTTTTGAAACATGTATTTGGTATGTTTTGCTTAATTGTTTTATATTTTTAGGATGGCAATTTTACCATCAGTCCAGGGACTGCAGATGCAAAGCAGCCTTCTGGGTAATTCTGGCACATTGTACATTTATGGATTATTGATGTGCATTGTGCTTTTTAAATAAAACAAATGTATTTATTAAATAAATATCGGTAGATTATTGTCCTGTTTGTTAATATCAGTTGATGCATTGACTAATATTAATAAACAACCTTACATATATGTATTAATATTTGTTAACTGTTTAGCTCATGTTCATTAAATAATATTAACAGACAACTTTTGATTTTAATAATGCATTTAGTAAACATTGAAATGAAAAAAAAATAACTGCTTTGCATCGGGTGGTTCATGGCCTCCACGTCATGCATTAAAAGTGTTTAATCTAGCTGTGCATTATTAAAGATTGTGATATATTTTTCACATACTTTATGGATCTCAACAGTCCAGTCAGCAGCTGTAACAATACAGATATAATAATGCTGCCAAATCAGAAACATGGTAATGATTTCAAATTATGCATGATTTCATTAAATCAATTGGCAAAACATTGTTTTTTTAAATGTCAATCATCAATGAAACTGAAGGTTGAGCAACTAAAATAAATTAACTAAATATGTTTTTTTAAGTCAAAAGCTTCCTTGGACAAATGCTGCATTATATGACAAATTTTTAAGGGTGCCAATATTTTTGCTCTTTTTTTGGCACTGTTATATCATATTGCATGCTTTATTACAATGATGGACAGTGTATTGATGTAATCTTCTTCAGTTGATTGTATAAATACAAATATTTTATAAACACGTCTCATATGCAGATCTTAGTTGTTTATGATAAAACTAAATTTGTAACTCCATGAGCAACAGAAAGCATCTCGCGACTCGTCTTGTGGTCTAAGACAGCAAACATCTTCTCCCTCAGAGGAGCAAAACTGATCTCCAGCAAAACCCAGGACAAACACTGAACCAGAGCATCCAATGCAATAGAAAAACACAACAACAATGATGCAACCGCCTGCTAACATCCATATCTCTCACAAACAGCATGTGTACATATGCTTTCCAACGACTCACATCAGGCCGAGGATTTGCTGACTACTACAACAGTCCTGATATCTACACAATCTATTAACTGAGCTGTAAATCAATAAAACAACAGTCCATGCACATGCTAAATTAACATTAAATACATTTGATTCATAACCAGAAAAAAATTAAAATCACATAAAAGTGTCTTTACAAAGCACAAGTATAAATTTCATAAACCATGCACTATAATTCTGTAAATGAATCAAATTCTTTAATGACATTGCCAGTATGTTTAAGAAAATATTAATTAAATTACAGCAAGTAAGGTGGCAAATGGTGCATTTAATTAGGATAATTATATGATTATTTAAAATTTGAGATAGATGTACATGACTGACTTTTAGATTTTACTTCCATATGATTCATCTCTCAATCAGCATTGTCACAAAACAAACAACATTCATGGATCATCCATGCACAGTATTAAAAACCAGAAAGGTTTTTTTTAAGGAAAGAAAGAGAGTGTGTGTGTGTGTGTGTGAGTGTGTGAGTGTGTGAGTGTGTGAGTGTGTGAGTGTGTGAGTGTGTGCGCAAGTGTATATGTGTGAGCGTGTGTGTGTGAGTGTATGTGTGTGTGTGAGTGTGTGAGTGTGTGCGTGTGTGTGTGCAAGTGTGTGTGTGCACGAGTATATGTGTGAGCGTGTGTGTGAGTGTATGTGTGTGTGTGTGTGTGTGTGTATGTATGTGTGTGTGTGTGTGTGTGAGTGTGTGTGTGTGTGTGTGTGTATGTATGTGTGTGCGTGTGCAAGTGTGCGTGTGCACGAGTATATGTGTGTGTGTGTGTGTATGTATGTGTGTGTGTGTGTGAGTGTGTGTATGTATGTGTGTGCGTGAGTGTGTGTGTGTGTGAGCGTGTGTGTGTGTGTATGTGTGTGCGTGAGTGTGCGTGTGTGTGCGTGTGCAAGTGTGTGTGTGTGTGTGAGCGTGTGTGTGTGTGTGTGTGTATGTGTGTGCGTGAGTGTGCGTGAGTGTGTGTGCGTGTGCAAGTGTGTGTGTGTGTGTGAGCGTGTGTGTGTGTGTGTGTGTATGTGTGTGCGTGTGCGTGAGTGTGCGTGCGTGTGACTGACATCCGTCTGTCTGATTTCTCCTCCTGTAGGAATCACTGGCGTTTCTCACCCTGACCCAGTTCTCTCAGTAACTCCTGCACGTCTCTGACCGCCGTCACCGAGCCTCGTTCCTCAGAGACAGACCAAAAGATGCAGAAAACACAGAAAGCAGGATGCAGGAACATAACGGGACTATGAACAGTGACAACAAGAAAAACAATAATAAATAAGGGATCAATCCAAATAATGTTCTGGGCTCGGTGCAGCATTTGTGGCTATTCTGATCAGAACATTTATGCATTTGACCGATGCCTTTATACTATAAGTGACTTAAGACGCATTCAAGAAAAGCATTTGATCAGTTCATGCATTCCCTGGAAATCAAACTCAGGATAGTGATATCTTAGTATCATCAATGTACTATTATAGTTTGTGTTAATATTTTGGATTAGATTTTTATTATCCGTCTTCATTTTAATTGTAACGTTTTAGTAATTTTGTCTTTTTCATTAGCTTTCCTATTCATACAATTATTTTGTTTTTATTCATATATATAGTTTTTAAAAGTGTATACGTTTTACTTGTTAGTTTATTTAGTCCTATTTAAAATAGTTTTAAATATTTTATTTCAGTTAATTTTTATTCCGAATTCAAATAATTGAAAAATATTTTTGTCTAAAAAAATGTTGTCTATTTTTTTTGTCTAATTTTTTTTTAATAAATCAGTATTTCAGGAGGTGTAAAAGCAGAAATGTGAAGATTGCACACACATAATTCATCAAAATATTTTCAAGTGTCTAAAAGACATTAATATTTAATGATATTATTGCTTTATCTGCACTGATGCTATCAGATGTGAACTAACTGAGCTGGATATAACTGTATAACACTGACACACTGAACTGAGCTGAAGAATGACACGACTGTCTTCTGTACAGCTGAAACTGAAGCTGGATCATGAGTGAAGTATTTACACACAGCCTGACACTAACACACAAGTCTTACGACTGGGATCTGTGCTGAAATGAGCTGCTGTGGTAACTGACATGATGCCATTAAACAGATATAGTAGAAAGTGTTTAACTCGGATTGAAATCTTCAGAGGTGCTCGGGTCAGTTTGCTTGATTTCTCCAGAAACCAGCAGAAGGTTCTGGATCGTGACACGTGGAATAAGAGCTCTAAGCATTAATGTGACACACAGAACAGCCTCTCACAGAGCATGTGATTTCTCCAATCTGATCCTGGCCATGTGGGAGCATTATGGCTGTGCAAAACGATTCCCAGCAATAGAAATCCCTTCATACCTGAGCTGATCGAGCGCAAGCACAACTTCAAGATTTCTCCCAGTTTCTGCTCAGTTCAGTTAATGCAATCAAGTCTGACTGCTAAAGCTGAATTTATTTAGTCTTTTAAATGTGATAGCGTGGCGTGTGCACGGTATTACCATGTCTTTTAGACTTATCAGGGTACTGGTATGTCTTCGAACACATGTCATTGTATCAGCATGGACACTATTTGTTCTGGAACTAGCTCATATTGTTAGCCGGGACAAATGAGGTTGTTACTGTAACGAGCACTTCAGCTCAAGTGCCTTCTTTAAACAGTCGTTTATAATGGCAGTTATTATTCATTCTAAATATAAGAGCTGTGAGTCTTTTGTTTTCGAGCGTTCTCAGGCTCCTGATTGGCTGATTAGTCTGACGTAATACAGGAAGTGATGATTCATGTGGAGGATAAACACACTAGCAACACTCTTACAACCAGAAAGAACCCCCCGACTACACCATATTGGTGGCCCACCAGCCCATTTCTGTACTGTGACTGATGTAGTTTTGCCGCATTGCTTCCAGTGTTCGTCACATTGCCGTGACATCGGCAATGTTCTCACGATACAGACTTATCCTGGGTCATTATGAATTTAAATGTTTATAATGCATCCCTGACTTCGGCCTGTAAAAGTTTGAATGAGTTGGCATCGAACTCTGGTTCTTTTGGACTGGAGGCGGCAGCGGTGATCATCAGACCATCAACATACTCAAACATCATTGTGCTTCTTCACTGACCATGAAAAGAAAAGAGTCTGTAAACAACTTTCACAGCAGATGCACATGGGTTTCCCGGCCTCTGATAACTCCAGGGATTTAGTCTTTGGTTTCTGACTGGAAAACATTCACATTATCATGTCCTTCTCTGCACGCCAGTTGGCAAGCACAATCCAAATGACATTAAAGCTATCAGGAGATCAGTAATCCGCTTGCATTGTTACTGCGGGAACACGTTTCGCTTGGATGCATGCAGCACTGCAGAAGAAGCTTCACTGCTGAGGACACTTTATCATTCAAGCAACCACACGGTCTCCAGCACAACACCAAACCGCCGTCACACTGATGCATGTGATCATATGCAAATCAAAATGCTAATTAAAAATGATTGATTCTCATGTTGTTCTGGTCCCGTTTTATTTCCTTTCTTCTGTGGAACACAATGCGATATTGGACAAAACGCGTGAGGCTCTTTTTAAGACTATTTTAACTAAAATATGAGTCCATAATTCCTAATAACTATAGATTTCATAATCATAGATTTCTCTCCTGATTCAGACCAGGAAACTTTTTCACTGGAGGAAAATATATTATGGATTATGGACTCATATTTTAGATAAAAACATCTTGATGGATTTGTCTCAGCTTTTGTCTTCTCCAGATGTTAACTGATGGACTGGAGTGCTGTGATGTTTTTATCAGACTCTCATTCTGACGGCACCCATTCACTGCAGAGCATCTACTGACTCTCATTCTGACGGCACCCATTCACTGCAGAGCATCTACTGACTCTCATTCTGATGGCACCCATTCACTGCAGAGCATCCATTGACTCTCATTCTGACGGCACCCATTCACTGCAGAGCATCCATTGACTCTCATTCTGACGGCACCCATCCACTGCAGAGCATCCATTGCTGAGACATTTCTACAAACCTGATGAAGAAACAAACTCATCCTGATCTTGGATGAACAGAGTGAACACATTTTAATTTGGGTGAACTATATCTAATGAGACGGCACAGGTTATTCATTAAACCGATTTGCAGCTAAAATGACTTTTCTGAGAGATCAATACTGATTCTGTCTGTTCCAGTGAACTATGGGACAGATTGACAGTACTAAGATTTCTGTCGCAGTCTGAGCTGCGTGTCAAACACTGACACATGCTGATGCATCGGCTCCAAACACTGACAGCTATTTACAGCAAGCGCTTCTTAGTTTACAGCATCTCAATTTAAACAATTTATTCAGCCCATGTCAATCTTTTCAGTTTTTCACCAAAATAAGCCTGGTTTGGAATCATAACCTGTTGCTCTTTAACAACCGGCTGCTTCTCACCGTCGACCGCAGCATCCCAAGAGAGCCGTGAAACACTGTGAGCACAAAATAGTGTCCGTTTCAGACTAGAGCTGATTCTGGAATAGAGCGGGACACCAGTAACCAATACAACCTTCAGCTCTGATCAATCAACTCTAATTGGATGTTAAGTGCAATCTAATTAAGAGCACCGCAGTCTTTTCATTTGAGCTCATGAACAAAAGCTTTAGAGAATTCCAGAGACCCAAATACACGAATAAACATGACAATGAAATATTCACAAAACAAAAGCAATGCAGGTCTAATGCAAGGTAATGCGATAATAATGTAAGAGCAGGCTGAATATTCAAGGCGTACAAAAATATGTTCTAAGAACGTTTTATTAACATTAAGTGCTTGAAGTGGAAAAAAAGAAGTGCAGGTACTCACCCGACCCCCCCCCCCCCCTTATTCAATTACTTAATTATATTAAATGAATAAGTAATTTTTTAACAATTCAGAATGTATGTATAGAGCCACAATCAATCAATCAGTAATTAAATAAAAGTTTTCAATGCAAGCTGCAATACCCAACATGACCACAAGAGCCAAAGACACTAAACCTCCTCCCTTTAATATACGGCTCCATTCAGAACCACTAAACCTCTGACCAGCATTCATTACAAACACTCTTGCTTTTAAGCCAAGTTCACGCTGAGAATAATAATGTTACTGACATCTATAAGTCACTATTCTCTCTGTAATCTCTGATGAAATCGGCCGTGTTTTCTCTGCATTAGCGCTGTTTTGAGCTTATACTGTTTGACTTCGTTCACTGGATCCTTGGACTTTCCAGGAGTTTATATGATTGCAAAAGCCTGCTTCTTTTCATTTTAAGATATGATCTTCGCTATAAAGTACTGATTCAAATTACTAATCAATAATGAATTATTATTCTACAACTCCGCACGTCTCCCCTCCTCGCGGTGCACCACACAATGAAGTAGACCGACTCTGCTTGCGTTCCTTCAGGTGATGGGTCGAGATGAGAGGTGATCCCGCCTGGGTAGTGTGCTTTATAATTAATAATCATATATGGGATCATAGTCTAATCACCCAGACCCGTCAGATTTGACTCTGAGTACCGGAAACATGTCAGAAGTGCCGGTGTCTGGATGTTTTATTCTACTCGTCAGATTTTCCGACCTCGGTTTACTGCACATGCGTGCATCAATACTGCATCCTTTTTCTCACGCTGAACAACAGTATTTAATGTATGAGCATTACTGTAAGGGTAGGTTTACGGTTGGGGTTGGGGTTGGTGTAGACGTTAATAAAACAATCTAATTGGTAGAAAACATGTATCGTTGGTTTTCGGAACTAGATGTATCCCTTCTATTCACAACTGTGAATATAACACGCAATTACTGTATGTGCATTACTGTAAGAGTAGGTTTAGGGTTTAGGGTACACATTAATAACACAATTTATCTTTGTCGAAATGTACTACCCACTGTTTTAATGGGAGGTGGCCAAACCTGACCGAACAGACCGGCCCACTTCAAGCACTGCATTAAGTTATGAAAACATTATTTCCTTAAGTTCTCTGAACTAACAAGTTTTTAAATATTTTAAACGTGTTTTCTCTTGGTCTCATGAACATTTAGGGAATTGTATCACTTAGTGAATATCATGAGTACGATACTTTTCAATTGTTCTCTGAATGTTCTGAAACAATTCGCAACATTTAAGAACTGTTAGATAAACGTTCAACTAAAACGTGTACAAAAACATTCCATGAATGATGTTTAAAAACACTATTAAAGAACAGGAAAATGTCCAGCTTTCTTGTCATTGTTATAACATTATTTTGCTCTCCACAAAAATGAAAAGACTACATGTTCTAATCTATTTTCACCCATAATCTAGCACAATTTGAACATTTATTTCTATAATTTGAAGAATGTCATGATTAGAATGTTGTTTAAATGTTACAAAAATGCTTCTTAGAACATTCCTGAAGTGCAAAAGACATTGTAACATTAGAATATTGATCTCCGGATGCATATAAAATAAAGGAGTAAATATAAAATATTTACTCCGGAGAATGTATTTCTCAAACATTAATAAAGTTAAGACAATATTCCATAAACCATGCCTTAATGTTATGTATATAACTGTTCTGAGAATGTTCTTTGTTAGATGGCTCAGTTTTAGCAGTGCACTTTGCTGCTTGATATATTATTTTATATTATTCTGTTTTTATGATCATAAACACACTGGTTTGGAATGAGTTCTGTAGAGCTTCTCTCATATTTGATGAAGTTCGCATCATTGATGCTTTCCTTTAAGCACTGTGAAGCTGCCTTGAAACAGTCTTGTATAAAGCGCTTTAGAAATAGGTGTGACGTCATCAGTATTTGATTCGGTCTTCACTTGTACTGACCTCGTCCAGGAATAAAACACTGTATTGTTGAGGATGACCTCACTGCTGCAGTTTTCCTGAACTTTCTCAGTTTGGTCTCCAGTCGTCTGTCAGATCTCCTTCATCTTCCAGTTTTTAATCTGTAAGGAACAGAGACTCTGTGAAACTCTTGACGAGTTACAGATCATTTCACTGCCTTAAATGCTGCCTGGATATTTGGCTTCAACTATTTAGTTTCCATTAATATCAAAATATATTGAATTACTGTCAATCAAAATTGCTACACAATGAATGAGAGGGAATGATAAACCTCTAGAGAAGAGAGATAGTGTATTTCTGTCTGGTTTACTCTGTGGATTCAGTAAATCACTTAATTTGATCTTCAATTTTGTAGCACTTGTAACACACACACACACACACACACACACACACGTTGGTTTTTATGGTTTACGGGGACTCTCCATAGGCGTAATGGTTTTATACTGTACAAGCTGTATGTGCTATTGCCCTACACCTACCCTACACCTAAACTTATCCCTCACAGGAGACGGTGCATTTCTATTTTCCCTCAAAAAAACTCACTCTGTATGATTTATAAGCGTTTTAAATGATGGGGACACTGAAAATGTCCTCATAAATCACCTTCTCCTTGTAATACCTATGTCATACCCATGTCATTATACAAATTTGTGTCCTCATAAACCACATAAACACGCACACACACACACACACACACACACACACACACACACACACACAGACAGACAGACACACAGGCACACAGACACTCTCTCACACACACAGATAGACAAACACAGACTCTCTCTCTCTCACACACACACAATTTCACCCCCCCCCACACACACACTTAAACTGTTGATGAAAGCAGACTGCTCTACCAATCACTAACCCACTGCCTCACGATTTAATCAACATTAACTCCAAACACCTCACAGGCACACAGACACTCTCACAGACAGACAGACAGACAGACATACACACAGACACACACACACACACTCTCACAGACAGACAGACAGACACACACACACTGGCACGCACGCACAGACAGACACACACACACACAAAGAGACTCTCTCTCACACACACTTTCAACCCCCCCCCCCCACCTTAAACTGTTAATGAAAGCAGACCGCTCTACCAATCACTAACCCACTGGCTCACGATTTAATCAACATGCTCCGTTAACTCCTAACACCTCACAGATGTGAAGTCCACTGTGACTCTAGTAATAAGATCTGTATTAAAAGCACTGCTGTTCACTATCATTCACACTTCCCCATGGACTCGGTTCATTTAATGCATTCAGGTGAAGAGTATCTGATGTAACAGCCGAGGCAAAACCCTCCAAACGAAGGCATTACTGGAGTCTAAAAACCTCTCTGTTTAATGTTGAACAGCTAGACTGCAGCGCTACAGTCATGACATCAAGAGAACCTGTAAAACACTCAGACGTCTGATTATTAGTCATGATGAGAGAGAACAGAGTCAGTAAACACGAATCAGACATCAGAGTAAAACATGGTGAACAACAAACAAATATTCCACTCACTGATCTGAAGTCATTATTATCAGGGAGATTTATATCCCAAATATACGCTGTTCTATTGAACTTTCTATTCATTAAAGAATCCTGAAAAATCTAATATATCACGGTTTCCATAAAACATTGTGCAGCACGACTGTTTTCAACATTAATAATAATCAGAAATGTGTCTTGAGCATAAATCAGCATATTATTATGATTTCTGAAGATCATGTGACACTGAATACTGAAGTAATGATGCTGAAAATACAGGAATAAATTAGTTTAACATTTTCACAGAAAACCACTATATAGAATTATAATATTTCACTGTTTTTAGCGTATATTGCGAATCATCATTCAGATCGGGACTTCGGAGCATGGATCGCAAATCCATGAGAGAGAGAGAGAGAGAGACACACCCACACAGAGAGAGAGAGAGAGAGAGACACACAGAGAGAGAGAGAGAGAGAGACACACACACAGACACACACAGAGAGAGAGAGAGACACACACACACAAGGAGCAGGTGCCCGGGATCAGTTGTGGGTTCGGTGTCTTGCTCAAGGGTCTCACCTCAGTCGTGGTATTGAAGGTGGAAGAGAGCGCTGGTTATTCTCTCCAAAATCAAAATGGCTTGATAATTGAGACTGTTTAAGTTTTGGGGGATAAAAAAAAAAGTGAATTTCTATCATTATAGGGTGGTTATGTCCAAAAACTGCTAAAACACATTTAAATGCAAATTAAGATATTTTTCATCCAATGTCTCCTATAAAATGTAAATATTATAATCTTAATTCAAGTGATGAATGATTTCGAAAGTCGTCAGTAATTAGTGTTGAGCACTACTGTAAGGTTGCGTGGTTAACATGTATGAAAACATTAGACATTTAGAAAAGTAATCAGTTACATAACTTTAATAAAGTCATTGAAAAGTTACACTACTTATTACATTTTAATTACATTTCCAAAGTAACCTTCCCAACACTGCAGATATATTAGAAGAAAAAGCCAAATGATGCTCATGCTTGAACTTCATTTATTACTGAAGGTTATTAATAATATTTGAACATAAAGATGAACTTAAACACTAAGAGTAAACGAACACAATGTTTAATTTCTGATCTAGTAAACGAGTTTTATTCCAGTGAAACTGCTCTTTGAATCTCTCCAGCGGTTCATATAACCACTAAATTAGGAAGTCCATACATAATAAAGTTAAACGCAGAAGGAGTTTTTCTCTGGACGTCTTCGGATGAACCATCTTCCACGTTTACAGCCGAACGCTCGTCTGCTGTGAGACACGAAAAACCACAAGAGGCTTGCATCACTTATGAGTTTTGGTTATTTGGTTGCATAACTCAAGTAAACAAACACACGAGACCTGTCGAGTTGTGTGTCTGTAAAACACGAGCGGCTCGTCCTGACGTCAGTCCGGCTCTCAGAAGATCTAGAGCGGTCAAACACACACAAGTGCTTCGTGAGTGTGTGATATAACCTCGGTTATTATAGTAGCTGAAACTGCCCCCCCCCCATACTTAATACACACGTAAAAAATGTTTTATTTCATCATGCTCTAATGTTTAATACAGTAATGTCTTTTACTAACACTGAAGAAATTGAGATAGTGTTACAGTTTATCAATATGTTGAATCTTTTTTTATTTTTGCATTTTCCATTTGGTTATTTTATTGGGTCGCTGTATTTTTTTATGTTTATGTCTTTAGAATTGTAATCTAGTTTTGTCACTATATAAGCATTTTATAAAATGACATAGCTTTAATTCATATTTTGAATCTATTTTTCTTTTTGCATTTTCCGTTTCATTTGATTTTTTATTGTTGTTATTGTGTCATGTGCATTTTTATGTTTATGTCTTTATATGTTTTATCTAGTTGTGTCACTATAAAAGCCTATATCAATTTTATAAACTGACATTGCAAAAATAAAAAAAGATTCAAAATATTAATCAAAACTATAATGCTTTTTACATTTTCATTAATTTGTTTTTGTTGTCTCACATGTATTTTTTAATGTGTATATCTTTAGATGCTTTATCTAGTTTTGTCAATATATAAGTCTATATACATTTTATAAATTGAGATAGCATTATAGTTTTTATTAATATTTTTAATTTTCATTTGATTGTTTTTGTTAATTTTAGTCATTTAGTTTTTTGTTGTTGTTATTCGTATTTGTTTAGTGTTTATGTTTGTACATGTTTTATCTAGTTTTGTCAATATATAAGTAATAAATTGTCAATATTTAAGTCTATATAAATTATATAATTTGTTCAGTTTGAGATATTTTAGTAAAAATAAAATAAGCATAAACTGAAATATTAAATCAACATTTCTAATTTTTATTTAGTTTAACTTAACTAAAACCGAAATTAAACATTTGTAAAAAAAAAAAAAAAAAAAAAAAAAAAAATAACATCTGTAATAGTATCTCAATTTTGTTCAGCGTTAGTAAAGGACATGATAAAATGACTTCAGGTTGTGGTTTGGATGCCCAGTGCACGCCTGAACGCAGTATAACTAGTTTTCTATGAACGCAAGCGTGTAAGTGTGTGATCGACTCACTGTCCACGAGCGAGCGCAGCTTCTGTGTGTCTGCTGCGGTGCTGCTGTGCCACTGGTTGAGCAGCACAGAACGGACCCCGCTGAGAGTGAAGAGATACGCCGAGCCCAGCGGACCGTCTGAAGCCCGACTGCACCGTCTGAACACAAATCAGCATTACGACACAAAACATCCTCACAGAGCCAAGAGATGAGTTAAACGTCCTCCAGGTCATGGCTTCGATGCCCGTGGAAAGCAAGAGTTGATCACATTTGCATGCAAAGTTGCAATGCATATATAACAAGATTATTTCATTCATTTAAACAGACACTGTAAAAAGACCTGTAAACTTTACAGTAAAAAAAAAAAACGCCATCTACAGAATTCTACCGTAAAAAAATACGGTAACAGCATTTTTGGGTTTAACTTAAATTTACAGTTAAATACCGTATAACTAAGTACTGAAATCTGTTTTTGTAGCTTTGATAACCAATAGCAGGAGGTGATGAGAAAGTCACATGATGAACCAAAGCCAATCACAAACAGCTTTAAAATAATAACTAATATAGGAGCTGCACGTTCACACAAACACTAAATCACCATCATGGTAACACTCAATAAACTGAAATATGCAATAAACATTAATTAAACAACATTAAGTGTAACATACAACCCTAATAAACATAACTGATCAGAAAAAAACATCAAATTCAAACACAATTTGAAATGCAACGCAGGGAATTCTTATGTTTTTTTCCCTGTAAATTTTACAAGAACTTACCGTTAACCATCTAACAGGTTTTTACTGTAGCATTTCCACACTGTCATTTTTTACAGTGTAGAAATTGTTCAGATTTTCTTTTTTTAAGCTTTTCACATTTTAGAAAACAATCCCCCAACCCCCATGCCAGCAAAAAAATAAAAAAAAGAAAACATTGAGTGAAAAATGTACAACTGTAATGACATAGTAATCAATGTACTGATGCACAAATGCCTACACCTACATATAATATAAGAATACACCTCTATAAGCATACACAGATCATACTCGTGCACCTATAAGCATACACAGCCGTCTCGACATATACACATACAGTCATAAAAAAATTAAATAAATAAAAATGAACACCCAATTATGGAAATACTATAATTGTTACACACTGCTATTTTATCAAATTAGAAATTGCTCAGATTCTTGACTATGTTTAGTCCACTGATCTATTGCAAGTTTATCTGTGACACTGGAGACGATTATTATGTGACACTGGATATCGATTATGTCATCTAGTGTTCAAAGATAAACCTTTAACAGAAATATGCATTTCTCACATTTGCTGTATTAATGCATGCTCGATCTGGATTCGGTGCAAATGCACATATGGTGAATCCGGCCCGAGTAAAGAGCGCTGAAGCACAGTTTATTCAGGCTTATTATACTACAACTAAAACCATAACACATTTGAGTTACTTTAATTAAAATTAATGTTTACTGAAATGCATAAAACGGTAAACTAGATAAAAATGAGTAGTTGCGGTTACACTTTATTTTAAGGTCTCCTTGTTACACGTTAATTCATATTATAATAACAATTAATTATGAATTACATGCAAGTAACACTAAGCCTAACCCTAACCATATAGTAAGTACATGTATGTAATTAATATTACTTAGAACTTAAATGTATAATTACACTGTAACAAGGACACCTTAAAATAAAGTGTAACCGCAACTTCTCATTTTTATCTAGTTTAACGTTTTATGCATTTCAGTAAACATTAATTTGAATTAAACTCAAATGTTTTATGGTTTTAGTTGTAGTATAATAAGCCCAAATAAACTGTGCTTAAAGTCCTAAAATAACAAACTAAACTATAAACAATATAACTTTAAATATAAATATAAAAATAACTACAGGCTATAATAAAAATGACAAAAACACTAAATTAAAATAACTTTTCTTTTTTATATATAACTTGAAAAAAATAAATATATATATATATATATATATAAACAGAAAATATATCCTTACCAGTGTACTTTTAGTATTATATATTTTGTGTCTTAATAGTTTCAATTATTTTTATTTTCATATTTCTGTCATTTTTATTTTTCTATTTATGTATTTATTGTTTATTTATTTGAGTTATTTTAGTACATCAAGTTAAACTAAATGAAAGTTGACAGCAAATAGCAGAAATAAAATAAGTTCAAGTTTAATATATACTTAAAAAAAATTCAATTAATAATTTAATGGTTTTGCTTTTAGTTATATTTTAGTTTGCAATGACAAATCTGGCATTGAATTAATAAAGCAAACACAAGGCCTCAACCGCCCTCAAGAGATCAATAAAGTACAAATCAATCAGAATAATTCTATTCCTCTGCCTCGTCTGGTCATCAGTGCATGATTGTACAGTATACAGTCAGTAATGCAATCATGAAGACTAAAGCATACACAAGTAAGAGCGCTGTGTTTAATGTTTGGTGTTTCACCTCTTCTGGACGCCGACTCGGTTCTGCCCGCTTTCAAAGAGAAAAACCATCTTACACCCTGCAGAGAAACCAACACGGAGAGCAATGAAATAAAGCAGCGTTAGGACATGACAAAGCACCAAAAGCACAGCTGTGATTGATCAGAAACACTGAAGAATGAGTCAGAAACAAGTGTTGGGTTTCATTCAGCAGATATGACGCAGGAAAAAGGGATTATATTTCAGCTATATTTGCCAAAGCAACATTTCTCATTAGATTAGTTTCAATCCAAGTACTAAAATAATGGAAACTAAATAAACTATAGACTTAAAAATGACTAAAACACACAACAAAATGACTAAAACAAATAAAATCGAATTAAAAGTATTAAGAATAAAGACCCTTGTAAAGCAGGTCAAATCAAGTATTGAACACGTCAGCGTTTTTCTCAGTAAAGATATTTCTAAAGGTGCTGTTGACATGAAATTTTCACCAGATGTCGATAACAATGTAACTAATCCATAAATACAAAATAATACAAATACGGTCAGAAATGAAGTTATAGAGTGTAGTTTTATTCTAGCATAAAAGGGGTTTAAAGTTGTGTTTTGGGCACAGTATCTGTTAAACGAACTCGTTTGCTCTCGTCATCACGTCTGTTTTAAAGCGAAGCAAACGATCAGCTCGTGATCCGGTGTCTCAGATCGGCTCCGTTCACACTGAACGACTCGTTTTCTGCATCTGATGTGAGTTTAGTGGGCGTTTGGGACAACAGCCACCAGTTCTGCTTTATTTCAGCTGCAGGTGATCGCAGCGTTTCACTGGATGTGTTTGTGTTTCACTGAAGCTGGAGTTTCCTTCATAATAAAAGCCTAAAGTGCGGAATATGAATTACTGACAGCGAGCGGTTTAAATGCAGTCCAAACTCAAAATATCTCTTTCAAGTGTAGAAATGAGGAAATTGTCATTTTCTCTACTTGAAAATTAATATTTTAGGTATAATCTTTTCATTTATTTTAGAGTGCATTTGTAAAAGCTTACAATTCATGGCTATTAATGTCTTTGTTGTTATTCTAATTAGTTTGGCTTCCTAAAACACCAGCGTGAATGTCATTTAGACAGTATATCACAAATAAAAATAGGGTCGAGTGCACTTTAAAGTTCAGGTCAATTCATGAACATGGGTTGGAACTTTTAATTTTGAACTCTCAAAGTGCATCAAATTAGAATAATATGTACACAATTTTAATTTTTTCCAACGCTTTATTTGTGTGTGTTTTCAATATCCCAATGAATACAGAGTTCATGACATCTGACCTCATGACATCATCATCACATGGCTCAGCTGATTGGTTCTCTCCTGTATCGGTAGCCAATGAGCTCTCTGCTCAACATTCCAATATAGGACTAGTGCAGCGTGCACCCCCGCTCCACCTGTATAGATCTGCATCGAGGTGATTCATGGATGCTATTATTCAGATGTGCATCAGCAGTATTTCTGACACGCTCACAGCAGCATGTTGTGGATGTATTGGCATGTGTGTAAGTCATGTATATTACCATGCCGACCCCTCCGAGAGTTGTCATGACAGAAATATCATATTGTGGACTTCATATGGCATCGTGAGATTTTGATATCGTTACATCGTTAATTAACTCTTATCAGGTGATTGGCTGGCCGTTCTATCAGCTTTATTTTCATGGTTGTGTTTGGGATCTTCTTCATCATCCTGGTACTGTAGGTGTTGGGATTGAAGCAGCGAATATTAATTCCACTGACGAGGGGCAGGATTGATTTATAATTACTGATAGATTTCAGCCGGTGTCTTGGCTTTCCAAACACGTGTATTCAATACTTTTACCCACTTCATTTCTGAACTGTTTTGTTTTCTTTGTATGCATGGATTACTCCACATCTGGTGAGCATGTCAAGTCAATAGAGTAAAATGAGTGACATGTGATGCTGTATATCGATGGAACTGAAATCACACCGTACCGGACATGTTGAGCGAGGCCATCTTGGCTGGTGGGACGCAGGAGAAGAAGTTCTCCGTTCCAGAGTAAATAAAAGCGCTGCAGGACACCAGCATCCGCTCCAGATCTGCCAGACTGAGAGAAGAGCCTCACTTTCACACATTAATACTGCATCTCCTATAAATATCTGTTCCACAGGCCTGAAGTCAGACCTGCGTTCGCGCTCGTGGCCGATGAATCCTTCCCACAGAGCTGTAAACTGTGATGCGTACGTGTCGAGGGTCTTCCTCATGATCTGTGCTGGACTGCTGCAATCTGAACAAACCAGGTCAACATACAAATACATGTCAGCATTAGAGACCCAGGAGCACAAAACCAGCCATAAGGGTGCATTTGGGGAAACTGAGATGTGTGCATCATCTGAAAGCTGAATAAATGAGCTTTCCATTGATGTATGGTTTGGACAATATTTGAAAATCTGGAATCTAAATATTGAGAAAATCACCTTTAAAGTTGTTCTTAGCAATGCATATTACGAATCAATATTTACGTTTTTATTTATTTAGGGTATTAAAAATGACTAAATATCTTCATGGAACATAATCTTTAATTAATATCCTAATGAGTTTTGGCATAAAAGAAAGATTGATAATTTTGTTGGCTATTGCTACAAATATACCCGTGCTGCTTATGACTGCTTTTGTGCTCCAGGCTCACGTTTACTCGCCCTCGTGTCAAATCAGACCACTTTGAGATTTTGCAAACTATTTTATTGTGAAAAAATGACTTTCTTCCATACAATAACATCCACACAGTGATGTACACCATGTCTGGATATGCATGAGAACGAACGAGTTAAGAGAGATTTGAAAAACTCCTGCATAAACATTGTTTATGTAAAAATCTCGTCTCAAATTAGACCAATTTAAGGTTTTTGCAACCGATTAAAAAAGCTACAGAACAAAATTAGACGACTCGGTAGAAGTGGTTAATACAACAGGCCACTGAAGAGAAGAAAAGTCTGGGGTTGGTAAGTTTTTAAATGTTTTTGCTCAAAGACGCATTTATTTGATGAAAAATACAGTAAAAATGATGAAATATTATTATAATTTAATATAGCAGTTTTTTATGTGAATATGTGTTAAACTAATTTATTTCTGTGATCAAAGCTGTATTTTCGGCATCATTTCTGCAGTCTTCAGTGTCACATGATCTTCAGAAATCATAATAATATGCTGATTTATGATCAAGAAACAATTCTGATTATTATCAATGTTAAGATTTTTTTTTATGCTTTTTTTTGTGGAAACAGTGACATTTAATTTTTCAGGACTCAGATTCACAGAAAGTATTAAAGAACAGCATATTTTCAAATAATAATAATTTTTTTGTATAATTACGAATGTCCACTTTTGATCAATTTAATGCATCCTTGACGAATAACAGTTTAATTGTGAATAATTCACCAGTGCATCTTTAGTCTCCATAATACTTCAATGCATTTTTCTTTAAATAAAATACTCAGAAACGTCCCTAAAACTACTTCCACTCACCAGCCTGCTCTCCATCGTCTTCCTCCGGAGCATCAACTACATCTTAAAGCCTGCGTTAAGAACACATTTCTCCAAACTATCAACCATCTTCAGGCACTCTGCAAGCAGCTAACGCAACGACTGCGCTGACATTTCACACACATCACAGACGCCTGTGAGATGGAAATAAAGGATACATCTGAACCGGTGTGTGTCCACTGGGACGGTGTTTGGCGGCAGCACACGACTGACCGGCACCTGCAGAAGAAAGTGCATCCTTAAAGGTCACTTTAAGAGGAGAAACTGAGAATGTCAGATGGCGTCCTCAGGGAAAACACATTATATAATTGACCCAAACAGGCCGGTTAAAAGGGAAGGATGGAGAAATTAAACATCTGAAGGCCGCTAAAGCAATATTGCATTTCTATCAGCGTCCGCCAGACTCATTTAGAGACTCACCGCTTTGATGCCTTTGCCTGCTTTGCCACCTTTGGCCTCCTTTTTATTCTCACTTTCAACTGTCAGCAACGAGAAAGATTATTAAACCAAGAAATGAGTGTCTGAGGAAAACAAACTCTGGCTAAACAGGCCAGAGACGTTTAATACAGACGACTGCGTTCGCTTGTGCTCCAGTAATGTGAGTTTAACGAGTTAACACATTACAGTTTTGCAGTACAAACAATCACATTAAAATCTGTATTTCTTTAAACTCAGACATGTAGACCATTAACTCAGATAATAATCATTTCAATCAGGGTGTATTAAAGTCTACATGCATTTAGAAAATGTTCTGCTACAAATCTAGTCATTCATTTGAAAACATGTGAAACAAATAAAACAAGGCAAACATATCCTTTTATTACAGGACAAGTTAAATATAAAAGGCCTTTTTACATGCAAAAATGTGTTCACTTTCAGACCATCCAAGATCAGGATAAGTTTGTTTCTTCATCAGGTTTGTAGAAATGTGTCGCTGCATCAGTGTCTCAGCAATGGATACTCTGCAGTGAATGGGTGCCGTCAAAATGAGTCAATGGATGCTCTGCAGTGAATGGGTGCCGTCAGAATGAGAGTCAATGGATACTCTGCAGTGAATGGGTGCCGTCAAAATGAGAGTCAATGGATGCTCTGCAGTGAATGGGTGCCGTCAGAATGAGTCAATGGATGCTCTGCAGTGAATGGTTGCCGTCAGAATGAGAGTCAATGGATGCACTGCAGTGAATGGGTGCCGTCAGAATGAGAGTCAATGGATGCTCTGCAGTGAATGGGTCCCGTCAGAATGGGAGTCAGTAGATGCTCTGCAGTGAATGGGTGCCGTCAGAATGAGAGTCAATGGATGCTCTGCAGTGAATGGGTGCCGTCAGAATGAGAGTCAATGGATGCTCTGCAGTGAATGGGTGCCGTCAGAATGAGAGTCAATGGATGCTCTGCAGTGAATGGGTCCCGTCAGAATGGGAGTCAGTAGATGCTCTGCAGTGAATGGGTGCCGTCAGAATGAGTCAATGGATGCTCTGCAGTGAATGGGTGCCGTCAGAATGAGAGTCAATGGATGCTCTGCAGTGAATGGGTCCCGTCAGAATGAGTCAATGGATGCTCTGCAGTGAATGGGTGCCGTCAGAATGAGAGTCAGTAGATGCTCTGCAGTGAATGGGTGCCGTCAGAATGAGAGTCTGCTAAAAACATCACAGCGCTCCAGTCCATCAGTTAACATCTGGAGAAGACAAAAGCTGGAAACAAATCCAGCATTAAGATGTTTTTAACTAAAATACCATAGAGTCCATAATCCATAATAACTCTTCCTCCAGTGAAAAACTGTCCTAGTCTGAATCAGGAGAGAAATACAGCTCTAAACTTTAACACTTTTGTCTTCTCCAGATGTTAACTGATGGACTGGAGTGCTGTGATGTTTTTAGCAGACTCTCATTCTGACGGCACCCATTCACTTCCATTGCTGAGACACTCATGCAAAAACACATTTCTACAAACCCGATGAATGCACAACCCAAAGAATGAAATGTCAGTAAAACCTTTAAAGACTACAATGACAGATAACGATAAATCGAGAAACACAGATACACAAACAACGACTGGTGAAGACAGAAAATATAATGCACAAAACCTCATAAAAGGACAAGAGAAGAAAAGTGCTCGAAAAACGAGCAGTTTTAATTAACGAGGAAAATAAACTGCATGAATAAGATTAGTATAATATTGAATTTCTTCATTGCACGCTCAACGTTTTATGCTAAATATGTCACAAGATAACAAATAGCTCCTTTAGTAAGTACAGCGTGGCTGACATAACGCTAAAATATGAATGTTCAGATTATGCAAATTACCGTCCTGTATAATAATGTGTCTTTTCGCTTTCATATGAGCATGAACACACTAAAGTGTGAACGGACTGATATTATGAAAAATGGAAAATAAAAAAAAAGTGCTGTTATTAGCATATTAGTGCTGAGGTCTGAAGAAAAAGTGTCGCATAATTATTCAAAGAAAAAGATAAATGTTAAAAGTTGAAGTTAACGTTCACATTAAATATTCAAATCCTTTCCAGCACCTGTAATAATCAACATCATATTGTGACACCTTGAGAAGTAATGCTGATCTTTCTAACATCACACACATTGTGTTTGCTGTGGAGTATTTCATGCTAATAATATTAATAAAGGCTGTTATTAGTCACTGCACTGATCTTCAGCTCCTAAACACCATCTCGAATGCACGTCACGGCATAAAACATGTTCTTGAAAGAGAAATGTTATTGATATTTAATTTTAATTATAATGTGTGTTGGCACAAAAATACTTGCTGGTAAAGACATAATAAATATCATTTATTAAGTTAGGTTTCCATCTTAGAGATAATCAGCATATCTAAAAATATTAACCATATGATAAATGTATGTATTGTTACTACTGTAAAGCCACATTCACTTATTGAGGGATCTCATTCAAAATCTTCACTTTTTAAATATTTACTGTATTTTTTATAATTAACATTTTAGTAAATGATATAGTATTTGTACAAATGACTTAATCTGCTCTTGGAATAAATTGAAATAATATTTTATTTTAAGTTTTTAAACATTTTAGCAAAGTATTAATTTAGATATCATGCAAAACATGTATTAGTTTATTATTTATTTTCCCATACAGTGTGTGCTTGATCAATATAAACAAAAATAGATCAATAAATAATCATAGATTATATGAGTAATGAAGAGCACATTTTGTCTTGACGAATTTCCTTAATTTACTCAATTATGGTGATATTTTTCTAAATATTTTGAATCTGTTCTTTTTATTTTCCATTTTAGATTCTCTTTTTTAATATGCATACATTAGTTTAATAAATGTTTGAGTTGTAAATGTTTTTTATGGTTAACTTTATATGCACTGTTATAAACAAAAACTAAAATATTTATAAGTTTTAAAACACACACACACACACACGCACGCACGCACGCACGCACGCGCACACACACGCGCGCACACACACACACACGCGCGCGCGCACACACACACACACACACGCACGCACGCACACACACACACACGCACGCACACACACACACACGCGCGCGCACACACACACGCACACACACACGCACGCACACACGCACACAACGAATGTTATAATATTAGGCAAATTTTACATTTTTAAAATTTTGCTAAATCCAGATTTTCTGATTGAACTAGAAATGTTTGACTAACACATACAGTAGATGTGTACTGTACAGTAAATGTACAGTAGATTTAATCCAGATCCAAACCAAGACTGGATTATGCGATGCAATTTCAGAATTCAAGATTCGATCCAATGTTTTCAGAAACAACAGTGTTCAGCTCAAACGCTCCAGATACATGGCTGAATAAAGTCTTTCGTTTGTGAAGTGTGCTTTGAGAGAGAAACAGAGTTTATTGGCCCTAAACCGTGCTTTCTTTTAACCCCGTCCGCGGCGTATGGAAAGATCAGCCCTCGACGGGTGAGAGCGCTCAGAAAGCCTTCGAGTGCCGGCCCGTTTACTTCTTAATTTGTCTCTTTACAGCCGAGCACGAGTTAAAAATGAATCAAGTAATTAGGCAAATAAAAATGTAAAACGTGTCCCGAATGCAACGCCACCTTTGAATTTTAACGAGATTACAGGTCATAATTCCTGTCAGAAAGGTGTTTAGCTTGTGGTCCTTTTCCTTCTTTATCTTTACTGCGTTCAGGGACGTCTGAACACGGTTTAGCAGACAGTGATGAGAAGACACGAGAATATGATTTATTACAGCTCAATGTACTGTAGTTTTACTCTAGTTTATAGAAAACATCCCACGGATGATTTCATGATGGTGTTTGAGACACAAAATATCAGCTCAAGTACACTTTTAGTGCAAATAATGCTGAAAACTACATTTTGTGTTATGTACTACACACTACATACTTCATGCATTTACTAATTAACGAGTGAGATATAATCAGTGTTCGTTGATTGATGCATGATTTGTCTTTACCAGGTCTAAAGGGAATCTGTGAAGTTCTTGTGCTGATTTTGATCGGCAGAATGCATTTAAATATGCAAATAAGCATGAAATTAAGCTCAGTTATTGCCTTTTTTTTCTATCTTATTGCATTTTTTACAGCAAATATCAAATTTATTTATTTTACTTTCATTACATTTATATATTTTTTCAAATGCATATTTTTTTATTAATTATAATAAATTACTATAATAAAAAATTTCTTTTTAAAAAATTAATAATAAATCAAAACTATTGCATGTTACAAATTATTAAATATAGCTTAAAAACACACACGCAAATATCCAGGCGAACAAAGAAACATATTACGACCAAAAAGTGCTTTCATATCTAATTTTTTTATTATTATTTTATTAAATTATTTTTTTATTCTGCATTATTTATATACTTATTTGATTTTTTGTGCATATGCATATGTGAGTTATTTGAACATGAATGCATTTTTCTCGAACATCTAATAATTAGCAAGTCATTAATCTTTATCCAAAGTGACTTAGACACATTCTCTGCTGGAGATTTAGCATGAGTGTGATTCATGAATCAGACTATACAGCTAGGGATGCACCGAATGCTTGGCAAACGGGAAACATCTCTTTCGGTGTTCGGCCGTGTAAATTGTACCGAGCGATGTCGTGAGGCGGTCACATAGAGGCGTGCACTAATGCAGCAAACACGTCCCAGTGTGGAAGCATTTAAAGCTGTCGGAGAAACACGTGATTATGAAATAAACTGCTGAATGTTATGTTTTCTAATACAGTCTAAACCGCGAGGGAAATCTGCGCTGAAACGTTTATGAACGTTATGTGACAATGTGATGCATTCTTAATGAGAATCATTAATAAATCTGCTGTTGTCAGCAAAAAGCGGATTTCTGCCTAAATAAAAGCTCCATCAACATTCATAAATAGTAGTAATTTTACTGTTCTTTTGTAAAATAAAATAAAAAGACAAAAATAATGATAATAATAATAATTACAACAGCTATATTAATATATGTATTATCTGTGGGATCTGACATTTTTTAAATAATAATAAAAAAGGCTGCATTTATTTGTACAGTAAAAAAAATGCATGCTAGATTCAAGTAAAAAAAAATTTAACAAAAAAAATTTTTTTTTTTTTACATAAACAGTTGTTTACATAATATATATGTGTATTGTGTATATTTATTATGTATATATAAATACACACACGTATATATTTAAGAAAAATATTACGTTAATATATTAAACTATTTAGATATTATATAATTTATATACATGTAAATACATATATTTTTTTCTAAATATATGCTGCATGTGAGTCTTTATATTGCATAATAAATATACACAGTACACACATATATACTGAGCAAACAAAACTTATTTTGGATGCGATTAATCGTTTGACAGCACTATTATATATATGTTACTAACTTATTAATTTGAAGTTAAATTGTTCTTTGTTGGTATAATGTCTGCTAGAAAGTAAAGAAATGTTCAGTGTGAAGTAAATATTTTTTGTCAAAACAGTACAATTTGGGTAGTTCATTTATGCAACGGTGAAAAAAATTGTCCAAATATTTGAATGCAAAAAAACGTGTTTGGTATTCGTCCCAGTGTTTTATTTTACTCGGCCAATAATATTAATTCCGGTGCATCCCTATACACAGGGTTGGAAACACCTCTCAGCATCTTTAGAGAGAGACACGGCCTCACCTGCTTCATCCGTCTGCAGTCGAGCGTGAAGCACCTGCACAGAGAGATCTCGAGACACGGAGCCGATGCTGTTCACCTGCAGGACGCTCAGCGCTTCTAACGGAAACTCCAGCAGCGTCCGGTCAGCCAGAATCACCACAGACTCCCCAGCGTCTGCAGAACACACACAGGTGCATAGAGACGAACTGATGAAAGATGACCCGCGAGTGGTTACGTTCTTCCATGTTTAGATGAGAGCAGCAGACGTGCTAAACACAGGCTTGATCTCAGATGCACAGCTGATCAATATTTCAGCCCTAAAGCATCTCAGATGTCAGGTTTGATCTTCTTCTGAGCATATTTCAATACAAACTCATGGAGACACGCTCTCTTGTGAAGCAGAGAAACATCTATAATATATAATATATGGCAGACGAGCTAGAAGTCAACAAAACCTGATGACCAGAGAAAACAAACACAGCTGATCGCTCGAGTCAAACACTAAACGTGGGTTCAAGCATCAAAACAATACAATTACAATAGAATTAATTAGAATGTGTCAATTTTTTCCTGAGCAAATTATAACATCTATTATACATGTTTTCCATGATTTATAAAATAAAATGTCTTTCAGTATAACAATAGTTCATATAACAACAAATCTTGCCAGGCATACAGTATTTAGATCAAGAATCATTAGATTACATTAAAGACTCAATTTAATTAAATCTAGATTTTAGCCACATGATTTAATAATTAAAAATTTGATTTAGTATGATCACTTCGTATAAGTACAGGTTAGACTAACTATGTTGTTTCATTAATATATCTGTTATGTTAAATGAGGAACATTATTTCACCCATAACTTGACAAACGTTATTTGAAATATAAAACATAGGCATATTATTTGCATTCAAATAACATTTGCTAATTTAATTAGTCTCTTCTTTGATATATCAAAAATACCAGTGTTCAAAAATTTGATGTTTAAGATAAGTCTTTTATGCTTACCAAAACAAAAATATTAAACAGGAATAATAATAATAAATGAAATAGTAAAAACTGTAAAAAATTTGAAATATTATTCTAATTCAAAACAGCTGTTTTCTATGTGAAGATGTGTCAAACTGTAATTATTTCTGTATTTTCAGCATCATTACTCCAGTCTTCAGTGTCACATGATCTTCAGAAATCATAATAATATGCTGATTTCTGATTATTATCAATGTTGAAAGCAGCTAATACACCATTAATCTCCGTTCTCATCATGTCTATGGTCCGAGTGTGTGTTGGTGTGTGTGTTGGTGTGTGTGTGTGTGTGTTGGTGTGTGTGTGTGTGTGTTGGCGTGTGTGTTGGTGTGTGTGTGTGTTGGTGTGTGTGTTGGTGTGTGTGTGTGTGTGTTGGTGTGTGTGTGTGTGTTGGTGTGTGTGTGTGTGTTGGCGTGTGTGTGTGTTGGCGTGTGTGTTGGCGTGTGTGTTGGCGTGTGTGTTGGCGTGTGTGTTGGCGTGTGTGTTGGCGTGTGTGTTGGCGTGTGTGTTGGCGTGTGTGTTGGCGTGTGTGTGTGTGTTTTGTACCCGGCAGAGGTCTATCAGCAGGTTTCTCGTCCCTGTCTTTGGCTCGGGCCGAGGTGCTGGAGATGGACGGAGAGCGGACGCTGTGATAAGACAGAAAAGGAAATGAAAGAGAAGATGAAGGCAGACGAGAGAGACGTGTTCCTGCGTTAAAACTGGTGCAAACAAAAGCCAAAAAACATGCTACCACTACAAACACCTGATGAAGTTATTAACATGTAAAACAACAGATTGTGCACGTGTGTGTGTGTGTGTGTGTGTGTGTGTGTGTGTGTTCGGGTACCTAAAGCATGAAAAGTCAAACTGTGAGAGAACAGGATTGAGGTAGTTCTCCATTTCTTCAAGCAGAGCTCTGAAAGAATCATCCAGCTTTCCATCTTTCTCTTCCTTTATAAAAGAGTGAAAGAGGCCGCTGTGATATTGATGCAGATTGTATTTCATTGTGTTTATGTCAGCGTGTCTTACTTGTGCTCGGTTCTGTGACTCTTTCAGACGCGTCTGTGTGTTCAGATCTTTGAACTCTTGCAGGAGTTTGTGGAGCTGCAGCAGATCTGAGCGATGAACGGAGACCTTGACCACCTTAGAGCAGATGAGACCACCTACAGAAGCACACACACATACACACGCACACAGAGAGAGAGAGACACACACACACACGCACAGAGACACATACACACGCACACAGAGAGAGAGAGACACACACACACGCACGGTCACAGAGACACACACACGCATGCACACTCACAGAGACACACACACACACAGACACAGACAGATGCATGCAGACGCACGCATGCACACACACACACACTCACAGAGAGAGACACACACACACACACGCACGGTCACAGAGACACACACACGCATGCACACTCACAGAGACACACACACACACAGACACAGACAGATGCATGCAGATGCACGCATGCACACACACACACACACAGGGAGACAAACACACACACCACAAAATTGCTAAAATATTTTACTGTATGTTTGATTAAATAAATGTAGCTTTGTTGAGCAGAAGAGACATTAAAAATTGTACTGAACCTGAACTTTTAAACAGTAGTGTAGATCATAGAAAATTGCAAAAAATTTAAATAATAAAAAAAACAAGATGAAGAGCATGTACCTTAAACCATCAGATCAGTTTTGTTGAGCTCATTAAATATTTTGGGTGCAACAGTGCAGTGACTTTTATTTGCATCTTTTTCTAGGTCAAATAATTGCCATGAAAATAGACAATCATGAGAACAGAAAGCCAAAGGCTAATGTTCCTTAAAAAAGGCTTTATTTTATTTATGCAAATCGTTTATTTCCGTAATTATTTTCACTATTATTATTAGAAATGTGACCTAAATCTGTATTTTTTTAATGAGATTCACTCAAAAACTAAATCTGTGTTTGCAAAGCAAAATGGTGCTAAAGAGAGATTAAATGTAAACCTGAGTCGTACCCGTCACACTCTTTCCTTTCTGAGTCTCTGCGGCTTTAACCTTCTCATAGAGGCCGGCGTAAAGCACAGAACTGCACAAGGAAAGAACAGAGGTGAGTTACACACAGCTGCGGCTCCTCTGTGAGTGCGCCTTTGTCTCTCTCTCTCTGTGTGTGTGTGTGTGTGTGTGTGTGTGTGTCTCTCTCTCTCTGTGTGTGTGTGTGTGTGTGTGTGTGTGTGTGTGTCTCTCTCTCTCTCTCTGTGTGTGTGTCTCTCTCTCTCTCTGTGTGTGTGTGTATCTCTCTCTCTCTCTGTGTGTGTGTCTCTCTCTCTCTCTGTGTGTGTGTGTGTGTGTGTGTGTCTGTGTGTGTGTGTCTATGTGTGTGTGTCTCTCTCTCTCTGTGTGTGTGTGTGTGTGTGTGTGTGTGTCTCTCTCTCTCTCTCTCTCTGTGTGTGTGTGTGTGTGTGTGTCTCTCTCTCTCTGTGTGTGTGTGTGTCTGTGTGTGTGTGTCTCTGTCTCTCTGTGTGTGTGTGTGTGTCTGTGTGTGTGTCTCTCTCTCTGTGTGTGTGTGTGTCTCTCTCTCTGTGTGTGTGTGTCTCTCTCTCTGTGTGTGTGTGTGTGTGTCTCTCTCTCTCTGTGTGTGTGTGTGTGTCTCTCTCTCTGTGTGTGTGTGTGCGGCACAGATGGTGCACGCACGCACACACACAGGTATTGAGTAGAACAGAGCAAATAAAAAAACTACAGAACAGAGCAGATAAGAATAAAGTAGCAACGAACAGAATAGAATACAATAGAACAGAATAGAATACAATAGAAAATAGTAAAACAGAACAGAGCAAATAAAATTCAACAGAACAGAGCAGATGGAAATAAAGCGTAACAGAATAGAACAAAACAATAGAAAAGAGTTTAGAGCAGAGTAGATAAAATACAAAAGAACAGAATAAAGCTGAACAGAATAGAGTAGAATAGAATAGCATGTAGAGCAAGGTCCTGAGTTCTTGAATGTGGTGTAAGTCACTTTGGACAAAAGCCAAATGCATGCATGTATATTTCTATAATAGAGTTGAGTCCACCCCACCTGTCCTCCGAGTGCTGGAGCAGCAGGATCTTGAAGTCGGGAGGCATTTCTCCCAGAATCCTCAGGTGGTTTGGGTTTATGGTCAGGTGACTGAAAGCCTGAAAGTGTGATCAGACACGAGGTGTGAATCTGCTCCGTCTAGAGACGCTGCTCTAGATCAATCAGAACCAGCAGAACCCAATCCATTCTGTCTAAACTCAAACCCTCCTCACTTCATCTCTGTTTGAGTCTGAATCACCTGTGATTGAATACTGCTGCGTTCCTTCACTCGTAAGTCACTTTGGATAAAAGCTAAATTAATAAATGTAAATGTGCAGGACTATAAACGAGCCACTCGCTGTTAAGTCGATGAGGTGTAATAAGGAGGTTCTGGATGCATGCAGAATCAACTTTAACATGAATTGATTAAACACTTATCAGCGATGCAACATGATGAGAACTAACTCCTCAGCAGCAAGAACACAAACAAACCTTCTGTGGCTAATCTGCACTGACACGCACTATAACCAGGGTGCGAACTACGGGGGCAGCTTAATAAGACACGGGCTCCCCTGAAAACGTGATTTGGGAAAAAAAATTTGTTGGGGGGGTGGGTCTCAAAATATATTGACAATGTGTTATTTGGACGTGCAATTTCAGTGTTTTTGTAATGTAATCATCGTGGATTATTATGTGTAAAACTGCAACAACAAAAAAAAAGTATTTATGCATTAAAAAGTATTAATTCACTTCAATGAAGATAACTATACATGCTACTCTTGTCTTGTCTCCGGTGCAAATTCCACTCATGTCTCGTACGTTAACTCAAAGATTCGTAGAAAAAATCTAAACGTTGGAGGCTGTTTATCTGCGCGTGAAGTCGTTGAAATCCATTCTGCAGTTAGCATCATTAGCATCATATAGCTACCGTGGCAAAAAAGAACACAAGGCAGTTTAATTCATTCGTTTTTTTACTAGTAATTGTTTGGTGATGACGTTAATAGCACGACCGATTCACCGGTTCCCAGGTCGATTCTGTGTTAAGGTAAGGCATGTTATTCGCAATTATGTGTTGTGCCCCCCCCAATTATATATATAAAAAGAGGGCTCCCCAAAGTCCACGGTATAGTTTGAACACTGACTCTAACCAATAGGAACAAAGAATGAGTTATCTCTGACATGTGATTGGTTTATAGCCAAAAGTAAAAATACTACTGCACACTAGACCTTTAAGCAGGATTAATTAATCAGTGTTGTTTAATTATTCAGTAATTGAAAACACATTATGTTCAACTACAGTTCCCCCTTTTTTCACTTCTTAAACTTTTATTGATGCAAAATAACCAAAAGGAGAGTTTCTTCCGATGTTAATTCTGTGATGCTTAGCTCATTCATGTTTTTGCTTTATGAACACAGGTCTGGTCAAAAATGATCATTAACTGTCAAACATGGTAAAAACACAACATTAAATATGTGTTAATTGGTTATCGGTAAGCTACATTACTCTATACGGTGAAAACTTTGTAAATGACTTTAGTAATTTGCTTTAAAGTCGGGCAAATCGGGCAAAATAGGTTGAAAAATATCGGCAAAAATCCAATATCGTGCATCTAAACTAAATTTATTCTAAACTGTTTGAATACATTTTAAATCAAATTTAATTTGTGTTTTTGTTACTTTTATTTTTGATTATTTGAAAAGAAATTGGAAAGCATTTTATATTATCATTGTATATGAAATGTGCTATATAAATAATCGAACTTGCTTTGCATACTATATTATATTCTAGTTTAAGTTCAATCTGTAAACTTAAAATGTTGCTACTCCTGGCAACCACAAACTTCAATTTTAGTACCCAGCAAAAGACACAAATCCCATGCATATGCACAGAATGCATCACATGCTCACGGACCCGTTCTCACACATATGAAGTGCAAAGTGCAGTGTCTGAGGAGGTTCGTGTCATTAACAGCACCTTGGAGAGAGCGCCGAGCTCTCGGGTCACTGCTGTCAGAACGGCACCGCCGCCGGGTCTGTGGCTCAGCCTCCTCCGCAGGTTCATCAGAGCACAGGTCTGAGACTCACTCACACTGCAGCAGATCGACTGCAGGACCGACGACATCTCAACACAGCACTCGCCGCTCTGAGAGCAGATCACATGAGTCTAGTGAGTAACACTCACCTGCTCAAACACCACATGAACAATGATCAAAAGAATAAAGCTATTACATGTAGCACTGCAAAACAATTAGTCACGATTAATCGAATTCAAAATAAAAGTTTGTTTACATACTATATGTGTGTATATTTATTATGTATATATAAATACACACATGAAATACATTCACCCGGTTTCACAGACTTAAGGCTTAAGCTTAGTCCTCGACTAAAATCTAAGTCTGAGCTGTTTTAACTGAAATAAACTCACACAAACTGATCTTAAAATACATCAGTGCCTTTGTTTTGTCTCAAGATGCACACCAGTAATGCTTTTTTCTAAGCATGTTTGTACAAATTACTTAAATGTCCTAATTGAACTATGGCATAGTCTAAGTCCTGTCTGTGAAACCGGGCTTTAGTGTAATTAATTAGATTAAATTTAAACAGCTAATTAGCAATGCAACATTTTTCATTCTCAAGTTTAACTTAATAACACTGACATAAAAATGAAAACAAAAAGCATTAAAATGAAAATAGAAAACATTAAACAAACTAAATCCAAATCTGAATTCAAACTACAGTAAGTCTGTAGAGGTACCTGCAGCAGGGCGAGATACTGTCCGCTGGCGCCGGGGTCGAACTGACCGTGACACTGCAGCAGATCGGAGCAGACGCGAGGAAGAAGATGAGGAAGATCATGATGAAGACTCAGACTCACTGACTGAGAGAGAGTTTCACAGGCCTGAGCCAGCAGCCGCTGCGCTGCCCTCCGCTCGCTCTGAAAACACACCGTCAGCTTTATACAGCATCTGAAAGCGGAGTAAATACGCTTTCCATTGATGAGTGCTTTATTAGGACACATTTGGCCGAGATTTAAACATCTGGAATCATGAAAAATGCACTTAATATCCTAATCTTTACATCATATCCTAATGATTTTTGGCTTTAAAGAAACATTTATAATTTTGACCCATGCAATGTATTGTTGGCTATTGCTACAAATATACGACTTATGACTGCTTTTGTGCTCCAGGCTCACATATGCATTTGTGTTTCGTGAATATGAACCGTTTCGATTCAAATCAGCTTTCTTAACAAACATTCAGATCAATTTATTCATTGAAAATTAGCGACTTAATTGCAATGCAACTTTTGCAGAGATGCATTTGTGCTTCCAA
>CM049882.1:30344182-30581682 GCA_027474115.1 Schizopygopsis malacanthus | reverse complement strand
TCTGTTTGGAAAGTGAATAAATGACCACAGACTGTTTCTGCATGAACTAATCCTTCAAATGGAACGAGTGCAAACAGCACAAGAGTCTAATTACTTTAGCAATTCAGATTTACACATTTGGGTCAATGTGTTCATTGCCCTCTTTTCATAAATATGAGCACCCGGAGAGCTTTGTAATAAGATAATCCGTTCGGGAAAATGAAAATCCATAATGCAGCATGAGGCAAAATGAATTAGTGTGTCGTTTAGAGGAGCCGTGTGCTGTTTGGCACAGAAGAACACCGGGTCCGCGTCACGACGAGCTTAACGAACAACACACCAAATCAGATTTCCCGTCTGCTAATCGTGTTTGTTCCTCTGGAAACAGACCGTGTGTGTGTTCGGTCCTTTAGAGTTCACATTAGTGCATGTGGAGGAACGGCAAACAAACAAGCCAAGGTGTGGAGGAGACTCGTGTCACGCGCTTCTGGGAGATCATTAAGACAATCGAATTCATATGCAAATCTCTGAAACATATTACAATACAAAACAACATAGAAATAGAATAAAAAAAAACATAAACATTAAAAGTTTGTATATTTGTGACAATTATATATATTCAAAATGTATAGTGTGTTTATTTTTTAAATATAAATACAAAATAGACAATTATTTTCACAATTTACTGTTACTTAATATTATTTACTTGAAATATCATAAAAATGTTTTATTATAAAATAAAAATAGAACCGAGATATTTTATATGAAAAATTATGCCTATTTTTTGAAAAAAATATAGACAATTATTTTAAATAGTTGTAATATTATTTCAAATGTTTTTTATTTTTATAAAATAAATACAAAATAGAACAGAGAAATGAAAAAATTATGCCTATTTGTAGAAAAAGTATATAGACAATTATTTTTAATTGTTTTAATATTATTTCAAATATTAATATTTTGTTTTTTAAATAAAAAAAATAATAATTAGAACAGATGTTTGATATGACAAAATATGCCTATTTTTAGAACATTTTTTAGACAATTATTTTAAATTGTTTGAATATTATTTCAAATATTAATTTTTTTTTTTAAAAAAAAAAAAAAAAATTAGAACAGATATTTTGATATGAAAAAAATATGCCTATTTTTAGAAAAAAAAATTTGACAATTATTTTACATTTTAATAATATTTCACAGTATTACTGTTTTACTTTAAATTTATGTGTGTGGAAAAAAAATATTACAACTGAAAACAGAATAGAAATACATGTCAAATAGAATACAAATATACATTATTTTAGAATTATTTTATATTTTAATAATACTTCACAATATTTACTGTTTTACTGTGTGTGTGCATAGATTTCAATGTGAATAATATTTCATAATAATATTGTTTTACTGTATATGTAGCTATTTATTACCAGTGTAAACTGAACACTGTTGAGCTACAGTCAAGGTGAAGAGTCATTTATTTCCCGCTGGTATAAATTCTGCAGATTTATGTCCAAAATTAGCACAGCCAATCTGAAAAAACATCTGTAGAGAAGTGATGTTTAAAACATCTCGTACCTCGTGAGGTGGAAGAACATTCAGGACATCAGAGAGAACCTGCTCCTGAAGAGACACAGCGCTTTTCATCAGGCTGAACGCGTCCAGAAGGTGGCGCTGTTTCTCTTCTGCACTCGATGCGTGAGCAGCCAGGATTCTTGATGAAAGACACAACAATCACACGTCTGACTCCAGCAGCATGTATTCTCTTACTCTTCAAGAGGAGTGTTATAGTGCTAAAGAGCTGAAAGGTGATTAATATAGGTCATTCATATTTATAAGTCATATTTGACCCCAAAGTCACAAGCAGAAAAAATTACAAATACTAAAAATACACACAACCAGTCAAAAGCTTGGACTAATTGTTTTTTCTTAAAGACTCTTTTGCTCACAGAGCCTGCATTTATGTCATCAGAAATACACTAAAACAGTAATATAGTGATATATTACAATTAAAAGTAGCTGTTTTCTGCTGTAATATATTGTAAACTGTAATTTATTTCTGTGATCAAAACTGTATTTTCAGCATCATTACTCCAGTCTTCAGTGTCACATGATCTTCAGAAATCATAATATGTTGATCAGAAGTACTTTAAAAAAATATATATTACATAGAAAAGAGAGTATAAATACATAAACTCTTGGTATTTTAATAGTTTTAACATTATTTTAAATTGGAATAATATTTAAACGATATAGATATGTGTGTTGGCATGTTCACCTGACCCGAGTGTGTTGGCGTGTTCACCATGATTTGAAACTGAGTGTGTTGGCGTGTTCACCTGAGTGTGTTGGCGTGTTCACCTGAGTTCACCTGAGCGTGTTTGAAACTGAGCGCGTGTTCACCTGAGCGTGTGTTGGCGTGTTCACCTGAGTGTGAGTGTGTTGACCGGCGTGAGTGTGTTGGCGTGTTCACCTGAGCGTGTGTTGGCGTGTTCACCTGAGCGTGTTGGCGTGTTCACCTGAGCGTGTTGTGCGTGTTCACCTGAGCGTGTTGGCGTGCGTTCACCAGCGTGTTCACCTGACCTGATTGCGTGTTCACCTGAGCGTGTTGGCGTGTTCACCTGAGTGTGTTGGCGTGTTCACCTGAGCGTGAGTTGGCGTGTGAGCCGTGTTCACCTGAGTGTGTTGGCGTGTTCGTGTTCACCTGAGCGTGTTGGCGTGCTGAGTGTTCACCTGAGCGTGAGTTGGCGTGTTCACCCGTGTTGGCGTGTTCACCTGAGTGTGTTGGCGTGTGTTGGCGTGTTCACCTGAGCGTGTGTTGGCGTGTTCACCACCGGCGTGAGTGTGTTGGCGTGTTCACCCTGAGTGTGTTGGCGTGTTCACCTGAGTGTGTTGGCGTGTTCACCACCGGCTGAGTGTGTTGGCGTGTTCCCGTGTTGGCGTGTTCACCTGAGTGTGTTGGCGTGTTCACCTGAGTGTGTTGGCGTGTTCACCTGAGTGTGTTGGCGTGTTCACCTGAGTGTGTTGGCGTGTTCACCGTGTTGAGTGTGTTGCGTGTTCTGACCGTGTTCACCGGCTGAGTGTGTTGGCGTGTTCACCTGAGTGTGTTGGCGTGTTCACCTGAGTGTGAGCGTGTTGGCTGAGTGTGTTGTTCACCGGCTGAGCGTGTTGGCGTGTTCACCGGCTGAGCGTGTTGGCGCGTTCACCGTTGGCGCGTTCACCTGAACGTGAGTTGGCGTGTTCACCGGCGTGAGTGTGTTGGCGTGTTCACCTGAGTGTGTTGGCGTGTTTAACTGAGCGCGTTAGTGTGTTCACCTGAGCGTGTGTTGGCGTGTTCACCTGAGCGTGTTGGTGTGTTCACCTGAGCGTGTGTTGGCGTGTTCACCGGCGTGAGTGAGTTGGCGTGTTCACCTGAGCGTGTTGGCGTGTTCACCTGAGTGCGTTGGCGTGTTCACCGGCGTGAGTGTGTTGGCGTGTTCAACTGAGCGTGTTGGCGTGTTCACCTGAGTGTGTTGGCGTGTTCACCTGAGCGTGTTGGCGTGTTCACCTGAGCGTGTTGGCGTGTTCACCTGAGCGTGTGTTGGCGTGTTCACCTGAGTGTGTTGGCGTGTTCACCTGAGCGTGTTGGCGTGTTCACCTGAGCGTGTGTTGGCGTGTTCACCTGAGCGTGTTGGCGTGTTCACCTGAGCGTGTTGGCGTGTTCACCTGAGCGTGTTGGCGTGTTCACCTGAGCGTGTTGGCGTGTTCACCTGAGCGTGTTGGCGTGTTCACCTGAGTGTGTTGGCGTGTGAGCGTGTTGGCGTGTTCACCTGAGCGTTGGCGTGCTGAGTGTGTTGGCGTGTTCACCTGAGCGTGTTGGCGTGTTCACCTGAGCGTGTTGGCGTGTTCACCTGAGCGTGTTGGCGTGTTCACCTGAGCGTGTTGGCGTGTTCACCTGAGCGTGTTGGCGTGTTCACCTGAGTGTGTTGGCGTGTTCAGCCTGAGTGTGTTGGCGTGTTCTGAGCGTGTTGGCGTGTTCACCTGAGCGTGTTGGCGTGTTCCCCTGAGTGTGTTGGCGTGTTCCCCTGAGCGTGTTGGCGTGTTCACCTGAGCGTGTTGGCGTGTTCCCCTGAGCGTGTTGGCGTGTTCTGATGGCGTGTTCCTGAGTGTGTTGGCGTTTTCACCGGCCTGAGTGTGTTGGCGTGTTCCCCTGAGTGTGTTGGCGTGTTCCCCTGAGCGTGTTGGCGTGTTCCCCTGAGTGTGTTGGCGTGTTCCCCTGAGCGTGTTCACCGGCCTGAGTGTGTTGGCGTGTTCCCTGAGCGTGTTGGCGTGTTCCCTGAGCGTGTTTGAGCGTGTTGGCGTGTTCACCTGAGAGCGTGTTGGCGTGTTCACCCTGAGTGTGTTGGCGTGTTCACCTGAGTGTGTTGGCGTGTTCTGAGCCGTGTTCACCTGAGCGTGTTGGCGTGTTCACCTGAGTGTGTTGGCGTGTTCACCGGCCTGAGTGTGTTGGCGTGTTCCCCTGAGTGTGTTGGCGTGTTCACCTGTTGGCGTGTTCACCTGAGTGTGTTGGCGTGTTCACCTGAGTGTGTTGGCGTGTTCACCTGAGTGTGTTGGCGTGTTCACCTGAGCGTGTGTTGGCGTGTTCACCTGAGTGTGTTGGCGTGTTCACCTGAGCGTGTTGGCGTGTTCACCTGAGTGTGTTGGCGTGTTCACCTGAGTGTGTTGGCGTGTTCACCTGAGTGTGTTGGCGTGTTCACCTGAGTGTGTTGGCGTGTTCACCTGAGTGTGTTGGCGTGTTCACCTGAGTGTGTTGGCGTGTTCACCTGAGCGTGTTGGCGTGTTCACCTGAGTGTGTTGGCGTGTTCACCGGCCTGAGTGTGTTGGCGTGTTCACCGGCCTGAGTGTGTTGGCGTGTTCACCTGAGTGTGTTGGCGTGTTCACCGGCCTGAGTGTGTTGGCGTGTTCACCTGAGTGTGTTGGCGTGTTCACCTGAGTGTGTTGGCGTGTTCACCTGAGTGTGTTGGCGTGTTCACCTGAGCGTGTTGGCGTGTTCACCTGAGTGTGTTGGCGTGTTCACCTGAGTGTGTTGGCGTGTTCACCTGAGTGTGTTGGCGTGTTCACCTGAGTGTGTTGGCGTGTTCACCGGCCTGAGTGTGTTGGCGTGTTCACCGGCCTGAGTGTGTTGGCGTGTTCACCTGAGTGTGTTGGCGTGTTCACCTGAGTGTGTTGGCGTGTTCACCTGAGTGTGTTGGCGTGTTCTAGCATGGCTTCGGCGGAGTGTGTCCTGTATCCCAGCTGCAGTAGTTCAGCAGCAGCGTGTTTGAGCGCGTCACACACTGAGCTCAGCATCTCCACTGACGGATCAGAAGAACTCAATAAACGCTGACGAAGCACAGCCGCCCTACACACACACAAACGGATCAGCGTCGCTGTAATTCAGCTCAGATGAATAAACACTGAGGATCCATGACTGCACCTGGTCTGCAGCGCTGTGATGAAGAAGCGCAGGACTGAAGCTCGGTTCGGTCTCTGCTCTAGGACAGCTCTGAAGGCTCTGCAGGCCTGTTCTGTGATCGCACACACCTCAACAACACACACAACCACATATTTACTGTTAATATTGCTCGGGAAAATTATTCAAGAATATTTATTAATAGTGCAGAAAGTGTTAACTCTTATAGTAAATGTTTACACAAATGCTCTTTTATTTTAATTTGATATTTTGAGCCTAAGGACTAAAGAAGCCTTTTGTATTTTATTTATATATATATATATAAAATACAAAAGGCTTCTTTAGTCCTTAGGTATCATAATATATATATATGCTCTTTATTAGCTAACTTATGTGTCTGATATATGATAACACACCTCTGTAAATCAATGTAAACTATCATCATTTAATTTAGTAAGTTATTTAAATTATTATTAATAAATAGTTTAAAATTGAGTAACAAATGCCTGTTGTGTTGTTTAATATGAAAAACAATTATATGTGTATTTCATCTGATAACACACATCCAAAATAAATAAATAAATAATCCCCCCTCATAATCTAGGCAAGTCCAGGATTGAATTATGAACCCCTCACATACATATAATTATATATATATATATATTTTAGAAACATTAAAGAAATGTTTATAGGAATGGTCACACTTTAGTTTAGGGACTAATTTGCTGGGCTCTTGATTTTCTGCTTATTAATAGTTAGTAAGGTAGTTTTTAATTGAGGTATGGGGTGGATTAAGAGATGTAGAATATGGTCATGCAGAATATATGCTTTATAAGCACTAATACACAGCCAATATGCATGCTGATAAGCAACTGGTTAATAGTGAGAATTGATTCTTAAATATAATAATATATATTTAGAATAAAATGAACTCAGACTTGATTATGTTCAATATTCAAGAATGTGTGTGTGTGTGTGTGTGTGTGAGTGAGTGAGTGAGCGTGTGTGTTTGTCCGTGTGAGCGTGTGTATGTGTGAGTGTGGGGGTGTGCGCGAGCATGTGTGTGTCCGTGTGAGCGTGTGTGTGAGTGTGTGTGTGAGTGTGTGTGTGAGTGTTTACAAGTTCATAAGTTTTTCAGTGTTTGGTGCAGGTGTTGGGTCAGGTAACGTTAATATCTCTAAACTCCTTGGGTGTGTGTGTGAGTGTCCTCAGTTGAGCAGCCGTCACTTCATTCTGCACCTGATGATGCGTTTCCTGTTCTTCCTGTACTTCCTGTTCCACTACGGTCGTCAGGAGTGTCTGAGTGAGCAGGAAGCAGAACTCCTCGTCTCCTCCGAGCTCCTGCGCCTCCTGCAGCAGAGCGAGAGCCTCGCCGAACCGCTGCTCCTGATTGGCCAGAACCGCCAGCAGCTGTAAACTCTTAGCCAATGACAGCCGGTCTCCAAGCTCCTGAAACATGTTAATGACATTAGTGATGCATTAGGAAAGAGATGCAAGTTGATCACATCATTTAAAGTTCCACAAAGTTCTTCAACCAAATTTCCTCTAGAAAGAAGAGTTTTAGAGAATCTGAATCCACTGAATCGTTTCAGTAGCACATATCTGAACATAATACGGTAGCAGATGACTGACAAATTAATTTCTGTATCTTTAAATTCCAGTTTTCCAGTGAAAAGATTACATTTATTTACAACATCATACATATGAGAGGTATTGACAGTTTTTATATTTCATATTTTTTCATAAGTTTTAATGGAGAATGCTGTTTTTAAGCTTCTATTCATCTGCGAATCCTGAAAAAATTAAATGTCTCAGTTTCCACAAAAATATTGTGCAGCATGACTGTTTTCAACATTGATAATAATCAGAAATGTTTCTTGAGCAGTAAAACAACATTAATTATGATTTCTAAAGATCATGTGACACTGAAGACTGGAGTAATGATGCTGAAAATACAGATTTAATCACAGAAATAAATTACAGTTTAACACATATTCAAATAAAAAACAGCCGTTTTATATTGTAAAAATATTTCAAATTCAAATATCAAATAAATGCAGCCTTGGTGAGCAGAAAATACTTATTTTTTAAAACATTAAATATTTTACCAACTCCAAACTTTTGAACAGTAGTGGTCTTAATTTAGGTCTTGATTTCATTTTAAATTTAGAGAAATATTCTTATTTTACAGTGTTATTAGTTAAATCAATTGATGAACAACAGATGTCTGTTGTTTGAAATGTTTAAATATGAGTAATGAATACTGATTGATTATTGTGTCAAACTAATTTCAATACATGTTATATATATGCAGAGTGTGCGTAGTGTGCATGTGTGTGTGAGAGTTGTGAGTGTGCGTAGAGTGTGCGTGCGTGCGCGCAGTTGTTATGTGAGTGTGCGTGAGAAGTGTGCTGTTTGCGTGAGTGTATGTGAGTGTGCTGTGCATGTGTGTATGTCATGTGTGTGTGCGTGAGAGTGTGAAGTGTGCGTATGTGAGTGTGCGTGTGCGTGAGAGAGTGTGCAAGTGTGAGTGTGAGTGTGCGTGAGAGAATGAGTGTCGTGTGAGTGTGCGTGCGTGAGAGTGTGCGCGTGCGTGAGAGAGTGTGCGTGAGTGTGCGCATGTGAGTGTGCGTGAGAGAGTGTGCATGTGTGTGCGTGTGAGTGTGCGTGTGAGTGTGAGTGTGCGCGAGTGTGCGCGTGCATGTGCGTGAGAGAGTGCGTGTATGTGTGTGCATGTGCGTGTTCACCTGGGCTGTCAGGTGCGTGTGAGTCAGCAGGACTTTTGCAGGCTGAATCAGGTTCAGACTCAGACACACGTCGGCCTTGTCCAGCCACAGCTGATGAGGACTGAGAGCGGCTGCTGTCCCTCCACACGGATCCCCGTCAGCAAACGCCGTCTGAGCATTAGACTGACAATAAACATCATACTACACTCAGATCAGTTTGCATACCCGGAAGTGATGCATACAAGATATCTGGAAAATTCTTAGTTGTCTTTCATAGGTTCACTCAACGCTGCGTAGCTGTGATGGTTTGGGAACGCCCTCTGGGTGTTGAATTATTATTCAAGGTCATTTTTGACTCCGGGATGTACGGCGCATCATTAGCTGTAAACACTTTTATAAAATGTAAGCAGCACAGGTATATTTTTAGCAATAGCCAACAATACACTGTATGGCTCAAAGTTAGCTGCTTTCAGATGATGCATAAATCACTATTTTAAAAAATGTACCCTTATGACTGGTTTTGTGCTCCATGTTCACAAATGATCTAAGTCAAAAAGTTTCTGTAAATTATATTTCACTTTTTCAAAAAAAAAAAAAAAACGTTTTAATAAAAAGTGTTTTTTTCACTATTACTCATTTATTTGCTCCAAGTATTTTGAAAAATATTAAGTTTTGGCTGTTTTATAAAATAACGATTCTTCAGGTCCACTCAGACCCTGAATATGAAAACTGTATATAGATTTTGAATGCATTATGAAGGTTAAATAGTGAACTCTGTGTAACTGAGCGATACTGACCTCGTATCTGTGTGTAACGACGGCTCTCTGGCTCCTGAAATCAAATACAGTCGAGTTAAACACTACGAAGCACCTGGTAATGACCAAACCTGATTAACGACTCCAGCGGTTCAATCGTACCGCATCAGCTCGTCTGCAGGAACGAGTGTGAGACTCAGCAGCTGCTCGGAGAACGCAGACTCGAACCCCAGACCACCACAGTTCCTGATGATCCTGAGAGAGGACGAAGCCAGCCACATCTTACGGTGATATCTGATGTAATGCGTGGTGTCCAGCTGTGTGTGAGGCTTACCTGAGGCGGTAGAGGTCAGACCGACTCCTGCTCTGCATGAGGTCACGAGCGATGACCTCTGCCAGGTGTAGAGGGGCAAAGGTCAGCGGGGTCAAGGAGTACGACTCCAGCTCTTTCACCAGCAGGTCCAAATAGAACAGAGTTCGGCTCTGAAACGACCCGTTAAACACATGATGTGCACAGCCAGTTTAACTTCACAAATTAAACAATACTTTTGTTCATCAAGGACGCATTAAATTGATAAAAAGTGACATTTATAATGTTCTAAAGGATTTATATCTCAAATAAACGCTGTTCTTTTGAACTTTCTGTTCATCTGTGAATCCTGAAAAATGTAATACATCACAGTTTACACAAAAAATATTGTGCAGCACGACTGTTTTCAACATTGATAATAATCAGAAATGTTTTTTAAGCATCTAATCTGCATATTATAATGATTTCTGAAGATCATGTGACTGAAGACTGGAGTAATGATGCTGAAAATACAGCTTTGATCACAGAAATAAATTACAGTTTAACACATTCACATAGAAAACTGCTGTTTTAAATTGTAATAATATTTCACAATATTACTCTATTTTTCATAAACGAATAAATGCATCTTTGGTGAGCAAAATAAAAAAAAAGTTTAAATGGTTTTAGAATTCTTTTTTTTATTACGTTTTTACTGACATTTTTCCCCCAAAACATAAAATTATACAAACCCCAAAACTTAAAAAAAGCATAGATGTGTTTAAATGTCAAGAAAATAGTCACAATGTACAAAAAAAAAAAACTTCCTGATCGTCTCAAATAATAAGTCTGGACAATAAAGATGACCCGATGGAGTAGTACATCACATTTAACCTGAACAACACGTGTGTAATAAGCACTATGTGGGAAAAACTAGTCGATCGATCAGAACGTGTATTATTGAACATATGAGCTCTATTAGTCAAGCTTTATTGTCATTCTGCTACACATACAGTGGAACGAAACGTCGTGCCACATCAATACAATGAAGTGAAAATACACTATAAACCTATTCACAACTAACCTACTGACAGATGCTGACTATAAATATACTGTATATAACTGCTAACATATACAGACTAAAACATACCAACTCTCTATTAGGAGAAAGGATACTAAATCGTCATTTTAATGAAGCGTCTCATTCATATCAGACTTGGATTTTACGGCATCAGAACATGCAGCACAGCTTCGAAGCGGAGGCAGACATTTAAAAAGAGCACGCAAATGGATTTATGATTTGAGATATTTATAGACCCTTGGTATGAATGAGGAATTGCTTTACCAAGATTTATTGGTAAAATTATGAATACATGTTTTTTTTTTTTGCATCTTGCATTAATTATGTTTTTTGTATTAAAGATATTTTTTTTTTGCAATGAGGAGTTTTTACCATCTTATCTATCTATCTATCTATCTATCTATCTATCTATGTGACCCTGGAGCACAAAACCAGTCATAAAGGTCAATTTGTAAAAATTGAGGTGCATGCATCATCTGAAAGCTGAATAAATAATATTTCCATTGATGTATGGTTTGTTATGATCGGACAATATTTGAAATCTGGAATCTGAGGGTGCAAAAAAATCTAAATATTGAGAAAATCATCTTTAAAGTTGTTCAAATTAAGTTCTTAGCAATGCATATTACTAATCAAAAATTAAGTTTAGATATATTTACGGTACAAAATATCTTCATGAAACATGATCTTAATATCCTAATGATTTTTGGCATAAAAGAAAAACTCATAATTTTGACCCATACAATGTATTGTTGGCTATTGCTACAAATATACAGCGACTTAAGACTGGTTTAGTGCGCCAGAGTCACATATCCAATTTAGCTTAAGAAATTCTTATATATTGTATGGTGCTTTTTAGTGCCTGTGCACATGTTATGATGTCCATGGTGAATATTGATGTTTTAATGGGTGCAGGTGTGCACTAATCACTCTCGAAAACGTTTTGCACTTGTTTTTAACGGCCTCTGATGAAGCATTGAATAAAATATTTTTTGAGGAGGAGTAAGCTTTGCATATAACCATGTGTGGATTTTAATTTCCGCTGACCTGGACCACCCATGACCGTTTTCAAATAATCTCTTTCACTCATGTGATGTTATTGTTCAGTGAGATGATTCTCCTTAAATCGACGAGGAAGATGCTTTAAGTCACAGATTTCACTCTGAAGATCAATATTTCCTCATGCAGCTCAGAACTCGTCTGCGGTCGATCACGGTTAGATGACCTGTGAGACGAGAGATGCTCTGCTGACCTGTGCGCTGATGGATGTGCTGTTGATGCTGTATGGACCGGCGTCAGAGAGAAAGGCCTGCCGAAGCTCCTCGGGACACTGGAACTGAGCCCACTGCTCGGGGCTGATGGGAAGAGACACGTCTGCAGCTTTAGCTCTGGGTTTGTCCTCAACAGGAGACGGCTGGAGAAATAACAGAGAAACATGTGTGATCCTGGAGCACAAAACCAGTCATAAGGGTACATTTTCAAAATTGAGATGTATGCATCATCTGAAAGCTGAATAAATAATATTTCCATTGATGTATGGTTTGTTATGATCGGACAATATTTGAAAATCTGGAATCTGAGGGTGCAAAAAAATCTAAATATTGAGAAAATCATCTTTAAATTGTTCAAATGAAGTTCTTAGCAATGCATATTACTAATCAAAAATTAAGTTGATATATTTATGGTACTAAATATCTTCATGGAACATGATCTTAATATCTAATGATTTTTGTCATAAAATAAAAATGTATAATTTTGACCCATACAATGTATTGTAGGTTATTGCTACAAATATAGCTGTGCTGCTTATGACTGCTTCTGTGCTCCAGGGACACTGATGTATAGACATGTGCATTAAAGTTAAAAGATTTCTTTAATAAATTCAACATTTTTATTCATCAAGGAAGCATTACATTGATCAAAAGTGACCGTAAAGACATTTATAATGTTGGATTCAAAATATGAAACTATAATAATATAATAAAAAAATGATAATAAAAACACTTGGTTTGATATTTTGTATGCAATGCAATGATATTTAGATACAATTCTGCTGCTTGCTATTTTTGATGAAATTGATAAATTACCATTTACAATTTTGGGGTAAGACTTAAAAAAAATATATATATATATTTTGATTTATCAAGGATGCATTATATTGATCAAAAGTGACAGTAAAGGCATTTATAATGTTACAAAATGTTTATATGTCAAACTAATTCTGTTCTTTTGAACTTCTATTAATCTGTGAATCATCAAAAATAAAATATATCACAGTTTCCACAAAAATATTGTGCAGCACAACTGTTTTCAACATTGATAATAATCAGAAATGTTTCTTGAGCAGCAAATCAGCATATGAATTAATTTATTAATAATATTTTAAACATTCAAATAGAAAATGGTTATTTTCAATTGTAATTTTTGTAAATAATATTACAGTTTTATGCGACTGTATATTTTTGATCAAATAAATGCCGCATTAGTGAGCAGAAAATACTTTTAAAATAATTAATTACACATGCTGTCGTCCACAGTAGTCAGAAATTTCTGTAACATTTTAATGTTTTCTGCCTAATAATTATTTTACCGGTATTTAAATAATTATTATTTACTGATTGTATTATTTACTAATCATTATTTTTATTGTGATGAAAAGTTAACAAATGCTTATGAAAACTTGCTCTTTATGTTGTGACAACATGCCCCACTATAGGCCACAACGAGTTAAATGAACATGTTGACATTTTTACCTAAACTGACTTTTTCTAGTCAAAATTCTAAAGTTTGTGTTTATATAGACACTGACTTTCAAAAACGAAACCCCAAAAAAGTGCACAAAGTGAACCAGTAAAAATGTGACAACTAGCCCCAGTCACACCTACACACAAAGTGCCAAAACAGATACCTAATTAATATGTAATGAAAGTTTCAGGTGATCAGTGAAGCTGTTCTAGTCCTTTATTACTAGTCTCACCTGTCTGGTCTTCTTGTCGTCTGGTCTCTCCTTGTCTTTTCTGGAGCTGGCGGCTCGCCCGTCTTGACCTTCCGCCGAATCATTCATCACTTCCTGTGCGGTTGCCATGGATACCTGAATTCCACAGAGACACATGTGATCAGTGTTGGGGAAAGTTACTTTTAAAAGTGATACATTACAATATTGTGTTACTCTAAAAAGTAACAAATTGTTACTTAGTTACTTTTTATGGAAAGGAATGCGTTATGCTACTTTTGAGTTGCTTTTTTAATCTGGCCAGGGCTTGCTTGTTTGTTTTTCATATAAAAAGTTATTTTACAAATTATATTTGTCTTATTTAACATTTAATTATTGCAGGTTTGAATAATATTCTGAGATATCTCTTTGGCTGAGATACAACTATTTGAAAATCTGGAATCTGAGGGTGCAGAAAAATTAAGATCGTGTCGATATTTAGTCTAGAACTACAGTAAGATCATATCGATATTTAGTCTAGATCTACAGTAAGATCGAGTCGATATTTAGTCTAGAACTACAGTAAGATCATATCGATATTTAGTCTAGAACTACAGTAAGAGTCAATATTTAGTCTAGATCAGTAAGATCCTGTCGATATTTAGTCTAGATCTACAGTAAGATCGTGTCGATATTTAGTCTAGAACTACAGTAAGAGTAGTCTAGATCAGTAAGTGTCGATATTTAGTCTAGATCTACAGTAAGATCGTGTCGATATTTAGTCTAGAACTACAGTAAGATCGTGTCGATATTTAGTCTTGTTGATATTTAGAGCTACAGTAAGATCATGTCGATATTTAGTCTAGAGCTACAGTAAAATCCTGTCGATATTTAGTCTAGATCTACAGTAAGATCGTGTCGATATTTAGTCTAGATCTACAGTAAGATCGTGTCGATATTTAGTCTAGAACTACAGTAAGATCGTGTCGATATTTAGTCTAGATCTACAGTAAGATCGTGTCGATATTTAGTCTAGATCTACAGTAAGATCGTGTCGATATTTAGTCTAGAACTACAGTAAGATCGTGTCGATATTACAGTAGTCGATATTTAGAGATCTACAGTAAGATCGTGTCGATATTTAGTCTAGATCAGTAAGATCGTGTCGATATTTAGTCTAGATCTACAGTAAGATCGTGTCGATATTTAGTCTAGATCAGTAAGATCGTGTCGATATTTAGTCGATATTTAGATCTACAGTAAGAGATATTTAGTCTAGAGATCTACAGTAAGATGTCGATATTTAGTCTAGTCTAGAACTATGCCAGTATAGATCTACAGTAAGATCGTGTCGATATTTATATTTAGTCTAGAGCTACAGTAAGATCGTGTCGATATTTAATCTAGAGTCAGTAAGATTATGTTGCTATTTAGTCTAGAACTACAGTAGTCGATATTTAGTCTAGAACTACAGTAAGATCGTGTCGTCAATATTTAGTCTAGATCTACAGTAAGATCGTGTCGATATTTAGTCTAGATCTACAGTAAGATCGTGTCGATATTTAGTCTAGATCTCAGTAAGATCGTGTCGATATTTAGTCTAGATCTACAGTAAGATCGTGTCGATATTTAGTCTAGATCTACAGTAAGATCGTGTCGATATTTAGTCTAGTCTAGAACTTAAGATCGTGTCGATATTTAGTCTAGATCTACAGTAAGATCGTGCCGATATTTAGTTTAGATCTACAGTAAGATCGTGTCGATATTTAGTCTAGATCTACAGTAAGATCATGTTCATATTTAGTCTAGAACTAAAGATCATGTCGATATTTAGTCTAGAACTACAGTAAGATCATATCGATATTTAGTCTAGATCGACAGTAAGATCATGCCGATATTTAGTATAGATCTACAGTAAGATCGTGTCGATATTTAGTCTAGAGCTACAGTAAGATCGTGTTGATATTTAGTCTAGAACTAAAGATCATGTCGATATTTAGTCTAGAACTACAGTAAGATCATATCGATATTTAGTCTAGAACTACAGTAAGATCGTGTCAATATTTAGTCTAGATCTACAGTAAGATCGTGTTGATATTTAGTCTAGAACTACAGTAAGATCTTGTCGATATTTAGTCTAGAGCTACAGTAAGATCATGTCGATATTTAGTCTAGATCTACAGTAAGATCGTGTCGATATTTAGTCTAGATCTACAGTAAGATCATGTCGATATTTAGTCTAGAACTACAGTAAGATCATATCGATATTTAGTCTAGATCTACAGTAAGATCATGCCGATATTTAGTATAGATCTACAGTAAGATCGTGTCGATATTTAGTCTAGAGCTACAGTAAGATCGTGTTGATATTTAGTCTAGAACTAAAGATCATGTCGATATTTAGTCTAGAACTACAGTAAGATCATATCGATATTTAGTCTAGAACTACAGTAAGATCGTGTCAATATTTAGTCTAGATCTACAGTAAGATCGTGTTGATATTTAGTCTAGAACTACAGTAAGATCTTGTCGATATTTAGTCTAGAGCTACAGTAAGATCATGTCGATATTTAGTCTAGATCTACAGTAAGATCCTGTCGATATTTAGTCTAGATCTACAGTAAGATCGTGTCGATATTTAGTCTAGAACTACAGTAAGATCGTGCCGATATTTAGTTTAGATCTACAGTAAGATCGTGTCGATATTTAGTCTAGAGCTACAGTAAGATCGTGTTGATATTTAGTCTAGAACTAAAGATCATGTTGATATTTAGTCTAGAACTACAGTAAGATTGTGTCGATATTTAGTCTAGATCTACAGTAAGATCGTGTCGATATTTAGTCTAGATCTACAGTAAGATCGTGTCGATATTTAGTCTAGATCTACAGTAAGATCGTGTCGATATTTAGTCTAGATCTACAGTAAGATCGTGTCGATATTTAGTCTAGATCTACAGTAAGATCGTGTCGATATTTAATCTAGAGCTACAGTAAGATTATGTTGCTATTTAGTCTAGAACTACAGTAAGATCATATCGATATTTAGTCTAGAACTACAGTAAGATCGTGTCAATATTTAGTCTAGATCTACAGTAAGATCCTGTCGATATTTAGTCTAGAACTACAGTTAGATCGTGTCGATATTTAGTCTAGATCTACAGTAAGATCGTGCCGATATTTAGTTTAGATCTACAGTAAGATCGTGTCGATATTTAGTCTAGATCTACAGTAAGATCATGTTCATATTTAGTCTAGAACTAAAGATCATGTCGATATTTAGTCTAGAACTACAGTAAGATCATATCGATATTTAGTCTAGATCTACAGTAAGATCATGCCGATATTTAGTATAGATCTACAGTAAGATCGTGTCGATATTTAGTCTAGAGCTACAGTAAGATCGTGTTGATATTTAGTCTAGAACTAAAGATCATGTCGATATTTAGTCTAGAACTACAGTAAGATCATATCGATATTTAGTCTAGAACTACAGTAAGATCGTGTCAATATTTAGTCTAGATCTACAGTAAGATCGTGTTGATATTTAGTCTAGAACTACAGTAAGATCTTGTCGATATTTATATTTAGTCGATATTTAGTCTAGACTACAGTAAGATCCTGTCGATATTTAGTCTAGATCTACAGTAAGATCGTGTCGATATTTAGTCTAGATCTACAGTAAGATCGTGTCGATATTTAGTCTAGAACTACAGTAAGATCATGTTGATATTTAGTCTAGAACTACAGTAAGATCATGTCAGCTGTGTAAGGTGCGAGTACCTTCCAGATGTGCAGCGAGCAGCTGTAGGCCGTCAGCAGATGCTGCAGCTGTTTGAGAGATGACCGCTCCTCTGTGAGAGCCAGCAGTGTGTGTGACCGCATCAGACGCTCCAGACGACCGACCGCATGCACTTCAGACAGACACACCGTGTCACGCTCCTCTGGAACGAACAGGAGTCAAAAGATTGGAATAATTAGGATTTTTGTTTTGTTTTGAAAGTCTCTTTCTGCTCTCCAAGGCTGCATTTATTGGATCAAAAACACAGTAAAAATTTGAAATATTACATTTTGACCTGTTTTCTATGTGAATATCTGTTAAACTGTCATTTATTTCTGTGATCAAAGCTGAATTTTCAGCATCATTACTCCAGTCTTCAGAGTAGAATTTGCGACTACTAAATGTTGTATTACATTTTTTTTTTACAAAATACTAAATTGATCAAACAATTAATTATATGTGTATGTAATTTCAGCTGCATCTGAAATATGTCATATCATTGATTTTAACTGAGAAGTTAAAGTAAATACGCTAGAAACGTTTAATAAATGTGCGGAGTAAGAACATATGAAACATACGAGCACGGTTCAGCTGAATTATAAAGTTTATCATCTTTAAATTTAACTTGTTCTGCTGTTTTGGGTTTATGGATATTTTATTTGTAAACATCAGGTAATAAAAGGCAGTAGTAGTACTGACAGTGTCGTGTAAACATGAAGACACGAGAAATAGGCGAAATTAATCATTTATGCTGGAAGTGCTCCGATTGATTCAGACTCGTGAATTCAAATCAAGATCAAGCGCTTCACTAGCAAAACCAGATCAAAAGAGCCATTTATTTTCATATTTCAACATTGCTTGTAATGAATATAAAAAAAACACGTATATTGATGGGTGAAAGAGCTTTTCAAAACTCTGAATCAGTTAAACCACTGCATCACAAAATTAAACGCAAATCATTTGATTGATCATGGGTTGAATCAAAGAGTTTTCCAATCGGACTCTCGAGAATCATTTGATTCAGATCAGGACTCCGGAGCGGGTTCGAGAATCATTTGATTCAGATCAGGGCTCCGGAGCGGGTTCGAGAATCATTTGATTCAGATCGGGACTCCGGAGCGGGTTCGAGAATCATTTGATTCAGATCGGGACTCCGGAGCGGGTTCGAGAATCATTTGATTCAGATCGGGACTCCGGAGCGGGTTCGGGATTCAGAATCATCTGGAGCGGGTTCGAGAATCATTTGGACTCCGGAGCGGGTTCGAGAATCAGGAGATTCGAGAATCATTTGATTCAGACTGGAGAGGCTCCGGAGAGAATCATTTGATTCAGATCCGGAGCGGGTTCGAGAATCATTTGATTCAGAGGGCTCCGGGCGGGTTCGAGAATCATTTGATCCGGAGCGGGTTCGAGGATTCTCGGGACTCCGGAGCGGGTTCGAGAATCATTTGATTCAGAGCGGGTTCGAGAATCATTTGATTCAGATCGGGGCTCCGGAGCGGGTTCGAGAATCATTTGATTCAGATCAGGACTCCGGAGCGGGTTCGAGAATCAGTTGATTCAGATCGGGACTTAAAATCGCGAATCATTTGATGGTTGGTGAATCCTTTTTTCTGATAATTTTTTTTATTAAACAGTACAAAACATCAAACAATTAAGCAGTACAGCTATAAGAACTAAAAGAAGAAAAAAAAACACCAAAATACAAATCCCTTAAGAAAATAAACCATGTTTTTTTTTTTTTGTATAAGCACAGTTTTACTACAAATACAATGGTTAAACTATGGTGAGGAATTTGAGTGACAAAACAGCAACTTGCAAAAAAGCGCAATTGTGTGACACTGAAGACTGGAGTAATGCTGAAAATTCAGTTTTGATCACAGAAATAAATTAGAGTTTAACACATTCACATAGAAAGCAGCTGTTTTGAATCTAGTGTGTGTAAAGGTAATGTAGTCACCGTCTGTGAACAGCAGCATGTCCACGGCCCATTCGATCTGAAACCGGACATCAGTCACAGGAAAGTGTGTTAAATACAGCCACTCGCCAAACTCCAGCAGAACGTCCACCTTCTGCCCCTGCCCCCCCGGAGACTGCACAACACACAGGAGAGCTCAGATTAACACCCACCAACAAAACTGCTCTCAGAACCGCTGCCTCATGCTGCTCACAAAAAAAAATTAATAGATAAACTAAATTAAGATATAGCGAAAAACATTTTAACAATGAAAAATACATTTAGAAAGTTACCCAAAATTCTCATTGCTGTCAGGAAACAAAATAATAATAATAATAATATTAAATTAATGCAAATGACATTTGTGAACACATTAGGGCGGTCAAAAAATGAATTTCGAATATTCGTCAACTTTAAAACAATAACGTTTATTGTAGATGCGACGGATTTTAGGTGTGCATCAGGCAGCTTTATCAGTGGCTCACGAGATGTGATGACGATGCTCGTTGCATTTTAATGCTTTTTATAGCTTATCCAGTTGAACCCACTCGATGCGGTGCTGCTCATTCACAATATAGCGGGAAAACACAACATCAATGTGAATAAGATCATGTTTATGTCCAAACTCAACACATATTTATCAAATTTTTCTCCTACACCACGTACAGAGATTGTGGCAGTTGGATACAGTTCCTTACCGGGAGTGTAAAGAAGTTACCCGTTCCAAGCAAGATCAGGAAGCCCTTCAGCTACTTGACCGGAAGACCCTTACCCTTGAGATTAAGGGTGTTCGCCACCTTGCCACTCCCCTTCTACGTCATAAAGACATGCCTTTATTAAATGCTACGAGAGATTCAGTCTTGCCTAATCTCCGAAACGTGGAGCGGTGACTACTGAAGGATCCTGAGAAAGCCGAGACCTACCAAGTAGAGTTGAGTAGACTCATTGAGACTGGAGCTGTCTGTGTAGTGCCTGATCCTGTTCCTGATACCCCTGAGTGTTGGTACATTCCTCACCACATTGTTAGCCACAACGGGAAATCCCATCTCATCTTTAATTGTTCCCATAAGTACAGAGGTCAGAGCCTTAACCAATACCTATTGCCCGGACCTACCCTTGGAGCCTCGTTGTTAGGTGTCCTCCTTAGTTTCCGGGAGCATCCTGTAGCCGTGAGTGGAGATATAAAAGCGATGTTCCACCAGGTTCACCTGCTGCCTGAAGATCGTCCTCTACTCCGCTTCCTATGGCGAGACCTGCAGATGGATGAGGCACCTCAGACCTTCGAGTGGTTGGTCCTACCCTTCGGCACCACCTCCAGCCCTTGTTGTGCTATCTACGCACTCCAGCGCCACTCTCGTCAGCACCCCTTAACAGATGAGGAGATTAGTTTCTCTGTAGAAAGATGTTTCTACGTAGATAATTGCCTCCAGAGCCTACCTAACGCTGAGGCAGCCCGGAGTCTGATCGATCGCCTGCGCACTATCCTTTCTGGGGCTGGATTTGAGATACGGCAGTGGGCCTGTAACGACCCTGCTGCATTAAGACACCTCCCTCCTGAGGCTCGAGCGACCAGTATGGAGTTGTGGCTGACACAGGAGAAGGCCGATGTTTCTGAGTCCACGTTAGGTTTGAGTTGGAATTGGCAGTCTGATACCTTGTCCTATAAGCACAGACCTGTGGTCTATGAGACCCCTACAATGCGGAACATTTGCAGGGTCCTTGCTACACAGTATGACCCTCTGGGACTGCTCCTTCCTTACACAACCTGCGCCAAAGTGATCGTTAAATACCTCTGGAACAAACAAAGAGGGTGGGACGATCCTAACCTACCTCCTGACCTTCTCAATTCCTGGATGCAGTGGGAAGAAGAACTTTGCTGTCTTCCTAAGGTCTCTTTTCCTCTGCCTTATGTTCCCTCGGCAGTAGGGATTGAAGGTATTACTCGCGAGGTCCACATCTTCTCAGATGCCTCTGAGCAAGCCTACGGAGCAGTAGCTTATCTGCGTACTGTTGATCCAGCTGGTCAGACCTACCTCTCCTTCCTCATTGCTCGGTCCCGCGTTACCCCTAAACGAGTACATTCTATTCCCCGATTGGAGCTTTGTGGGAGCTTAGTCGCAGCCCAGCTAGCGAAGTTGCTGGCAGACGAGTTGACTCTGCCTATCCATTCTACTGTGCTGTGGACAGATTCTACTACGGTCCTTCAGTAGCTGAAATCTGAGTCCTGCCGTTACCGAGTCTTTGTTGGCAATAGGATTGCCGAGATCCAGGAGCTTACTGATCCATGCTCGTGGCGTTATGTTGGATCTGCAGATAACCCTGCCGATGACCTCACCAAGGGGAGATCTCTTTCCTACCTTGTTTCCCCGAACTGATGGTGCCGAGGACCCCCTTTCCTTCTCCTTGACCCTCGAGAATGGCCTGTCCTTCCGACTTCTGAGCCTAATGACAATCCAGCTGAGTTGCGGAAGTCCAACTTCTGTGGAGTTGTTACCTCACCAACCACCTCTATCCACCACGATAAATGGAGTTATCCTACCTGGATAGACCTGCTGGATGCCACTGCACGAGACCTACAAGTTGACTCGAATCCTGACACTGTTCCCGAAGCCACAAATTATCAACGAGCCGAAGTCCATGTCCTTAAACGCGTCCAACTGGAATCCTTCCCAGAGGATTACCACCTGTTGGAATCTGGGAAGACCGTGAAACCTAGTAGCCGTCTAGTTGCCTTGGCCCCTGAGATGGATCCTTCTAACAGCTTGATTAGAGGGGGCGGTCGTTTGAGGAGAGTGGCTGACCTTACAGATTCTGTTGTCCATCCTGTAGTCCTAGACTCTAAGCATCCAGTTACTCACCTGATAATCCACCATTACGACAACCAGCTACATCATCCTGGATCAGAGCGGCTGTTTGCTGAGATAAGGAGGCATTATTGGATCCTGCGAGGTCGTGAAGCTGTGCGGCGGTTTCAGCTTACCTGTCTGGAAGCCTTGTACACCGTTTTGGGTTCCCAGATGAGGAGGTCCTGAGAGGCCAGCCTTCAGTGCCTCAGATGTCTGATCCACCCTCTGCCCGCCTTCCATTCATGTGGGATGGATTGCTTCGATCCTTTCCTAATCAAGATTGGCAGACGTACAGAGAAGCGCTGGGGTGTTCTCTTTAAATGTCTCACCACGAGAGCCGTACACGTTAGTTTAGCCGTTGTTGCCTGCTGAACATCTGTCGAGTCGATCCTGAAAGCATTTATACTTGTTAATTTGCACTTATTTCCTGCAGCTGTTACCTTAAGGTGTTAGTCATTGGTAAGCCTTCTAGAGGTTCATTAACCGCGTCACCCGTGCATGTAAAGACATGCCCTCAGCCATTGTTTCCTAGCCTGCTCGCGTAAAATCACTGTTTTGTTTTCCATGGATCAGCTGAGCGATCACACAGTGATTATAGCCGACGTTTATCATGTTAGAGGCGAGCGGGAGTTGCGAGAAGCATATGCCGCCTTAGCTAAATAATAATAATCTCATATCAAAAGCAATAATCTCATATCAATACATCATCTAAACCCAATCACCTGTCTCCTCATCCTTATATAATATTGTGCTCGAACCGGCACCCAGGGGGTTCACTCATCCAATTGCAAATCAGATCCTTAGTCAAAAGTCTCTCCAACAACTATATTCCTTTTTTCCGTCACTCTCTACCAAGCACAAATGAAAACATGTAGTACACGTTTAAGACCAGCAGGTGTCACAGGAACACACAATATGAAAAAATAACCACTTTTTTCTTAATAATAGACATAATGAGTGCTGTTTTGACTGATGTGCAGCCTGTACATGTAAGTTAACCTCTCTTCAGGGTTTCATGGCTCTTTCAGTGTGTACGTGAGATCAGGTGTGTTCGGAGGTGTTTGACCTGCAGTGCTGTGATGGCGTTCTGATAGCAGGTGAGCCGCTGCTGGTTGTCTTTAGCACAGAGAGCTGCACGTCTCCACATGTGAGCGCAGACCATCTCTCCCTCGTTAGTGACCCGCTGCATGTCCAGCAGAACCGACTCACCCAGCCGGGCCTTGAGCAGAACACGCTGCTTCAGCAGAGCCCTGGAGCAAACACAGAATCAGACGTGTCTGATCATTCATTTAATGCACCTGACAATTACACTAGCATGCAAAAATTAAATCTAAAATACTGTTTCAAATCATATTCATTGAAAAAAAAACTTAATTTAATTACTTGCAAAAATATAAATAACATTTTTCAAACAATCTTAATTGCAAAAAAAAATATTTCAAATAATCTTCATTTAATCTTAATAGCTAAAAAAAAAAAGTTTCAAGTAATCTTAATTGCCAAAAGAAAATCATATTTCAAATAATCTTAATTGCCAAAATAATCATATTTCAAATAATCTTAATTACCAAAAATAATCATATTACAAATATTTCAGAATTGTGATTCACTCACCACTCACAATTTTGTATTGAAGTAGTTTTGGGCAATTTTCTTTTTTTTTAAATGAAAATAATGTCAAAATGTGAATTATTTATTCATACTTATAAAATAAAAAAATATATTATTTTCCTTGGTTTCTGGGGTGAAATGTGGCCCACACATTTCTTTGTGTAACTCACTTATTACTGATCACAAAATGAAAACACGCCTAAATAATTATTTGTAAGCAAATGCTCTTCCATTAATTCATGCAACTCAAAATGTCAAGCCTTTTGAAATCTATTTTCCCACTATTTGAGTTCATCTTTGATCTAGACTAGAGGCTATATAAAACCAGGCACATTAAATAAGTTCCCTTACATGTGAATGCCACAGTTTCCTTTTAAACAATATTTCCCTATTCAAGACAATGTTTGAAACTCTATATTGCTAGCACTTCTATTATGGTCAATCACTTGTTGTGTTACTCGCTGCATTTGAATAGATGTAAATATAAATGTGCCGTAATGACGCAGTTCATCCACCAGATGGCGACATTCTCTGATAAACCCATTATTTGGGAACCACACACACAGACACACACACACACACACACACACACACGATCTGGAATAAATCAAATGCACGGCTCTGTTCAGCGTGGTTTCGATCTCCTCCGGCTCTAGTTTGTCCTGTATTCAGTGACCCATGAAGCACTGCAGCGGTGTGTGTTACCGGAAGCACTCACAGTCTGTGTTCGGTGTGTGGCGTCTCTCTGACAGACTCATCCAGCAGCCGCAGGCCTGTCCTCCAGTCTCCAGCGTCCGCATGAATCTGAAGCAGAGCGCTGACCGCAGCCGTCCACACCTTCAGGTCATCAGCAACACCAGCGTCTGGAAAACACACCAGAACCAACTCACAGCCAGCTATATTCAGAACACCTTCAGAGAGCAAAACAATCAGTGACCCGATCCCTTACACATCATTTCTGTTCAGATTCTTCCAGTAAAACAGAGTGCGCATTTTATTCACTTTCCAAACAAATTAATATATGTTGCAAACTCAATGTAATGCATTTTCAGTTTCAGCACAATGGTTTCAACACTGATGATAAATCAGCATATTATTATGATTTCTGAAGATCATGTGACACTGAAGACTGAAGTTATGATGCTGAAAATACAGAAATAAATTAACATAGAAAACAGCTACTTTAAATTGCAATAATATTTCACAATATTTTTTTTCTGTATTTCTGATCAAATAGGCACATCCTTGATGAGCAGAAGAACTTCTTTTAAAAGTCTTACTGATCCCAAACTTTGTGTACATCCCAGAAACGCTTTATTGAGTAAAAGCCGATTAATTCTCACTTGTGCTGTCTGGTGTCTCCATCACTGATGCGTCCCGCTTGAGTCCAGACGCTCGTTTAGTTCTGCCCTGAACACATGGGAATAAAGCATATTACACAGCTGCTTCCGGCAGCATCACGTTGATCTGTTCGTGATGAGTTGAGTGTTAAACCCTCGTGTGTCTGTGGTGTCTCACGGCTGTGTGCTTGCTGCAGGTCTTCAGGATGAGCTCCAGAGCTCCTCTCAGCGCTCGTCTGTCCCGTCTCGAGTCCAGCAGAGGCAGACATGCGTTCCAGAAGTGACCGGCAGCGCTCATACACAGACTCCAGCTGCCCGCCTGCGCCGCAAAACTACAACACACAACATACGCCGCTCAGAGACAGGAGAACTGCATTTAGCATCCGACTCAGGGAAGTAGTCAAGATATCACTGAAATATCACTTGTTATTGATTACAAATAATTGTTTTATTAGTTCCATATTATTATTTTTATTTTTCTCAAATCAAAACAGTAATGACTTCACAAAAACACATTAAATAAATAAATACAAAATGAGAACATAAACAAAAACATGTATTTTACCCATTTTCTAATTATATTAAATATTTTAAATTTTCACAAACTGTGAATACACTATATACAGTAATTATTTGTTATGTTATTTATATATAGTGATATATAAAATATATAAAAGTTATTATTCCAAATATTATTGAAATCTCACTTATAATTTATGTTTTTTATTTTTTATTGTTGGAGGTAATAATATATTATTATTTTTTATTTTATTTTTTTGGATAAGAACCCTGGTTTTAATATAAAGCAACCAATCGCAAACAGATCAAAACAGTATTATATTTATTTTTTTTCAATTATGACTTCACACACAAAAGAGAACATGATAAACAAAAACAGAAAATGGTTGATCTTTTTTTTTTTAAACAAGTATATTGAATATTTTAAATTTGCACAAACGGTGAAAACACTACATACAGTAATTACAAGTAGTATTATTTTTTTTATGTTATTTAATGTTTGTGCCTTTGGAAATTGATCTTTACTATCCATAATTATTTTGCATTTTAGGCTCATTTGGAGTACAATACATGTGCTTTCTGCTAAAGTTATTATTCAAAATATTAATGATACCTCACTTATTATCCATGAATTCAAAAATGGGGACAGTTTTTTTTATTGTTATGGGCTCCATATAGTATTAATATAATTAATAACTGTTGGGATTTTTGGAAGACAACCCTAACTCAATCAATAAATCAATCAATAAAAACAGTAAATAGCTTAAAATATACTAAAAATAATATTTACTAAAAATAGTCAATAGTATCCAATAGCAAACAGATCAAAACAACAAACACATTTCACAAATTATATATATATATATAATATTTTTTTATTTCCCATGTGAATACACCGTAATTACAACTTTGAATGAATGTCATTTTATGTTTGAGCACAAAAGTATGCAAATGTAATGGTTTAATTGTTTGTTTTCTATTCATATCAGGCTGTGCTTTCACCCATAAACATTTTAAATCGTGTGCAAAACAAATCGCACGCCCTGTTCAGACCTGATATATAGCACATAACGGTTATAAACTCTGAAATCTGTGGAGTAATCTGTTTGACTCATGATATTCAGACCTGATGCTGTTCTGCAGCATGAGCAGACCCTCCATATATCTGCTGTGATGACCTCTGGCCTCCTGGATCAGACTCTGACCTCTGACCCCTGCAGCGCTGCTCAACATCTCCTGCACCGAACCCACGCTGCACCTGAATACACACACACACACACACACACACACACACACGCACACACACGCACACACACACACACACACACACACACACACACACATGCACAGATACACACACACACACAAACACACGCGCACACACACACACACACTTAGATGCAGTAAAACACTCCCAGAGAGGACTTCAGTCTCTGGCCATAATTAAGGATTAGACATAAAATAATGCCATGCGTGTGAAGATGGGCTGGGAATTGAACAGACAGTTGTTTAGATTCTGAGAAGAATCATGTGTTTGTGGTGTTTTTCTGCTGATCAAGGGAGAATACCAGACTAATACACCACACAAATGATGGTCAAAAGCAAAAATGCATCACATTTGAATAAGAAAGTTTGACATGAATGAGCAAAACAACCACTATTTTAGGAATCAGCACCTCAAAGTTATATAGAAACAACTATCTGATTTCACAGCAATCATGACAAGGAATCTAGTTTATTAGTCTAGTTGTAGGCAGTACTGTCGATATATATTTGTGTCCCTGGAGCACAAAAGCAGTCGTAAGCAGCACAGCTATATTTGTAGCAATAGCCAACAATACATTGTATGGGTCAAAATTATACATTTTCCTTTTATGCCAAAAATCATTAGATATTAAGATCATGTTCCGTGAAGATATTTTGTAAATGTCCTACCATAAATATATCAAAACTTAATTTTTGATTAGTAATATGCATTGCTAAGAACTTAATTTGAACAACTTTAAAGATGATTTTCTCAATATTTTGATTTTTTTGCACCCTCAGATTCCAGATTTTCAAATATTGTCCAAACCATACATCAATGGAAAGATTTCAGAAATAAAATTGACCCATATGACTGGTTTTGTGCTCCAGGGTCACATTTGTGATGCATTAATGAAGGTGACGTCACACATATATATACACACACACATCACTGGCACTCACAGAGCATAAGCGGCCGTCTTCACTCTTTGTGCTGCGTTCTGCTCCAGCTGCAGTGCATTATGGGTGCAGGTCAGGACGAGGTCGTGGTCTTGTGTCTGATGGGCGAACAGAGCGAGCTGCGTCCACACATACAGCTCTACGACCGGATCAGACCACTGACAGCCCGACGCCATCTGAACCAGCTGAAGAAGAGACATGATGTTACTGATATATATATTTATCACTCTACATCTGATCAACTGATCCTGACAGCGGCGTTCAGCCTGATTGACAGAGAGCCGGACACTGTCAGGAATCACTTCATTTATCTATGCATATATATATATATATATAGCCTCTCAATAAAGATGAAGTGTGTCAACAACAGAGAGAAACACATTCAACATGGTAATGATCATCAGCAGTTGCACTGCTTTATATTATTGTAGAAACTGATACATTTATTTTTCAGGATTTATTTGACATTGAAATCTTTAGCAACATTATACATGTCTTTACTGTCACTTTTGATCAATGTGTCCTTGATAAATAAAAGTATTAATTTCAAAGCATCCAAACATTAAATGGTAATCACAGTTTCCACGATACATGATTTCTGAAGATCATGTGACACTATAATGATGCTGAAAATACAGCTTTGATCACAGAAATAAATTACAGTTTAACACATATTCACATAGAAAACAGCTGTTTTACATTGAAATAATATGTCACATTTTTGACTGTATTTTGATCAAATCAATTTGAGCAGGTGATGCTGATATCGAGCAGCTCTCACCACAGACAGACTGGGAACGATGAACTGCATGAGTCTGGAGCTCCTGTTACACCGAAGCATCTCCACCGCGACCAGCACACGAGACACGGCCGTCACCGCCTCGTTCTTACTCTGACAGACAAAACAGGTGCATGACATGAGGAATATTAGCCGGATAAAGCTACGGATTCATATTTGATACACAAAAAAATATATAGAATTTTGATGTTTCACGCTCCGTCTCCTCATGTCTTCTGTCATCTGAGTGTGTGATCCAGTAAAAGCTCGACACTTTTCCTATTTTAAGTTGCTTTGACACAATCTGTATTGTTAAAAGCGCTATATAAATAAAGGTGAAGTGACTTGTTTGTTGTGTTGTTGAGGTCACCTCATCGTTGATGTCCAGCTTGTGTCCGATCTGCTGCTGAAGCAGCTGTTTAACACAGACCCACGTGCTGCAGAGCTGCTTCCTCACAGAGATGGGCAACGGCTCGGTGTTTCCACTGGACAGACGCAGCGCAAACTCACACACCTGCAACACAGACACACACACAGACAGAGACAGACAGAGACACAGACACAGAGACACAGACACAGAGACACAGACACAGAGAGACACAGAGACACAGACACAGAGACAGAGACACAGAGACACAGACACACAGAGACACAGACACAGAGACACACAGACACAGAGACAGACAGAGACACAGAGACACAGAGACACAGAGACACAGAGACACACAGAGACACAGACACAGAGACACACAGAGACAGAGACACAGACACAGACACAGACACAGACACAGAGACACACAGAGACAGAGACAGACAGAGACAGAGACACAGACAGACACACAGACACAGACACACAGAGACAGACAGAGACACACAGAGACAGACAGACAGACAGAGACACAGACAGACAGACACAGACACAGAGACACACACACACAGAGACACAGACAGACACAGACAGAGACACACAGAGACACAGAGACACAGAGACACAGACAGAGACACAGAGACACAGACAGAGACACACAGACACAGAGACACAGACACACAGAGACACAGAGACACAGAGACACACAGAGACACAGAGACACAGACAGAGACACAGACAGAGACACAGACACAGACACAGACACAGACACAGACACAGACACAGACACAGAGACACAGACAGAGACACAGACACAGACACAGAGACACAGACAGAGACACAGACAGAGACACACAGAGACACAGACAGAGACACAGACAGAGACACACAGACAGACAGACACAGACAGAGACACAGACAGAGACACAGACAGAGACACAGACAGAGACACAGACAGAGACACAGACAGAGACACAGACAGAGACACACAGACACAGACACACAGACACAGACAGAGACACACAGACACACAGAGACAGAGACAGAGACAGAGACACAGACAGACAGAGACACAGACAGACACAGGTATCAGCAGAACACAGACGTCCAAACCTCATCCGGCCTCAAACTGTCTGCTCTTAGCTTCAGGTATAAATCTGCGTCTCCACGACTGCTTCAAACCGATAAAACGCCAGCGAGATTAGCTTCTCATGTCGAGTGTGAAAAGAGCAGCGTTAGGAAAGTTGTTAGTGACTCCTTTCCCTATTAAAAAGGCGTTCATGTGGAATTAGCGCTGATACGTGCAGTGAAAGGCCTGTAAATCTGCACAAAAGGCAGCAGAATGAAAGTAATGAGAGAGAATGTGAAGGGAAGCAGCAGAATGCATGAGGTGTTTAATGCTGTATTTAAGACTCTTTTCATCAAATGTGTTCACTTTGATCAGAAACACTCTCATGGCTCTTAAGGATACATTTAAGATTTATGTATCTGAATAGCATATCAAATTTCCATGCATTTGGATCACACAGTTTAATAAACTTAATGTGATGTATATTTGTCAGTCATACTTTACTGAATCAGGTCAGTAATAGTACTAATAAGCTGAATGTGGTTTAAATATACAATAACCAGCTTTACATGTTTATCATCAATAAATCCAGTTTGTTTTAATTTCATACATTTGAACTACTTGATTACGGCTGGTTTCAAAGCTAGTCATATTTTAAGCATTTTCATTTTTTATATATTTAATTGTTTTCATAATGAGCATATTTATTTTGATTCTAATCCATTTATAAATTACATAATATAAAAATAATTATTTAAATGTGGAATAATACAAAAAATATATATAATTACAGAGTAATAATATAAAATAATATATAGAATAGTTATAGAATTATATAATATTAATAATAATATATTAACAATAAATACATAAAGCAATTATATAAATAAATACTAAAAATCATATTTAAAATAATTATTTAACTATAGAATAAAAAATATAAAATATCAAGAATAATAACAATTATAAATAATCATATATTTACAGAATAATACTAATAATATAAAAAAATATATAAAATAGTTAAATGATGATAATAATCAAGTATTTTTTAATAATGCATTAAAAATAGAATTATAAATAACATATATAAAACAATAGCAATAATAAAATTATAACAATAAAAATAACTATAATATTTAAAATAAATGTTATATATAAATTATCATTATTAAATACTAAAATGTTCAGCCTATTTATTATTGCTTGTTGCACAGCTTGTCATATTTTAACAATTTAACTTTAATACATTTTAATATTTTCACAGTGAGCAGATTTATGCTGATTCGAAGCACTTTGAATCAATGCATTTTGAAAATATGATTATTAAACAGTCAAATAGATGCAAATAGTCTGCATGAGATTTTTGCTTTGTTTTGTTCGGTTATCATTGTGTGCATGCTGTTTTGAAAACATGCAAAGTTGATATTAGATCGTCTGCATATATAATTTGTCAAGATGAATTAACTTTAACAAACAGTGACAGAAAAAACTGATCCAGAGCAAGATTTAATTTACTCCAAGCTAATTTAATTCACATTCATGCTTTGCTTGTTTTAAATTCAAGGCCTGTCTCCAATCCTCCGAGCCCCTCCAGACAGTTTATTCACAGAGCCTAATTACAGTCTGAGACCACCCACAATGCTGTGCACAGGTGTCGTTCCCAGGTGAGCTCCCGCGCGTGTGTGTGCGTGAGTAAGTGAGAGTGTGTGTGTGCGTGTGTGTGTGCGCGTGTCTCTGTGTGTGTGTGTGTGAGTGAGAGCGTGAGCGTGTACGTGTGTGTGTGAGTGAGTAAGTGAGAGTTTGTGTGTGTGAGTGAGTAAGTGAGAGTGTGTGTGTGCGTGTGTGTGTGTGTGTAAGTGAGAGTGCGCGTGCGCGTAAGTGAGAGTGCGCGTCCGCGTAAGTGAGAGTGCGCGTGCGTGTAAGTGAGAGTGCGCGTGCGTGTAAGTGAGAGTGCGCGTGCGTGTAAGTGAGAGTGCGCGTGCGCGTGTAAGTGAGAGTGCGCGTGCGCGTGTAAGTGAGAGTGCGCGTGCGTGTAAGTGAGAGTGCGCGTGCGTGTAAGTGAGAGTGCGCGTGTGCGTGTAAGTGAGAGTGTGTGTGTGCGCGTGTAAGAGAGTGTGTGTGTGCGCATGCGTGTAAGTGAGAGTGTGTGCGCGTGCGAGTGCGTGTGCGTGTGTGAGTGCGTGTGTGAGTGCGAGTGCGAGTGCGTTTGTAGAGAAGCAGTGGTTTTGTCGACTGAGAAACAGTCTCTCACCTCCAAAGCTCTCTTGACGTCCAGCACAGCAGCCGCGTCCAGCTGAGGGCCTTGAGTCGAGCCGGATTTCTCCACGCTCTTCCCTCGCCCTTTCTTGGTCTTCTCGGCTGGCAGCGGAACGCCTCCCTTCCCAGCGTCCGGTGATTCCTGATCGGCACGAACAGACGTCTGGATGAGTCCCTGAGCCACAGCGTCACAGAGCATCGCCAGAAGAACCACCTCCCTGAACACAGCACAGACATGATCCATACAGAAAAAACATCTACAAATATGAGTGATTACAGAATAATTCAAGAACATATTTTCATTAAAAATATGTTTTTATTATTAAATTACAATATATATATAAGCTGTATAATTATAGATTAATTAAAGTAATAAAATATGTTTTATAATATAATATATAAAATAATAATAGAATTATAGAACACAAATTAAATTAAATAACTCCTGATGATAGAGGAATTTTATGATTTGAGGAATCATTCATGTTTGGAGCACAAAAGCAGTCATAAGCAGCACAGATATATTTGTAGCAATAACCAACAATACATTGTATGGGTCAAAATTATACATTTTTATTTTATGCCAAAAATCATTAGGATATTAAGATCATGTTCCATGAAGATATTTTGTAAATGTCCTACCATAAATATATCAAAACATAATTTTTGATTAGTAATATGCATTGTTAAGAACTTCATTTGAACAACTTTAAAGATGATTTTCTCAATATTTAGATTTTTTTTTACACCCTCAGATTCCAGATTTACAAATATTGTCCGATCATAACAAACCATACATCAATGGAAATATTATTTATTCAAATATAACAAATGTTAACTAATAAAGTTATACATGAGATAATTTTACGGTCCGCTGAGAACGGTCCACACACACACATCTTTAATACACACACACACACACATCTTTAATACTCAGTATTAGGTGTCAGCACCAGTCGCTATCAGCACTAGTACTAGTGAGGATTGACTTAACTAAAGCACTAATAAAGCGACTCCGCCCATATCTTACCCAGCATGCCCTGTCTGTCTGAGGAGCTCCAGCACACGTCTGAAGGTGGGCAGAAGGAGCCGATGCTCTCCGGTGCTCAGCAGCCAGCTGTTGTAGTTCCACAGATACACCGCTGCATTAACCACCAGCCAATCCTCACGCAGCTCCGCCCCAAGCTCCGCCCCTCGCAGGAAACCACCAGTGGCGTGAGCCGATAAATCCTTGATCCAATCACTGAGGAAAGACAAAGAATGCAGAGACAAGTATTATTATAATTATATTATTAGCTCAGTTTTTCATTTAAGTGACAAATACTACATACTATAATACATTAAACAAATATATAATTAAGAAATCAGAATTTCATAAAATATTATATATTTATGTCAAGTTTTATTGCTCATGATTATGCATATATTTATATTGTTCTAAAACAATATACATTATAATACATTAAACAAATATATAATTATAGAATAATTCAATAAAATATAGAAAATAAATACAATTCTAAACATAAAATATTATATATTTATAGAATACAATAAAACATGTTTTATTGCTAAGATCATGATTATGCATATATTTATATTACACTTATATTGTTCTAAAACAATTAATTTACAAATATTTTGCATTTTTAACATCTTTTGAATGTACTATTATGTTTTATGTATTGATACTAATACACAGTAATAATGCATTGGTATATATTTGCTCAGGTCAGTAAATAATTCAATATTTTTGTCACCTGATGCAACACAATATCCACCCAACCTCAATCTAAAGACTTCATTTGCCTATTCTGTATTATTTCACTGTTTAATTATATACTATTACTATTTAAGATGTATTTTAATATTCTGCTCTGCACTTTAATGTGCCTTTATAACAATCTCTTGCATACCGAAGTCAATTTGCACTTATATTTATATAATAATATGAATTTAAATGCGCTGCTGGAGCTTGTGTTTAGCTGCTAACTGAATCACACTGACTCTGTACGCTCTGCACAATGATAATAAAGATGAATCTGATTTAATCTGAGCTCGTTTGGACGCCCGGCACGCATTAAAGCAGCATGTGTAATAGTTTAAATGTGTTGGTGACGCACGGTTTGTTTGTCTGGCTTATTGTTTCATGCGGCTTATAAGTAATTTAATGCATGCTGGGATGTGGAATAGACTAGAGCGGCTCTCTGTGATGATCTCGTCTGTTCAGGTCCACATCAGGAGCTCAGTATTACACGCTCAATATTAAACACACCCAATCAGTTTGAGAGATGAACGTTTGTAATATCAAACCAAGGATGCAGCTTACATTTGCATGTCATATGAGTAAAATGAGTCGGTGTTATTATCTAAAACTTAAACCATATATATATATAATCTTGTTTTTGTTTAGTTTAACTTAATATAAATGTGATAAAATAAGTAATATGAATGTAATAAAATACGAAAATCTAAATATACAAAAACTAAAATATACAGACATTAAAAATAAATAAAAAAAATAAACAGAAAAAAAAATAAAAATAAATTAATATGTACAAAAAGCAGTATATGATGAGATTGACCTGTACTGGTTCCAGTGGGCGTCGTCTTCAGGTGGGCGTGTCCGTCTTTCATCAGGTGCCACAGCAGAGCCGTTTAGCTCCACCCCCTCAGAGCGGAGTTTAAGGACGGTTACCTAGACAACACAATACTGTGCTTTATGGGATGCCAGTTTTGATAATTTTTTTACTTTAGAAATTGTGTTATGCGCCTCGAAGTCTCTATCCCCCGGTTTCACAGACAAGGCTTGAGTCTAGTCCTGGACTAAATGTAAGTCAGAGCTGTTTCAACTGAAAGAAACTTGCACGGACTGATCTTAAAATACATCAGTGCCTTAGTTTTGTCTCAAGATGCACACCTGTAATGATTTTTTCTAAGCACATTTATAAAAATACTTAAATGTCCTAATTGAACTATGGCCTAATCCTGGCTTAGTCTAAGCCGTGTCTATGAAACCGGGTCTAAAGTCTTTAACAGCAAATGCATACAGGCACATGTATGAAATATTACTCATAAAAATATATTTTTTAAATGAAACCTTTGGAGAAAAATAAGTTTGCACGTGTTTTGTATTATTTAATCCATCAGGCTTTTATGGGAATATAGTCTGATATGAGAGTATGAAGGAAAAAACAGCTCAATTTCATTCAGAGACTCAAACTGAGCAAAAGTATGAATTTGGTGCAGATGCTGATATTTATAAGATGAAATTCTGATGCTTTTAATGTAAATTAATGATATCTGTAGAGCACATACTGAGATAAAATGATCTAAATATCACTCTATATCTGCATCTAATACGACAGGTTATCTTTAAAGAGTTAATGAACTAAGATTGAGTGTCGTCTGCGCAGACGGGGCCGATGGGATTGAACGGCTCATACAGTAACACATGATGACTGCGGATCAAAGCCGCTCGGGTCCACGAGGAAAGCCTCTCTCTTCCCCGGACGAGCGTGCATCAAATTAAAAGGACGACTTTTGAAAAACCAAAAGTGATGTATCAAAGAGAAGCTTTTGTCACGGTCACAGCATTGTGCCGAAATCTCTCTCCGCAGTTCAAAGCCAGCGCGTCTCTGAAGACGTCGTTACACCGATGATCCTGGAGGTCTAACGCAGGCATTAAAGCAGCATCGCTTTATGGAGCGGGACATCGTTTTTCTGAAAGGAGTATTTCACTCAAAAAGAGAATTATTTCATTATTTAGCGACTCCACGCTCGCTGTTGTTCTTTCTGTGGAGACACTAGTTAAAGATACTTCATTTGTGTTGCTCAGAAGAAAGCAAGTCAGCAAATGATGACCAGTGTCGGGGGGGTAACGCATTACAAGTAACGCGAGTTACGTAATAATATTACTTTTTCAAGTAACTAGTAAAGTAACGCATTACTTTTTAATTTACTAGAAAATATCGGAGGAGTTACTTTTCTCCATTTATTGACTGAGTGCGCCGTGTGAACATGATCTTACTGTAGATCTAATCTAGACTAAATATGAATGTGTATTAATTCATCACACTCACAAAAAACAGATTCAGTATTCATCAAAATGAATTAAAACAGTGAAACACAAACTCAGAATATGACACAAACCTGCAATAATTAAATATGTTAAACAACACAAATATATCTAATCTCATTTTATTAACCGATGTGTTTGCTGCTGATCTTTGATGATCAGTTCAATCATATTAATAATCAAACATGACTTTAGATAAACTAACATTGTGTTTAATCACTGAAGAGTGTTGAACTTCTCCTGTGTTCTTCTGTACAGACGTGATTTACTCGTCCTTCAGTCTGAGGTTTATTCATTACACTTTTTGGTGTGAAAGACTTTTATATTTGCTATAAATATAACTTATTATATTAAAAACAAACAATCAAGCCCTGCTCATATTTAAAAAGTAACGCGAAAGTAACGTAACGCATTACTTTCCATAAAAAGTAACGAAGTAACGTAATTAGTTACTTTTTTAGGGAGTAACTCAATATTGTAACGCATTACTTTTAAAAGTATCTTTCCCCGACACTGCTGATGACAATATGCTGGAAAGATTAATATCTGTCAGTGTTTTAGTGTTTCTCTGATGGCCTTTTATTGCACAAACATCCTGACAACAATTACTGACGTTCAGAAAAACTCATTAGTTCCCGTCTAGAGTTGGTTTAATGTGAGACACTACAGGAAGAAATATGTATTTAATGCACTAGTTTTAAGATTTTCATCTATTTTAACTGAATAGCACGTCGTCTTTTCAGACTAGTGGAAATAACGCATCCAAAATACAGATTTACATTTCTTATTTATTTTATTGCATTTGTAGATTTTAATTGCAATCTATATATAGATTATATATGATTTATTTTATTAATATCCATATTCTGAAGGTTGTTACAGAGGTGTTTGTTCATATATCATTCACACTGATTTATATTTAACATTTGATTTGTAAAAACATGATGAAAATGTGTTTTTGTGTCTGTTGACAGTATTTTCTGATTTATGGAGTGATAAAACAATACACCTTTAACGCTAATATGACGAGAAATCAGACGAGAATTTTGAATCTGGCTTTATCCAGCGTTCAGATTGCTGTTCTGGAAATGTATGCTAATTAGTGCATATTTAAGGGAAATGCCTCATTTGCATATTCACACAATATTTTATGAAACATTGTGTTAATGTACTGTGAATCCTCAGCCGGGGAAAGTATGATGATATGTATTAGTCATTGTTTCCTACAATGTAATAAATATGTTTTCAACGTTGTAAATAAGACTACTCGAGTATATTTTAGAAGAAAACTTTAAAATGTCAAGTTTAACTTAATGTGCTACTTGCACTTCCTTTGTAATTACTTGAGAAATTGACAAACATTTCCATAAATGCTGAATCTGAGAAATCCTAAACCAGTAATTGTTCAGTATATTTAGAGTTTTGCCTTAATTAACTTTAACTAACAGCCTCAAGACAAACTGTTGCTCTGCCGTGACCGTCATTCAGCCGAAAACTCACTTTAGAATATAATATAAATATGTAATATAAAATATAATAAATATAAAATGATATATATATATATATATAAAATTAAATAAAAATGTAATATAATATAACAATATAATAAATATAAAATATAATATAAAGTATAATATAATATAATAAAATAAAATATTATAACATAACATAACAAATGTAAAAAAATATTATATATAATATATAATAAATATAAAATAAAATATATATAATAAAATATAAAAATATAATAAATATAACATAATATAATATATAATAAAATGTAATATAATGTAACATAAAATGTAATATAATATTACATAACATAATATAAAATATAATACAATACAATACATATAAAATAAAATATAAATTATGTAATATAATATAATATTTAACAAAACATAAATAATATATATAATAAAAATATAATATAACATAATAAATATAAAATAGAATTAAATATAAAAAAATATAATAAAAGATAAAATACAATACAATAATAAATATAATATAAAATGTAATTGAATATAATATACAACTTAATACAATATAAAATCTAATCTAATGTTCATTATGATAATGAGAGCTGTATTATGGCTCTGAAGCAGTCGTGATGTACAGTATATTGTATAATTCACACAGGATTTTTCCTCTGAACTATTGAAGTGCAAACCCGATTCTACAGGTTCCTTTGCTCGAGTTGAACGCACACAAACACTAACCCATGACCCTAGCCTTAACCTCATCCAGTGTTTCTGAACTAGCTTGGGGTCAATATCAAGCATACTTGACACTGTTGTCCTGATCAGAAGGGATGTGTTTGTACCTCAGCGCTGATGAAGTGGACCTCGGCCAGCAGACGCAGCAGATCTCTCTGTGTGCTCGGGTCAGTCTGGTCACAGGACTCCTCTAGTTACACATCAGCAGATCTCATCTCACAGGCCTTCACTCTGGATTCACATCAGCAGATCTCATCTCACAGGTTCACAAACCAGACATATTTCAGCAGAACTCATCTCACAGGCCTTCACGTGTCACACAAACCAGACATATTTACACATCAGCAGAACTCATCTCACAGGCCTTCACGTGTCACACAAACCAGACATATTTACACATCAGCAGAACTCATCTCAGACAGGACATATTTACACATCAGCAGAGGCAGGCTCTCAGGTATACACATCAGCAGGCCTTCACGTGTGTCAGCCACCACATCTCACAGGCCTTCACGTGTCACACAAACCAGCATCAGCAGAACTCATCTGAGCAGACATATTTACACATCAGCAGTTCACAAAACGCCTATTGTGTGGTCAATATTCACAATGAGCACAGGTTATGATCAATACTCGTTTGTTCTGTCATGATTCCTTAATTGAAACATCCCTAAGAAATATATTTGTATATAGTGATCAAGTCTCATCTCATAAAACGGAGCATTTGAGATGATTTGAAACAGCATCTAGCACAGTTTAATCTATTTATCAGAAGCACTGAGGATGTGATTAATTAATCGCTCACTTTGACGTGACAATTTAATGATGTGATTCAACATGAAGCTTGTAAAACACTGATGATAATCGACAGATCGAATCATCTGAACTTCACTCATCTGTATTGTTCAGCTCACGGATTCATAAGACGTCGAAGAAAAGCTTGAACTGAACGACTAAATAAATCAATAAGATAATCAATAAAACATACACAAATCCTTTGAGTCATCTTACACCTAATATCTCGGAAAAATGCTTCCCAGAATCAGATTATAAACTAGTTTGCATTGAAATAAAAACTTTCAATAAATTATTATATTTTATAAATATTATTTAAAAGTCAATTGTGCAATTTCCACACTGTATTTTTTTTATTTTGATGTATTTTTGCATGTTTTATAAATAAAATACTATTAGAGTAAAAAAATATGATAAAAACATCCATAAAAATAATTAATTTAATTAAGAATTAATTTCTCTTTTTATCTCACAGTTATGACTTTTTTCTTGCAATACTAAGTGTGCATCTCACAATTCTGGCATTTGTTATTACAGTTTTGAGTTATGAGATATAATTTTAGAATTGCGAGATATAAAGGTAGAATTGAGAAAAATAAGTCACAATTTTTCACATCTCAGCTTTCAATTCTGAGAAGAAAAGTCAGAACTGAGAGACACAAACTCAAAATAGCAAGAAATAAAGTCTGAATTGAGAGATAAAAGTCCTAACTACCTTTTACATTTCTAATCATTAAAAAGTATTGCAAGACGTGAACTCAGTATTGCAAAAAAACTCTTAATTTAGTGCTTCTTTTCCTCAGAATTGCAAGTTTATATCTTAACTGAGGTTATATCCTGCAGTTCAGACTTTTTTCCTCAAATGCGAGAAAAAAGTCAGGATTATGAGATTAAAGAGTCCCGGTCAGTGTTAAATGGGCTTGCATACTTGCATTTTCATAGTCAAAACATTGTTTTTAGTGTATGCCATGAGTGCCACCAAAAACAATGATCTTGTCAAACTGATGATGCTGATGTGAGTTTGTTCGAGACGCTCAAACATCTTCAGGGAAATCAACGACTTACTGAACATTAAACTCGGAAACCTGAAATGATTTTAATATTACACACATCAGCTGTAAACAGCAGCTCTGCATCATTTCATCATTCCCTTACTGGTGTTTTTCCATCGCCCATCATCATACAGCAGACAGAAGCGACAGGCCGCCCGGCACACGTCAAACACCTCCTGTTTCCGGGCGGTCTTGGCCAGAGAAGCCCATAACTTCACCCTGAGAGAGACACAAACACCACAGAATGAACAGAGAACGCACAGTCACACCAAATAACCAGTGCCTTCTCCAGCTGTGCTGGTGTTATCCACAGGCTCCTTCCCTGTGGAAGAAAACAGAAGCATAATCAAGTTATTTCCATCGTAGTGAAGTCCTGTGTGATCCTGGCCTTGAGAAATGCCCCATGATGAACTCGAGGGGAAATCATAGCCTGCTTTATTTGAATGAACACATACAGTACACGCGGCTTTCGGGAGGAGTACAACATCAGCTCAAATGTTGATTTGTGAGAGTGATGTCATCATTGTGAAATAAACTCATAATTAATATTGTATAATGTTTTTGAAAGAAGTCTCTTCTGCATTTATTTGATCAAAAATACAGTACAATTCTGAAATATTATTACAATTAAAAATAAAGTTTTCTGTGTGAATATATTGTAAAATGTAATTTAGTCATGTGATGCAAAGCTGAATTTTTACATGATCATTCTAATATGCTGATGACATTTCTGATTATTATCAGTGTTGAAAACAGTTGTGCGGTCCATATTTCTGTGGAAACTGTAGTAAAGTATAAGTAGAATATTACTTTAATTGATCAAAGACTCCTTACATTGACCAAAAGTGACATTTATAACATTACAAAAGATTAATATTTCAAATAAATGCTTAGAATACTTTCTATTAATCTGTGAATCCTGAAAAATAAAATGCGTCAGAGTTTATACAGAAATATTGTGCAGCACGACTGTGTTCAACATTGATAATAATCAGAAATGTTTCTTGAGCAGTATATTATTATGATTTCTGAAGATCATGTGACACTGAAGACTGGAGTAATGATGCTGAAAATACAGAAATAAATTACAGTTTAATATATATTCACACAGAAAACAATAATTGCAATAATATTTCATAATTTTTTACTATTAATCAAATAAATGCAGCCTTGGTGAGCAGAAGAGAACATAAAACAAATCGTCATTAATCCAAACTTGTAACCGGCATTGTAAATAACGTGTCCTGTAACATGGAGCGTAAACACACACCTCTCTTTATCATCCGCGCTCTTATCAGCGTCATCCAAATGACCTTTGACCTTCTGCACACAGGTGCGGTGACCTTGGGCTTGAGCAGCGAGCAGCTCCAGACGATCTCCAGCTCCATCATCTAGAGAAACACACACAATCAGCTCGGTCCTGATAATCAGAGGAGAACATCATGAGCTGCCTTCAGGCATATCAGTGTGATGATGAAATATTCATATCTGTGGACATCATCATCATCATACTTATTGGGCGGCATGAACTAAATCTTATTTCACAGTATGACTCATTTCATATTACAATTATGTTATATATAATAATATAGTCTATTTTATGGAAAGTCTATGATGAGATAGTTTGCATATACAATAACCTTGAGGTAAATTACTTCATTAATATGGCCAAGCAATTTATGTTCTGCTTAACAAACACCTTTACTAACAATATTTGACATGTATTTTCACTTGTACGCTAACACTAAAAAATATCTCTTCTGCTCACCAAAGCTGCATTTATTTGATCAAAAATACAGTAAAAATTATGAAATATTATTATAATATAAAACAGCTGTTTTCTATGTGAATATATATTAAACAAATGTATTTCTGTATTTTCAGCATCATTACTGCAGTCTTCAGTGTCACATGATCTTCAGAAATCATAATAATATGCTGCTCAAGAAACATTTCTGATTATTATCAATGTTCAAAACAGTCGTGCTGCACAATATTTTTGTGGAAACTGATTATGACTGATATATAACTGATATTTAATTTTTCAGGATTCACAGATGAATAGAAAGTTCAAAAGAACAGCATTTATTTGAGATAGGAATATTTTGTAACATTATAAATATCTTTAATGTCACTTTTGATCAATTTAATGCTTTCTTGATGAATAAAATTAAACGTTTGAATATATCTACTGCTAAAATCTCTCTTTCTGCTGTTGCATGATATACAGTAACATTAAACACAAAATGAAAACACTAGATTAATATTTCCTGAAGGAGACTGCGGCAGCAGCAGAATCATCTTAAGTTATGAGATAAACTCTGGCATTAATAATTGGTGAAAAAGACGACTTTAGAAGGTCAAACACACATAAGAAAGAAGCAAACAATCATAATGTATTGTGCAAACACATGTAAGATGTGTGCAAATCATCCTATTTATGATTCTGCATGTAAGCCCAAATATCTAAAGTATAATTCTTATAATATATAATGATTTCTGACATGCATCTGATGTGTGAGAGATGTCTGCACAGATCAAACGCTTCAGTCTGTCGTCTGGAGCAAACGCTGGAGAGCAGCCACTGATTAAACACTGATTAATGAGAGTAACGGAGGACTGGATTGATATTCCACGTGTGGATCTGACGCTACTAACGTCTGTTCTCCAGACCTTTCATTAAACATCAGATCTGTGCCACGTTTCAGTGTGGACGCAGCGATGAGAATTTACAAGACCTTCCAAAAGAAAGCTGAACACAGAGTTGTAGTTGTATTACCAATCAAGACAGTCGACTAGTGTTAGCATAAAGTCCCACGAGTGAGATTGAAATATGCACAAACCTTTGACTGTACTGTCAGCATCCAGAACGGTTTGGAAAGCATCAGGTGCCAGAGCGAGTCCAGCGTTAACCAGCAGCGGCCGCCGCTTTCTCACAGCCTCGCGCACGCGTCCCTCTTTAGCCTGTTAAAATATCACCACATAATCAATACAGTACAGTACATACAGTACTCCACTGACCTGATACTGAACCCAGACACCGGCCCGTCTGAACAATGGGTCAAGACTTCATATGCAAAATGTACAAATGTGCGGTTTTTATAGTCTTTTCTGTTCAACAAAAATGCATATATGTGATGAAAAATAGTTTTGTTTAAATATTATTAGTCTAAAACAGCTGTTTTCTATGTGAATATGTGTTAAACTAATTTATTTCTGTATTTTCCGCATCATTACTCATGTCACATGATCTTCAGAAATCAGAATAATATGCTGCTCAAGAAATATTTCGGATTATTATAAATGTTGAAAATAATCGTGCCGCACAATATTTTTGTGGAAACTGATGCATTTGATTTTTTCAGGATTCACAGATGAATAGAAAGTTCAAAAGAGGAGTATTTATTAGAAACTAAAATATTTTGGGACACTATAAATGTCTTTACTGTCAATTTTGAGCAAATTAAAGGAATAGTTCACCCAAAAATAAAAATCCATCCAAGATTTAGATGAGTTTGTTTCTTCATCAGATTCAGAGAAATGTAGTATTGCATCAGTCTCTCATCAATGAATCCGTCTTGATGGATTAGTTTCATCTTTGGTCTTCTCCAGATGTTAACTGATGGACTGGAGTGATGTGATGTTTATATCAGACATTCACTGCAGAGCATCCACTGACTCTCATTCTGACGGCACCCATTCACTGCAGTGCATCCATTGACTCTCATTCTGACGGCACCCATTCACTGCAGAGCATCCATTGACTCTCATTCTGACGGCACCCATTCACTGCAGCGCATCCACTGACTCATTCTGACGGCACCCATTCACTGACTCTCATTCTGACAGCACCCATTCACTGCAGAGCATCCACTGACTCTCATTCTGACGGCACCCATTCACTGCAGAGCATCCACTGACTCTCATTCTGACGGCACCCATTCACTGCAGAGCATCCACTGACTCTCATTCTGACGGCACCCATTCACTGCAGAGCATCCACTGACTCTCATTCTGACGGCACCCATTCACTGCAGAGCATCCATTGACTCTCATTCTGACGGCACCCATTCACTGCAGAGCATCCACTGACTCTCATTCTGACGGCACCCATTCACTGCAGAGCATCCACTGACCCTCATTCTGACGGCAACCATTCACTGCAGAGCATCCATTGCTGAGACACTGATGCAGTGACACATTTCTACAAACCTGATGAAGAAACAAACTCATCCTAATCTCAGATGAACTGATAGTGAACAGATATTTATTTATAGGTGAACTATTCTTTTAATGCATCCTTGCTGAATAAGAGTATTAATAACTTTCAGAAAAAACTCTTACTGACCCCAAACTTTTGAATAGTTGTGCATTTCCAATTTTCAAAAAAAGTTTCTTGTATATTGTACATCAAAGTGATGTCCCAGAATGCAGAGCGGTACAAAACGAATGAGGTTTTGTTTCAGGATCCGTTCACACAGGACACATTCTTTTGCTCCGTCTCTGTTAAGCTTTATTTTTAGACTTTGTACATCTGCATCAGACAGGCACATCTTGCTGTTTTTCCAGCATTTTTAAGTTTCAAAATAGTTCTTTAGAGAAACACATCACATGTGTTGTTTCTCACAGCGAGTGAACGGCCCTCAGTAGTCAGCGGTCTGTGCGAGGAGAGCCGCTCATTGAGTGAGTGTGAAGCACCTGCTGGATGAGTTTGGCGGCGCGCTCCTCCGGTCGAGTGGGAGCGCTGTGGACAGAGGAGCGCAGCTGGAGGAGGTGTAAGCAGGAGGACAGATGCTCGGAGTCAGGGTCCAGCTCAAGGGCTTTCTGAAGATGTTTCACGGCCAGAATCCAGCTTTTCATCCTCCTCGTCTATAGCGGCCAGTTCAGCATGAACCCGACACAACACATCCAGCAGCAAACTGTGCACAAACAATACATGACTTAGTGTTTTACACAATACAGATTCACAGTAATAAACAGGAGCTGAATCAATGATGAGACAAATCCAATCAGCTCTCTTTATTCAGCTCAGTGTTGATTTCATTCGGTTCAATAACAGTGTCAATGTTGCACAACTGGGACTTACATTTCAGACTGTTCCTCACACAGCATAGAATATAGTGCATGAGACTAATTTAAGGACTCTTAGGCCCGGTTTCACAAATGGGGCTTAGCTTAAGCCAGGACTAGGCCTTAGTTAAATTAAGATATTGAAGCAACTTTTACAAAAACGCCTTGGAAGAAAACATTAAGGTGTGCATCTTGACACAGAACAATGACAATGTAAGAGTAAGATATTTTCAGATGAGACGGCTCAAACATGTATTTTAGTCTGGGACTAGCTTAAGCCTTGTCTGTGAAACCGGGGGTTAAAGTGATTTTTTGGATCTTAGAAAAATTAAAAAAAAAATAATAAAAAATGCATAAAAAAACATTGCCAAAATTTCAACTAAAATTACAATTAAAACTGATGATATTAAAATAAACGCTAATTCAAAATATGAATGAATACTAAAATAATATATAAATTATGGAAGCTTGCTTCTGCAACTGAATAAAAAAAATATATATTTGTAACTTTTAATCTTGCAATTCTGACTTCATAACACATAATGGTGAGTTATAAAGTCAGAACTGTGAGATATAAGCTTGCTGTTGTAAGAAAACAGTCTTTTTTATCCTCAGCATTGGACTTTATAACTTACAGATGTGAGTTATTAACTAACTTGAAACGTAGCATGTAATATTGAAAAAAAAGGGCAGAATTGCAAGTTTATATATCATACAATGCTGAGATAAAAAGTCACAATTTCCTTTTTTATTCAGTGGAGGAAAAGGCTTCCATAATAAATAATATCAAAATATTATAGGAACATAGGATTGTTTTGTCATTGTGCAAAAAATAACTAAAACAAATCCCTTAAATCCCTATTATTGACCCGTTTTCCACTACAAATAGCTTTACGTCTCTAACATCACAAAGGTAGTCATTTAGCAGCAGGTTTATTGGCGAGGAGAAGATCATCAGTGATAGTGACTCATATTTGAGTGTGACAAAAAGCATTACATGACTTCAGAAGATGTGCATGTGACTAATTTAGGGTGATTTTTAGTTTTGTTTGTAGCATCTGATCACTGGCATGAAGATGTTTTACAATCTCTGTTTATGCTCCACACTGTGAATAAATACAATCTCTGTTTATGCTCCACACTGTGAATAAACATGACATCAGGAGGAGCACAGTTTCTTTCATTCTCCTAATGACTCTGCTCAGAAGCAGACCTAAGACTGAACTCAGACTGCGGCAGTGAACCGTATGAGATGTCTCAGACCTGTGGCTGTGCTCCAGCGCTCCGGCGAGGGTGAGCAGGGGGGTCTGGACTCTCTTTCGGAGGTTGTGTTGGAGAAGCGGCAGACAGGCGTTCCACTGACACACACACACCGCTTGAGTCGCCCGAGCGTCTGCGTGCTTCAGCGCCGTCTGCAGCAGCGCATCCAAGCCAGAGATTACACTCAGCCGCCGCTGCCAGAAACAAGACCTTCACTTTTATGATATTGTACATGCATATGAAGCAGATCTTCCTCTGAAAGAGCACTCAGATGGTCAGATGGTCAGCACACTAATATTGTGTGGTCGTTAACATGCTTAACATTTTTACAATTTGCATCCAGCTTTGGCTTATAATTTGGTATTTATTAATGTAAACGTTGATATTTAGAGATGTTGATTTGAGATTTAATTAGGACTTAAGCAGAAAATCTATGCCCATTTAGCAGTGTTGTTATTGTATATATATATATACACAAAATATTATAAAAAAATACTTTTTCGGGGGGGTAATTAAAATAAAGCTGAAAAAATATACATTTTTAATAAAAAAAACTTTGATTAATTAGAAAAGAATTTAAAAGTTACATTGGCAAGAAGTGATGTAAATAAGTTGAAGAACTAAAATCACTAAAACCTAAAATAAAATAAAAACTGATTATATAAAAATACACCCCCAGTTAAAGACAATAATAATAATAATATAAATACAATAATACAGGAACTCTTCTTTTTTTTGTCATAAGAAAAAATTCAAATCTCTATTTTTGTCTTATGTTCTAGTACAAATAGACTTAAAACAAGCTTAATTAAATTAAGCACAACTATGTAAGATATTACATTATTAAGCAAGATATTAAATATAAATTGTTGTTTTAGCATAATTTTATGGTGTTTACACTTTAGGAAAAAAAAGGCTCGTCAATGAAATCTAAACATTTCTCAAATAAAACGATTTATGTTTAGATATTACTGGAAAACAAGACAAAAATATAGATTAGGATGATTTTTGCAGCATTCTTTATATGTGACACTGGAGCACAAAACATATTTGATATTAAGATATTTTGTAGCGTAAATATATCAACAATTTTTGATTAATAATATGCATTGCTAAGAACTTCATTTGAACAACTTTAAAGATGATTTTCTCAATATTTAGATTTTTTTGCACCCTCAGATTCCAGATTTACAAATATTGTCCGATCATAACAAACCATACATCAATGGAAATATTATTTATTCAGCTTTCAGATGATGCATAAATCTCAGTTTTTGAAAAATTGACTCGTATGACTGGTTTTGTGCTCCAGGGTCACAAATCGTTCTTTGACATCGCTGTGAAGAACCTTTTAAGCATCTTTATTTTGAAGTATTTGGGGAGTAACTAGCTACATGTAGGTTGTTTACATAGTTCACGAATCAATATTAATATCCGGTTCAAAGCACTATTTCCCAGTACGTCCCCAAAGCCTGAAACTAAACCGTCCACATCAATAAACCCCGAGGCCTTGTGATGAATATAACAGAAGCAGCACCTCCACGCTGGATCTGGAGTACTTCTCCATTCCCTCTCGGTGTTTGTTCAGCTCCAGCTCACACTGCACACACTCCGTCATTACACGCTGACCGACCTTCAGGAACACAACAGACCTTTGAGTATCACAAACACACTGTGTAAGGAAAGCAGCGCTCGGTGAGGAAGTCTCACGGTGACGTCTGTGGCTCGGAGCTCCTTCAGACAGTCGGACGCTGTTTGGTGATGCTGTAGACGCAGAGAGAGGAAAGCCAGGTCCAGCAGGAGCTCAACCCTGAAATCATGAGGTTATAATGATTATACAGAGATTTTAAAGCACGTCCAACTGGCTTCGCTATGGTCATAAGTACATCATGAGCTTAGGTGCTTGCATACTAGAGAAACTCTGACAGAAAGGATGATGAATATAAATAATGTTCTATGTTTTGAGGGAGTGGGAAGAATCGGTTCGTTTGAAGTAATGCAGGATTGGAGTTGTTGCTTCTCTGAAGTTCTCGTTGCAAAACTGTGTCACATGATAGAGCATCACTTTTCTTAAGACCGCATTGAAATCAATGGACCGGTGCTTTCTGACAAACCATCACATCCAGTATGTAGGAGCTCATCGAGGAAGCATACAATCAAAACTGTGGCTCTTAGTATTCTGAGTCTGGTAGTTTAAGCAAGTATACACTTGTTCAAAAGTGTGGGGTCAGATTTTTTAATTATGCATTCAATTAACCAAAAGTGACAGTAAAGACATTTATAATATCTATTTCAAATAAATGCTGTTCTTTTGAACTTTCAATTTATCTGTGAATCCTGAAAAAATCAGTTTCCACAAAAATATTGTGCAGCACGACTATTTTCAACATTGATAATAATCAGAAATGTTTCTTGAGCAGTATATTATTATGATTTCTGAAGATCATGTGACACTGAAGACTGGAGTAATGATGCTGAAAATACAGAAATAAATTACAGTTTAACACATTCACATAGAAAACCGCTATTTTATATTGTAATAATTTCATAATTTTACTGTATTTGATAAAATAATAAAAATGCCTTTTTTTTGCAGGGCCAAAAATATTAATGAGATCATTTGTGCAATGCAATTTAAAAAAAAATATAATAATAATAATTCTAAACTTAAAATCCTTCTAAGTAATAGCTAGTATCAAAGCATGCTTTATTGTTATGCTCAATCTTTCAAGCGCAATTTTGTCAGATGTGCCATAAACCAAACATAAATCCAGTAATATGGCTCTTCCTGTTTTAAAAGGGAAACACATCAACAAAGGAAGCACAACTTCTTGTGATCCTGAAGATAATTAACCTCTGTATAATGTATCTGTGTTGATGATGAGTGCTGGACGCACCTGTCGGTCCGAGGGATGGAGGAGCCCTGATCCAGACACTGGGTGGAGCTGCAGGTGGAGGACGGATGGAGAGATGATGCTGGGTGGAGCGCTGATGCTCTGGGTGAAGGGTGGAGGACCGGATGCAGAGATGATGCTGGGTGGAGCGCTGATGCTCTGGGTGAAGGGTGGAGGACCGGATGCAGAGATGATGCTGGGTGGAGCGCTGGATCGGTGGATGTCCGGTGGAGGACCGGATGCTCTGGATGCAGAGATGATGCTGGGTGGAGCACTGGATCGGTGGATGTCCGGTGGAGGACCGGATGCAGAGATGATGCTGGGTGGAGCACTGGATCGGTGGATGTCCGGTGGAGGACCGGAGGCCTGGAGGTCGGATGCTTTGGGTTCTGATGACTGCGTCAGCAGCAGGAAAATCTCCTTCAGTGTAGCTGCATCATCTCTCTTGACTTCACCGACATCAACCGTGCTGAAGAACACGCAAACACTTAGTCTCTCCTGTAGCTCAAACAGAAGAGCACGGCACTAGACGAAGTCATGGGTTTGATTTCTAGGCAATGCATTGAAATGAATTTAAATACACAAAAATACAAACCCTATATCATGCTTCTATTAATACTGCAAAGCAACTTAAAACAAATAAACGTCAAGTACACAAAGCATTTACACTCTCTTTAAATAAGACTGGTATTTATAATAAATATGATTTATAATAAATGCTACTATACTTTGAATGTGGAGTGAGAGGAAATAAAATACGTTAAGAGTGTTTATGTTTTATTTATCAGTATTAAATATTTCTGAAAGTAATAATGAAATTCGACATACAACAATGCAATTCAACCATTTTAGTTTTTTCTTAATGCAATTTTTAATAAATAAATAAAAACTGTATAGACATTATCAAAAAAGCAAAACTACTAAACATGATTAAAAACGGCAACATTGCTAAAATTTTTACTAAAATGAAGGTAAAATGTAACATTACAATTAAATTTCTCATAAATCAAAATTATAAAATCTATAATAGCATCTCAAGGATATATAATAAAACACTGCTTGGTAGACGACGAGATTAAGATTATAACATACATATTGGTGTTGTAATATTTACCTGGTTGCTCTATATTTTCAAAATTTCTAGAAAATACAGTACCTTGAAAACAGCTACTTTGTAGCTATTGTAATAATATTTCACAATTTTACTGTATTTTTGATCAAAGAAGTCACTTTGGATAAACGCATGCCAAATGCATACATGTAAATGCATTATACATGTCAAATTAAAAGGAACAAATGTAGGGATGTTACTAAATAGTGGGGTTTTGTGCTTTTCAATTCCACAGATGTGCAATCAATATTGCATTAATAATAAATTGTATTTTTATGGCACCTTTCCAAAACCCAAGGTCACTAACTACACTAATATACCACACATCCAGTTCAGTTCACAGACCAAGAGCTGTAGAGTAATACTCAGAGAGAAGATACATGTTTTTAAAGTATTTATGAAGAGGAGAAGCATGACATGTATTGACGTGCATTAATGCATGCATATACTGCAGCCTCTGGAGGATAAAACAGCTGTAGAAATCTGAAAACAGAATTTATTTCCATTCCCAGAAACACGATTCTCTGACATGGATCAGAGCGTCTTCTTGAGGTTTATTATCAGGAGCGTGGTTTGAAAAGTGTGACAAACACATCTGTGGCCCGATCGCTGCTGTCAGTCTCAGCAGGCACAGAAAGCTCTGAATGAGACACATGCAGTGCCCTTGAAGGCAAACCTGGGGATGATCCTCAGGTGAAGTGCTGCATGAAGAAAGCCTTCGGAGCAGGTGACGGATGTGAAGCAGTGCTTATAGACCTGTACCAATCCTGGATTTGTGACCCTGAAGATGCTGCTTCAGCTGCTGTGAACAGATGATGGGGCAAAACAAAGCTCTGCTCTCTTTTCATTTTGATTCATATCCGGGGAGGTTTACTGCTACCGCCTCAGAAGACACAGAAGCCCTTGCTGGACATAACGGAGTTGCTGTAAATTGTGTATTTTATGTCACTCTTGATATAAAAGAGGGACAGAAGCTTAACTGACTCGTGAAAACATCTGTAACCTTCTCTGAGGAATAAAGCTGCAGTATTGCTCTGGATTCACATCTAATGCTTTTAAATAAATGATCTGATAACAGACGAAGAGAACTAGCACATCTAAAGCAATGCAAAAAATCCTTCCTCAATATTTGTCTTATTTTCAAGTAGTTAACTTAAATCATCATTCATTTACTGGAGAAGCTCAAATACTAAAGATGTTAAGCTTTGAAAGGAAAACATGTTAATTTTTCCGACACCATTGGTAGGCATTTGTTTCTTGTTTTAAGCTTAAAGGCACTTAATTTTTTTTAAAGACTTGAGTAATTTTGCGTCTCAAGTAAATATATCTTGATTTAACAATCTTTAGATATTTGTTCTGGAAAATGAGACAAAAATATTGAGGAAGAAATATTTTTTTGCAGTGATGAATGCAAGATGAACAAAACTATTTAAAATGTCTTAAAGCTGCTGCAAGTAATTTTCCAATCTTAAAAATAATAATTGATAGTATCTATCATATAGAGTCACCTTAAGTTAGATTCAAAAGAATGAAATACTGCGAATCTAGCCACTTTTGTAGATTAAAAACGATAAATTACTGTAAAATTGTAAAACCATATCTACGTTCACCAACAGTTATCCGTCTTTTCAACATTAAGATCTTATTCACAGATCAACACCAACATCTGAAATGACCTTCAAAGCGTTTTCTTCATCCACACGTGAGGAGAAGCACTCGGTCCACTCGAACAAGATTTTCACTGACTTCTGAGTAACCGCGTAAAGGAACGATCACACAGAACGTGTTCCTGCTTTGAAGAACAAAACGAGACGTGCACGATAGCATCACAACAGAAGAAAGACGACGAGGAATTTCCCAGAAAAGATCATATATGTGTGTGTGTGTGAAAGCACCGTCTGTAACACTTTCAAAACACTGATCTGTGTGTTTGAGCGACCGGGCATGTGAACAGGACACCTGTTTGTCCAAACAGTGCCCGACAGGGAGAGTTTTTAGGAAACCTGTTTGAAAACAATCATTATTCGGCTTGTTTCCACTTCCGACACACAGCAGCTTTAAATAGAGTTTGATGAAGCAAGAAAACACTTTATGTACAGCCTAGGCTACACAACATAACACAAATGTGTTGTTTTCACTGGAGAAGTTAAGATGTGCTAACAGCAGCGGTTCAAATAAAGGTACAGCAGTATAAGCAATGACATCACTGTTAATGTGAGAAATATCTTCCTTACTGTTTAAGCTTTTGGATCTTGTACATCACAAGCAACTCAGGGTTTCCCTCATTCGGCACTTCAGAGACGTCCAGGAGGTTGTGCCGAACCTGTGGAGGAATCATATCTACATTCATTCATTTAGCACACGCTTACATGTAAAATATGACCTTTATAGCTCTATATCAAGAGTGATAGTGCCATATATGTGACTTATAGGGCAATATATTATTTTCACATACTGTATTCTCTGTGAAGGATATATAGTTAACTAAAAAAAAAATTGTTACTTGAAATGTATATAAAAAAATGAGTGCTGTCAAACGATTAATCACATCCAAAATAAATGTTTTTGTTTACATAATATACCTGTGTGTACATATATATAAATTAAGGCATACACATACAGCATATATTTAAAAAAAAAAAATATTTAAATGTAAATATATGTAATGTATCAATATGATATTATAAGTAGCAAACATTTATGTCAACAGTATATATTTTATTTATGCATGCAGCTTTATTAATATCACTTTACAACGACATATATACAAAAATCTGTATTTATAATTTTTTTTAAACATGTCTATCTTCTATATTTACTTATGTAATATCAACATGTATTGATGGGTTTTAGGATGAATATAGATATATATGACATACAGTATATGTTAAGCATTTATGACCATATATTTGTATGGCCTGGATATAATTATTAATATATAAAACTACTCTAAATTGTGTTTTACTTCATATAACAATATATTTCAAATATGGAAATATATACACAAATATTTAATGTGTGTGAAGGGAGAAACACACGCAATTCATCATACAGAAGCAGCAATAATTGCACTGTAAGATCAAAACATACGGCATAACTAGAATAATATGCCTGCCTTTATTATGTGTGTGCATTAATTAAGAGCAACTAAATAAGATATGATCAGTTCTGTGGAGAATAAAAGATATCGGAGTGAATGAGGACGGATAAATGAAGTGACACGCGGTACAAAAGAGAAAGATTGACCTGTATGGAGAAAAGCCGGGGATAAAGCTCTGGTTTATGTGACTGTATGAAATCACAGGTGACCCTGGCCATGACAGATGCTTCTTTCCTCTTCCCAGCATCGAGCAGACATTCAACAAGGTGTCTGGAGAGAAACACAAGACGAAAACATCACGAAAGACGAGCCTTTACTCCAGTCAGAGCGGTGTCTGGTGCTTTAGCATGCGTTTGAATTCCCAATGCAACCTCTCGATTCCAGATATATTATAACTTATTATTAGGGATGAGTTTCTTTCATGCTCCAGGATTACATGCCTCCAACAATGAAAGCGTTTGATCACATGGTAGAGATTTATGATGACGTTTAACGTGTGTGGTAAACCAGGCTGAACGCTGCTGTGAGTGCAGGATCACTGGAGATCTGTGCCGTCGTTTCAGCGCTGCGAAGATCACGACGGCATCAAGAGCATCGAAAGCCTGCGTACTCGCCCTGATTATTGACTATTAACTACTGATTGCATTCGCTACTGTATATCATAATACTTCTACATATGAATCTCATATGCATTTAGAAAATGAAACGTGTGACACACTTTGTTAAATTCTCTACCATAAGTTTTTTTTTTTAAATCTACATTTTTTTAAGTTAAACTAAAACTACCTTAATGCATACAAAATACTTGAAAGTTAATATTTATGCATTTAAATTGCAATGCATTTATATTAAACAGTTTTAACAAACTAATAAACTTATGATGCATATTTATCAGTCATACACAAATTAAACTGGTCAGATTTAATGGCATGGATTATTAGTAACTATTTGCAGAATTATTTTTCAAAATGCATTTATTTGATTTGCTTAGAATCAGCATAAACTTATGGTTTCCATTAAAACATGAAAAGATTATTCTGACTTCTTTCTCAGAAATGCATGATATAAACAGAATCGTTATCTGACTTTTCCCCCCAAAGTTTTGATTTTAATTATCTATGTCCAGCAGTTCTGACATAAACCACAATTCGTGTTTCCTCAGAATGGTGAGATGCAAGCAATTCTGAGAAAACAATCTCTTTATAATTACCTACTTGTTTTATTTTTATTCTGTGGTGAAAATAAACGTTTGTAACACTTTACTTAAAGCCTTTATGTATAATGCATTAAAAAAGTAGTTTTAATGCATTGAATTATGCCTTGTACAATCTCACGAATAACTGTAACCACAGTTAACTCATTAAATTCATTGTTACACTACGCATCGTAAATTAATTCGGTTATAATTATTTACGACAAGATACAATGCACATTATGAATAATTATAATGCATTATAGCCTGTAATAACCATTTACACGTACATAAGTTCTTAAAGCAAAGTGTTAATGAAACTTAATATAATCTGGTCATTATGAAAACAATTACATTTATAGTTAAATGATGAACATGTTTAAACATGTCTGGCTGTGGAACAAACAATGAGATTGGATTTAATGATGCTACAAAGCTGATTATTATGTATTAAAACCCATTATTTAATGCTATTACAGAAATCTGACCGGTTTCATTTATGTATGACTGAGTTTAGTTGTTTATGTTAAATCTGTGTAATCCAAATGCATTTAAATACTTCATTAGCATGAAGAGAAATGAGAAATGTAGGGGAGAGGATATTTCTAGTCATCTTTGACAAACTCTAAACATGCTTCATTTTCTTTATGTATATATGATTGTATTTTTCTATAACACTGGACTGAATTATGGACGCTCTTCTTGATTGGATTCCAGATATTCACTCACACTTTATGCATGTATAAAACAGTAATTAAGTGTCAAACATGAATCCACCTACAGCATTAGCTCAGCTCTCCATGCGTGATCCGGATCCTGAACCTCCTCCAGAGCCTCGAGCACCTGCGTGAGAGAAGAAACCAGGAGCCGTCTCTGTCCGGGCCGCAGAAAGCGTCTGACGGACTGCAGATACAGCAGCGAGGCGTTGAACACCAGGAAATCATATCTAATGAAGAACGAACGAGGCGGAGGAGAAGCAGAAAGAGACGGGAATAAGAAGAGTCAGATTAATTATTCAGAAGATCAGCATCCGATTTCTCACTACATCTCAATTATCCTGCGAGCGACCTTAGATCTCGAAGCGCATGAGCCTTTCAAAGAGCCACGGGAGGTCTCAGAGTCCATGAGATAGAAGCACTTACTGCAGGACGGGCGAGGAAGACGGCTGAAGACTCTATTCAGAGCTGCTGATTTATCCACCAGAGAACGGGGTTTTAGCCGCGAGTATCTGAGCCGTGATTACACATCATCACAAGTAGATATAACATCATCCAGTCCAGCCCTGAGCGCTGGACGTCTCTTGATAGTTGTTACTTTGCTTGGGTTAATGTTTCAAAGTTAACTCCACGAGGAGTTCCTCAGTGTTTATGATTGATGATCTGGCATACTGCTTAAATATTTAAAATCCCCGCACTCGTGTTAAAGCCTGGAACGATTTCATTTCCATCTCAGAGACTGTTACAAGGTGTTTCAGAGGGCGTCAACGGAAGGAAGCATTACAACCCCTGCGGTTAAGAAACAAAGCTAAATTATATTTCACAAAAAATACAAAATATTGGGATTTTGTTGTTTCTAAAAGTCTTTTCTGTTCACCAAGACTGCATTTATTTGATCAAAAATGTAACATTTTTTTGAAAGTTGTGTCACAGCCCCTAATGGGAGATTTAAAGTGGCCTGGGAGGATGAACTGGGAGCTTGCTCTCCGACGAAACATGGGACAGGTGTTTGACTGCAGTACAGTCCTGTTCAGTTAACAGCAGACATCAGTTGATACAAGTCAAGGTCATTCATCGTTTGCATTATACCAACACCAAACTGCACAACATTTTCTCTTCTGTTTCACCATTCTGTGATAAGTGCAAGGTCACGGAGGACGCAACTGCTCATGCTTTTTGGTATTGCCCTTCACTGTCGGGACTTTGGTCTAGCATATTTGATTGGGACTCGAAGGCCTATAACAGAGCTGGACGTGGAACTTGCCATTTTTGGCTTTTCACAACACACTTCTACCCTTCCAAAAGCTTTATAACAGGCCCTCAGTCTGGGTATGATCGTGGCCAAAAGAACTGGAAGTCATCTTCACCTCCCTCTTTTACACTTTGGACATGATTTCTGTCATACAAATGGAAAGACTCTGATTTCTGAGATCTAACGCCATTGAAAAGTGTTCTGCTGTCTGGGGATCATTTCTGGGATATTTAGACAAACAAGCAGCCAAACCAATGTCTAATGTTTCCCACGAAGGTTGAGTTGTGCATTACCTTTGTTCATTTCTAGTGATTGACTGTTTCGCTGCTCTTTACTTTAGTATCGCTCACTTACTGAAACTGGATTTTTTTGTATCTTTGGAATTTGTATTTATTTATATATTTTAAAAAAAAAAAAATTGTGAATGCGTGTGAAGTCTGAGACAATGTTTTTTTTATTTTGTTCTGTGTTTACTCTGAAAAATCCTTCAAATAAATGATAATGTAATTTTTAAAATATATTATTAGAGTTTAAAACAGCTGTTTTCTATGTGAATATGTGTTAAACTAATTTATTTAGGTGATTAAATCTGTTTTCAGCGTCATTAACTCCAGTCTTCAGTGTCACATGATCTTCAGAAATCATAATTTGCTGCTCAAGAAACATTTCTGATTATTATCAATGTTGAAAACAGTCGTGCTGCACAATATTGGTGTGGAAACAATGATACATAACCATTCAAAAGTAATATATATTACATAAATGTATACTTTAATTAAAAAAGGATGCATTAAATTGATCAAAATTTCTATTGCAAATGCTGTTCTTTTGAACTTTCTATGCATCACAGAATCCTGAAAGATTAAATGTATCACAGTTTCCACAAAAAATGTGTCACAAATGAGATCTTTGTTATAGTTCTCAATATTTTCTCCTGTTGAAGTCTCCTACTTCTCAAAGCCCAGTAGTCTCATGTGTCTCCTCTCATGTGAGATTCAGATGAGATCTCAATAATGTCTCATAGCGTGCTCAGATTCATCAAATGTGTAATCAAAAATCAGAGAGCGCACGCTTTTGTCATGAATGCTAAGAACCAATACGTCTCCTAAACTATGAAAGAGTCATCTCGGAGCATACGGTGCTCCTCGTGATGAAGTGGGTCACTGCAGGACAGGAGACGAGAGAGAAGAAGAATCTCTGTTTGGATAAACTCTACCTGGACTTGTCTTTGGCCATCTCGATCGCCTTCAGATAGTACATCACACACGTGTCCAAGTCCTCCTGGAAATACAACAACAACAGGGACAACATTAAAGATATGACGGACAAATATATCTCTGTGAAGCAGAAACGAGACACCTGAAACTCCCCTGAGAAGAAATACTGAGACTTAAACGTGATTATATTAAATGCACCTAAGATATAAAAAGAACAAGTGATGATGGCTGGAAGCTTTATTTAATAGGGATTTTTAAAAAGTCAACATTAAAAGAACCATGAAACAAACCAACCAGCTTCGAGGAGAACCACAACAAACTTATTTAAAGCAAAAATAGACTGAACTTTAATGATGGAAAGAACTACACGAAGCATTGAGAATGACACGATTGAATTACAAAACGATGGAAAAATATAAGATTATTCATCAAAGTTGTTGATTATAAATACAGAAATGTTTATTGCAAAATAGGCATACATTATAACTATATGAGAATGACTCGACTGCATTTACCCTGAAGCTCACAGTTGGTATGTCTTTATGGTTTATAAGTTATCGTTAAAGAGGAAACGAATGGGATTTGACTTCAGAACTGTTGGAATAAGTGTAGTTTACTGTAGTCTCTGTGAGCGTCCTCTCATTATACAGAGCATGTTATACGTTCTCAAACTGACATGTTTAGAGTTCAGAGGTCAAGGACAGACGAGTCTTTAATGAGTCCAGCAGGGTGTTTGGACTCACCGCGGTGCTAATGGAGCGTGAGGAGATGAGCTGACCCTGGCACAGATACGCTCGACACAGGAACTGATTGGCTGGAGGTTTCCCTTCCAGGTACATCGTTAAACAGTCCTGTGTGATTTCCCAACAGCCCAGCTATCAACACAACAACAGACTGTGAGTGAGTCAGCCCTCCGGCACAGGTCACACAATTACGGTTATATAGTGAACTAAAACCATAAAAATACATCTGTTATTTGTAATAAAAAAAACTAAACATTAACATCTCATTTTTATTTAGTTTAACTTGCACTAAAATAACATGTATACAGACAAAATAAAACTACCAAAAAAATGACAAACACAAAAACTTTCAAATGAAAATGAAAACTGAACATTCCCAAAAAAAATAAAAATAAAGATTTTAAATATTCCTAAAAACTAAAATAGCATCTCAATGATACTAAAACACTGGTCACAACACAAAAGCCCAGACCAAAAACTTGAAATGCATTATATTATGTGCACAAAAACAACATATTTTAACAATATCTGTGTCATGCTTAAGCTCCTGTGCTGGAGCAATGAACGCAGGAGAACAGCGATAAACATACTTTAATCTTCTCTCAGAGGGATTCAAGGGGGACACACACACACAAAAGGGTTTGATGAACAATACCAGAACAGACATGAACTTATACTAATCAAACTAAACACAGCTGACACAAATAAACCAATAAGAACAGGAAGTACCAAATAAGGGCAAAACAGGAACACACGTGACCGTGTGCATGCTATGCTTTATTATGCATATTAGTGCAGTCATTATTCAAATTCAGTTAAATGAACAATACGCATTGTTTCAAAGCAGCTTAGAGCTGGATGAATATAGTTATTTTGCGTCAATATAAACAATTCAGCACTCGAGGTATGCTATATAGTACAATAAATATATATTTGTGCATATGTCCTGTATAAATGTGGGTAAAATCGAACTTTATGTATCGATATGTTATATTCAATATCTACATTTTGCGATGATATAAACGATCCCATCTGAGAATCGACATGCTAATGTAAACTCTATAGGAAATCAATTATGAGGCGTGATGTCTCCTAAAACGCTGAGCACTGTTTGTGTGATGCACAGAGTTGATGCCTGATCAGTCACTAATGAGGGTTCATTTCAGTTAGGACGCTGCCTATGTAGGCGGATTACGAACTGGTTTTTGGACCAGAACCATCTGAGACACTTGCATCAGAAATGTCTCAACTAATGAAATCCTTAATCCTCAAACATATCTCCCAGATGGCTATACATATTGTCACATCAGAAAACACGTAATGGCCCTTAAAACTTTTTAAAGTGCTTGGGTGCAAAAAGAGATTCAGCACAAGCTCCTGCGTAATATATTATTCTACACTCCTTCACTTCTGAGGGGAATGAATTCACAATGCTCATCACCCACGCTGTCTCTGTATGAGAGTTATACTGCTCGCGTATCCGTTTAGGATTTCTCTCTTCACAAGTCATTGAGCAAAATCCTGCTCCGCTCTATTTGTCAGCTTCTCTCCTCTCAGAAAGGGACGCTTCTAATGATTGCTTTTTCTGCTGGTCGAATGTGACATCTGAAGTGTGCCAGCATGTAGGGGATGATTTAAACACATATTTAAGCTGATATGACAACAAAACCGCTCTCTTCTGCTCTTGTGGATGACCAAGCAATGTGAAAACACTTCCATATCAGCTCTATGTTTATAACTTACCACCTTGTTTGCTCCTTCATTACACATCATTGAAGAAATAAAGTCTCTAACGATTACCTAATAGGCCTATAATTGAACCTGGATGTGGTGTAATTACTATTTGCACATGGTCTTAAAAAAAAAAAAAAAAAAAAAAAAAAAAAAAACGATTTTCACTTAATTGTTCTTAATGCAAAAAACAGCTTACATTTTAATGAACTTGATGCATATGGCTTCTAAGTACTACGTGGACTTAATGTAAAGATATTACTTCTACTTAATTCATTTATTGTAAATAGCATCTTATTACTATTTAGGCTTAGTGCAAAGAAAATACAAATGTTCACCGAATGCATTTTATGCAAATAGCATCTAACTGCACAAATAGTGTAAAGAAAATACTACATTTTCACTTCATGCATTAATGCAAATAACATCCAATTACTTTTTGCACTTAGTGGAAAAAACAGCTATTTACAATTAATGCACTGCACTTAATGCAAATTAATTACTATTAAGCACATGGTCTAAACTAAAAAAAAAAACTGCGCATCCGTATTGCCGCTATGTGTGCATACCAACAGTACAACCCGTTGCACATCCCTCTCATCCCTCCTGTTTATACTAATCTATTTATTAAGTCCCATATACTGGTTTTTGCACATATTTGTGCACATCTTACTGTTTTACACTTTTCTTTATTCTATTGCACATTTTATTTCTTTTTTTACCTATATATATATATATATGCTCTTGTGTGGCGTTACTTTTATATATTTTTTTTATTCTTTGCACTGTCCACTGAGCGGACCTGATTTGACCTACATTTCACTTTTGATTATACCCTGTATAATTTATCATGTGACAAATAAAGAAACCTTGAACCTTGAATTCAATGAAGTGCTATAAACTGAGGAATTAGTAGTCCTTATCTCTCCTTTAGTAGAGTCAGCTGGAGGAAGACATCGACAGGGATCCAGCAGGTACGTGATCAGACAGATGAAGAGCGTGTAACCTCGAGTCCAGACAGTGAGCAGATGGAGTGAGTGTTGTTTTGTAGGGGAGCTGATTGGTCGTAACAGGTGAGGAGGATTCCCTGATGGAGGTCAGGTGTGAGTGATTATGATGCAGTGCAGGTGAATGGCCAGAGGGATGCTGGGAAATGGAGTGCAGTTAGACTGGTGACTGTGACCCCCCCCCCCCCCCGAAGGAGTGGCTTCCAGAGACCCCAACAACAGAGATGAAGCAGATCCAGGAGAGATGGAGTGTCTGGTTCATGTTCAATTTAACTGGTGAATGTGACAGTTGTTTTAAATAAATTATATATTTTTTTTTTTTACAAAATAACAGTATTACTGTATTGAGAATCAACCTTGAGAATAAGAACAAAAATTGCATGCAAAGCATCTGGATGCCTTACAGTATTTCGATTTTGAAGGGGGAAAAGTTTTTCATTTCGGCCTAAAAAAATTATATTGCAATGTAATAAAAATCCTCATTAAAATCTCATGACAAAATGTTTAGGGCAAAATATAATAACTTATTTTTTGGTTTGAAATATAGACGTGTTTCTGTGAGATTCTTGCTCTATAAAACGACAGCACGTTTTGAGGTAAGCCGCTGTTACAGTAATCCTGCGCCACACAAAAGGGCCGTGGAGGCGTGACAGTGCAGCAGACAGCCGTGGCTGTTCTCTAACCCAGCATTATGTGTTCAACACTCAAACCTCGCTGGCACACACTGAGATGATTCTGCAGCATGTCTCAGGTGTGTGTTCAAGCAACCAGCAGGGAAGAGGCGTATCCTACGCTACAGCACGTTCTTGAAATAAAACCTCATGTGTATCCAGCTAGAGCCTTGAATATCTCCGCACCAGAAACACTGTCAGGCTGTGTATTTGCTTTCCTTATCAATAAAGATTTAAAAGAACAGTTCATTCAAAAATGAAAACTCATCCTCAGGCCATTCAAGATAAGGATGAGTTTGTTTCTTCATCAGATTTGGAGAAATGTTGCATCGCATCAGTGTCACTGCATCAGTGAATGGGTGCCGTCAGAATGAGAGTCAATGGATGCTCTGCAGTGAATGGGTGCCGTCAGAATGAGAGTCAATGGATGCTCTGCAGTGAATGGGTGCCGTCAGAATGAGAGTCAATGGATGCTCTGCAGTGAATGGGTGCCGTCAGAATGAGAGTCAATGGATGCTCTGCAGTGAATGGGTGCCGTCAGAATGAGAGTCAATGGATGCTCTGCAGTGAATGGGTGCCGTCAGAATGAGAGTCTGATAAAAACATCACAATAATCCACAGCATTCCAGTTTATCAGTTATCATCTGGAGAAGACAAAAGCTGAAACAAATCCAGCAATAAGATGTTTTTAACTCAAATATGAGTCCATAATCCATAATAACGCTTCCTCTGTGAAAAAGTGCATCTTGTGTTGTCTCTCACATCAAAATCCAGCCTCATATTAGTTTAGAGCTGTTTTGTCATCTGTGCAGATTTCTCTCCTGATTCAGACCAGAACACTTTTATACTGGAGGAAGAGTTATTATGGATTATGGACTCATATTTGAGTTAAAAACATATTAATGCTGGTTCTGACGGCACCCATTCACTACAGAGCATTGCTGAGACAGTGACTGAATGCTACATTTCTCCAAATCTGATGAAGAAACAAACTCATCGTAATCTTGGATGGAATGAAAGGTGAGCACATTAATTATTTTCAGACGAAATATTCCTTTAAAAACTAAAAATGACATTCAGGCTTGTATCTCATAGTTTGACCTCATAAACATACAGAGTATAATAAGCAGCTGCAACTTTACTGAACTTAACGAAACTCTCAAGATCTAAATATGGATGAATAATCCGTCCATGAGCAATGGATAAATATAAATTCAGGTACACTTGAAATAAAAAAGGCACAATTCTGCTTGAAATTAAGTAGAAAGTCTGCCTGATTAATATCTCAGAATGAGCTGTATGTTTCTGACGGCACCTGTAGAGATAGTTCAGCACACAGCACACGGAGCTCACACAGAGATCTGCCATCAGACGCTGAAGCTCGGATCAGCTCGTACGCTTTCCTCACACACACAGCATCTGACAACAACAACAAGTACACACACATCACATATACTGAGCCGAGAACACACCTCAGTCTGCCTTTAACACATAGACTCCTGTAAAATAATACGAAGTAGAATTCAAATCTAATACTTACATATGATATAAAAATGATAGTTACACTGTATTTGGCGTACTACTTGTGCACAATACACATGTCTCAATATTAAGTGTTTTAATGTCACTATTGATGAGGATTGTATGATCTTTGAATAATATCGGTTGTTAAAGTCAAGATATTTAAAGTGTACCTGAAGTATTCATACAATAGTTACACTTTAGCACAAATATACTTCAGTATATCTTTAGCTGGACTTCAGCATGACAGTTCAAGTGCATTAAGCACAACATTAGCATACTTAAGTATACTACTGAGTGCAATTGCAGGGTATATTAATTGAGTACATGAGTAACGTTTTGTGTAGTATATTTAGCATGAGATGTATTTAGGTGTATTCATTTTTCACTAGGGTTACTGTCACAAGAACATGTTTAATATAGACATAACTCATAATAATAATATTATATTTTTAGACTAACGTTATGTGTTTAAAATGAACAAAACACTGCTAGAAAACAAACATTTGTGAACTTTGACTTTCTCCATGTGACAACTAGCCCCTTATCAAAGCACTTTCAGTAAAACTAACACTAATTAGCAGTATAAGATAATCAAATAAACACATTTAATGAGCTATCGACTAATAAACGCGTCGTTTCTCGGTTACCTCTTTTCTCCTGAGCTTTTGATAAATATTGTCGGATGCGAAGATCCATTTCACCTCATGAGCCGTTCAGACTAGTTAAAGTTAACGTTAAAATAAAAATACTGATTTATGTTTATTATATATTTCTTGTTTATGTTGCGCGTTGCGCTGAGTAACTAGCCAGAGTTTGGACGCGTCTCTCTTAGCAACGGGACGCTGAACGGGAAGCGCGCAGGGTCAGACGCGTTTCCAACAACAGACCAGACTTAAAGCGTGTATCATTTAATATCCATAATAGCAATTTATAGGCATTGTTTTAACTAAATGTAATATATACATGGATTAAAAAAGTGCAAATCAGCGTCCATACCACGTGTTAACCTGTCATTTCTTTCAATTGTCTAACACTTTAATAATTTTTTTTTTTATATAATACAATTAATAAACGCAAAATATGCCTTTCCTTTTTGCCCAATTTGCATTTATGTTGTTTTACTATACAAATTATTTTAAAGTACAAAACATTATTTACAATACACAGTATGGTTTTTAAATCATATGTTTAGGGGGACAACCCTCAAGAACCATTTTTTTTTTTTCATTTTTGACATAAAATATATATATATAAAAAAATTACATAAAAAATTCAGTATGGTATTGTCCATCACTATAATAAAAAAAGTTTTAATTACAGTTTTCATCTCAAATTACTCTTGATGTTTGGTATCTTATTAAGCTAAGCCTAATGAGATGCAAATATTATAGACAGGGTTTGTCTCAATAAATATGCTTCAGATTAATTACAGTAGTATGATTGTGAAGCGCTTTGGGTGTGCAGCGATACACAATAAAGCACTATATAAATGCATCATTCATTCAGTAGTGCATGAGGTGGATGTATACTGTATGTGCTCAGAACATCACTCTTGATTTATCAGTTTTAAATTAGCCTGTACATGTTCTAACAGCAATCTGAATGGAGTCAATTACAGCGAGCTCTTTTGTTCCCAGCTGGTTGTGCATTGGTTTGCAGTTGCACATGTAATGGGCTCTTTGGGGATGAAGTCTCAGCGTGAAGCGTGTTTTATTAATTCAGTAATTCAGTGTATGACAGGCCTCTGTTCTGATAAATCAGCATCACTCCTGGAGAAGAGACTCAGAAACTCTCGCTCATCTCAAACACTGAGTGGACAGATATACAAGCAGTCAAACCGCTTCTGTTTGCTATCGCATCAGGTTTGGGGAATATTTCAGGGGTTCAGATATCAAGAGATAAAGAGAATATAGTTTCTGCTTAAACTCGTTTTGTATGGGTAATGACTCTTTAGCAGGGGTCACTAAACTCGGTCCTGGAGGGCCAGTGTCCTGCAGAGTTTAGCTTCAACCGTAAACAGTGTCGGGGAAAGTTACTTTTAAAAGTCTGCTAAATGACTAAGTGTAAATGTAAAAGTAATGCGTTACAATATTGCGTTACTCTCTAAAAAAGTAACTAATTACGTTACTTAGTTACTTTTTATGGAAAGTAATGCGTTACGTTACTTTTTAAATATGAGCAGGGCTTGATTGTTTGTTTTTAATATAATAAGTTATATTTATAGCAAATATAAAAGCCTTTCACACCAAAAAGTGTAATGAATAAACCTCAGACTGAAGGACGAGTAAATCACGTCTGTACAGAAGAACACAGGAGAAGTTCAACACTCTTCAGAAATTAAACACAATGTTAGTTTATCTAAAGTCATTTTTGTTTATTAATATGATTGAACTGATCATCAAAGGTCAGCAGCAAACACATCGGTTAATAAAATGAGATTAGATATATTTGTGTTGTTTATCATATTTAATTATTGCAGGTTTGTGTCATATTCTGAGTTTGTATTTCACTGTTTTAATTCATTTTGATGAATACTGAATCTGTTTTTTGCGAGTGGGATGAATTAATACACATTCATATTTAGTCTAGATTAGATCTACAGTAAGATCATGTTCACACGCGCATCAGTCAATAAATGGAGAAAAATAACTCAGACATTTTCCTGTAAATTACAAAGTAATGCGTTACTTTACTAGTTACTTGAAAAGAGTAATATTATTACGTAACTCGCGTTACTTGTAATGCGTTCCCCCCCGACACTGCTCGTAACAAACACACCTGAACCAGCTAATCAAGCTCTAACTAAGTATACGTGAAACTTCCAGGCAGGTGTGCGGAGGCAAATCAGAGCTGAAGTCTGCGGGACAGCGGCCCTCCAGGACCGAGTTTGGTGACCCCTGCTTTAATAGTTTCGCAAGCCTTTCGAATCAGTTTGGCGATCACAGATATTATATTATATCTCATCTTTAGTCTGAGATCTCTAGATGACATCAGACGAGTCTTTCTGTCAATCTAAACCTGTTTTCTGCTGTATAAAACAATGCATTTGTGTTTTACAAATGGGAGTACAATGAATTCATGACAATGTTATACATTAAGCTACCTATAAACATTATAGTGAAAAGCATCTAATGAAAAAATGCCATAAACATTTGATGCATGGATATAAAAATACAGTTAAATATCTGCGACACACATCAGTTGTGGAATAACTTGCCTCTTTACTTGCGATCAGTCACTTCTCTTCAAGTTTTCAAATCATCAGTAAAGACACATCTTTTTTAAAAGGGTTATGGGCTGGAGTAACTGTTGTATTCAGTTTTGCCGTGTGTATATTTAGTGTGGTGTACTACTTGTGTTATTTCTTTATTTGTGTGTTATGGCTCTTGGCTTAATTCTACTTTTTTGTGCAGCACTTTGGTCGGCTCTGTCGTTTTTAAATGTGCTATATAAATAAATTAAACTGAAACTGAAACACACGATCCTAGACTTCTGGGGGCCCTACGCAAAACGGGGGAACGTTTGTGTGTGTTTCACTCCGTCTTGAATCGCGCTCGAGAAACAGTGTCTCTTCCGCGGCTCGCTATGCTTTTGTGGGATTACAAATTGTATTTAAATGTTTAATTTAGATTCTTATTATTCACTTCCTGACTCAATATATAACTGTGCTTTGTCTCAATCAAGTCATGTTGATTGGCAGAGATTCAAAGAACCCCTGGCCCAGACGTTGATTCGTTAGGTTGATTGGATTAGTGTCTATGCATTTGAAAAACTATTATGTTGATGAGATTAGAACCACGGGAAGTTTGGTAACAAGCTAACGCCTCCCTCAAGTGCTTGCTTTGTTTAAATTAGTCTCCACCTCCAAGAACCCCTCCTCCAAAAATGCCTATAAAATACCTTGTAAAGTTACTTAAGATTGAGATTTCGATGACTACAGATACCAACAGCTTGTGTTCTCAATAAAGAATCCTGCTGACGATCCAATCCGAAGTCTCCTGGTCTTCTCTTCTGAGTTTCCTACACTTTAGAAGAACCAAGTTCACAACACTTTCAACTCGTTGTATTAGTCTCGAGACTTTACGACAGTCACGTTACACGATTTAACTGATTCTTACGTAGAAAGGGCGACAGCACCGCATTACAATAAATTACCATTCATGTTTTCAAATTCAAAACGAAACTAAAATGAAATCCTCTTTGAGAGCGAGGGGCCCCTGGTGTTTCGGGGCCCCTGGTGTTTCTGGGCCCCTGGTGTTTCGGGGGCCCTGCCGTATGCTTGCTTGCGTATTCTGCGTATAGGGAGGATCGGCTCTGCACATATCAGTCAAAATTGTGTTGAGAGAAAAAAAAATATTGTCATGCAAATAAGTTCAAACAACCATTCAATATCTATTATTTCCTGAATATTACTGATGAAAAAAGTAGGCTACTGTTCACATGCGTTTTACTACTATATAGTATAGTAATAATTTTGTACTTTCTTATGTGTTATTATTGGTTTCCTCTTTTCTGATCATTTGTAATGAGGATAAAAAAAGAATAAATATAAAAAAACTTAGCAAATAAGTTCAAACATTCAATTCAATATCTTCTATTTCCTGAATATTATGAAAGTCAAAAGGGCCGCCCCCTGATGATGTCATATGCAAATGAGATTAGTATATTTACACCCCACATAAACTTTCGATCATGTCCAACATTTTTCTGATTTTACAGTAGATCTCTATCGTTAACCCCTTTCGAGCCACAAGCTTTTGAAACCTTGATGTCAAAATCCAGCATTTTTGTCCAAAAAACACCTGGCGCCTAAAGGGTTAAATGTCATGGTATTCAGAAAAGAGCAAAATAAAATCTGAAAATATAAACTTTTTGTTATAGACAACGTCTAGAAAAAAAACTAATTTATTTAAAGAGAAACATACATCTTTCATTCTGCACAAACACAACAGAGGAAACGACTTAAAATACTCCGTCATACAGAAAAGATTAAGACGTTAATAGAAACTATAAAGGGTTCACTTTTAATAAGTCACAAAAACTTATACACTCAAATTAAATTAAAATCTAATTTAACACTAATTTTGTCGGTTAACGGTCAATGACTGGTTAACGAGTGTTGGGAGTCGGTCAGGATAATGAACCGAAATGTTTTTGTGCCCCCCCCCCCCCCCCACGCAGTCTCAGTTGATTGTGTGACTGTGACGTCTCTGTAGCGGCTCCTTATTCACCATCAGCTGATCCTGACGAAACCGGACTGATGGATAAATACTGAGAGTCCTACAATAAAACACACAGACAGTCAGATATGAGTCTGAGACATTACTGCTGTCACATCACATCAGCAGATCCAGCTCAGAAAACACACAGTATATTCATATTACAGCCAGAGATATGAATGAACAACTGATCATAGATTGATAACAGTACATGATCAACAACTACTATCACTTAGAGACTATTCATATACTCAAATGTCACATGACAGAATTAAACACAGTTTGAAGTATAGTACAGAGACTAAGAGTTGTTGTACAATCACACACACAGGAGGTCTGTTACTAAAATGTAGAAACTTTAAATAAACACTCACAATAGTATAATGTCTCCAGTTTGTAATGTGGATCGTCCTTCAGATCAGAGAGTAACTTCCTACTAGAATTTCCTAGTTTATTAAATGACAGATCCAGTTCTCTCAGGTGTGATGGGTTTGATCTCAGAGCTGAAGCCAGAGCAGCACAACCTTCTTCTGTGATGCCACAATAACTCAACCTGTAGAGAACAATGACACAATGTGAGTTGTAGTTGAAGTGTGTGTAGTTTGTTATTGACTCTGGTCTCAGAGCAGGGGCCTGTACCGTGAAGCTGGATTAGCTGGCTAGCCAGGTAAGTTTCAGTTTAGTTTGCACCAATCCTGGGTTTTAGGTACCATGTAAGTGGCTTGGCTTTTAGCTGCATTCGTTGCCATGGTATCTTACACTCCACGGCTAACCTGCTCCGGGGCAGCTTATGTTCATCACCAAACACCAATGACATATGGGTACAGTCATGTGCTTCAGGATTGAAGCACAGAGCTGAATGTGAGATATTGTTTCATAGTGATATAAGGATGGATCTGTCTGGAGAAACAGTCACTGCTCCTCTAATAAACACCTATAGAGGACATTTGCTTCACAGGAGCCACGTGTTTCTCATTACATCTCATTTATTAACTCTTGTGATCAAACACTTGATCATCGTGTCATGTTTGGTCTCACCAGGCAGCTTCAAACTGAATAGAAATGTGTTGAACTCAAAAGAGCTTAAATGGACAAAGAATGAACTCTTGCCAACACATGCACTGAGATCATGTTAATGAACTTTTCTTCTCATCACCTATTTACCTCCAGCTTTTTGTCTTTGGTGTTTCTATTCCACTTTGGTTAACTAAAAATTATGTTTTCTCGGGATATAAGTCAAGGATGAGATCAGTCCTTGACGATTACTTTCCAGCAGAGTTTAGCTCCAGCCTTGATTAAACTCACCTGCTTTAACTTTCTAGTGATCCTGGAGACACTGTTTACTGTGTTCAGAAAGGCTGGATTAACACACAGGTGTACAGGACACTAGAGAAGAGGGGGACACTATTTTAACCGAGGAGAGCCTTTAAATTGGTCCACGTCATCATCCAGTCCTGTGGTTCAGGTGTGTTTAATTGGGGTTAGATCTAAACTCTGCAGGACTGTGGCCCTCCAGGACCGAGTTGAACTATGCCTGATATAAGAGGAACATCAAACTGCTGGTAGAGCAGCAAATAAATAAATGAATTAATTAAATAAAAAATAATGCTTGTTGTTTTACAGGCTTTGAGGGTGTTTCCTTTTATCAATGGGACACGTGATTGATTTCACTCTTTGACCTGACTTTAAGGTTAAACACATTCAGACTCTTGTCTGTTCAACTCTTAACCCCTGGGATATTCTTGCAGTAAACTGGCTCGGTCTATTTTACATGATTTTACGTTCATTATTAATCAAACTATCATAAGCAAAGCCGATGTAATGGAAATGAATTAAATTAATTTGATGAATTTAAATTTAGTGTGTTTACTGAACATTGCTGATTTTATTCTTAGAATTGATATTAAATGATGCTTTACTGAAGACAAAAGACATGTGTATCTATCAGAGAGATCTTACCACAGTTTCTCCAGTTTACAGAGAGGATTCTGTAGTACATCAGAAAGAGGCTTCACCGAGCTCCTAGTTTATTCCCAGACAGATCCAGTTCTCTCAGGTGTGAGGGGTTTAATCTCAGAGCTGAAGCCAGAGCAGCAAAACCTTTATATGTGACGACACAATCACTCAACCTGTAGAGAACAAAGACACTCTTTACTCTCTCAGATCAGATCAGTTTAGCTGTGAATCCATTATTAAAGAGAAAGTACAAACTTAAAGCACAAATCGATAAGTTTGATGGATCGTTGGAGGTCTAAAATGTCCCAGAACACAAAACATACGTCACAGTTTATGGGTTCACTGACTCATTCTCGCTCTGTGTGTGTGTGTGTGTGTGTGTGTCTGTGATTGCGGCTGACGGGTTGATCAGCACCAGCTGTAGCTCATCAGCTCCGCTATTTCAGACCTGTGCTATCTGTCCTGTGTTGTCAGATCTTTTGGTGTTCCCGCTGTGTTTCTGGTTGTTGTTCGAGTTTCCCTGTTCCTGTTCTACATGTCCTTTGGATTCCGTTCAAGTTCTCTACAAATTTTCCGAATGTTCCCGGGAGATACACGGCTGCCCATTCACGTCCCTGCGCTGCCAAGAGTGACTGTGATTCTGCACATGCTTCATTTAACTCTTGCCATCTGTATTACTTGGACTTACTGTAATAATTTTTTATATTATTTCACATTCGCTACTGAATCCTCTTTTGTGATCATGACAGAACGATCTGAGCACACAATAGATTCAGCGAGTGCATCAGATCTACGGGACTTTTTGTCTAACAACAATGCATGCGTGGATTGTCAGGAGGAACAGATGTTAGCATCTGGTCAAGCCGTGCAAGCCTTGGTAGCGCAGGTGTCCGAGCTCACTACTCAATTTCAACAACTGAGATCGCCCACTCGGCCACCTTCGCTGCTAGTTCAATGAACACCGGACATCACCACGAGTCGCGTCTACCCACACCAGAAGCATATGGTGATCAGCCCAATCTCTGTAGAGTATTTTAAACTAAAAGACTCATTGTTCTTTTCTCTGCAACCCTTAACTTTCTACTGACGAGTCTAAGGTAGCTTTAGTGTTGACATTGCTGTCGGGATGGGCAGCTCTGTGGGGAACGTCAGTATGGGAAAACAAACACCCTTGCTGCACTTCGTTCTACACACTCTCTGAGGAGAGGAGACGGGTCTTTGAGTTCCATCAAATTCCGGACATTGGCAGATGAGTGTAATTGGAACGAGGAGGCACAGTGGGACATGTTCCTGCATGGATTTGCTGACCGGATTCAGAAGGAGATTTTTAAAAGTGGAATTACCCACTGATCTTGATGGACTCATCGAATTAGCCCTTCATGTTGATGCACGTTTACAGCAACGTGATCAGCGAGGCCGCTGTAGCTTCCGCTTGGTGTCGAATTTCCACTGCATAGATAGTCCACTGCCAATTCCTGTAATATGGTCAGTCACCCATCTGATTGTGAACCCATGCAGGTGGGAAGAGCTCGGCTTTCCCAGGAGGAGAGGGACCGTCGGAGAGCAAAGGGACTTTGCTTGTATTGCGGCGCTTCGGGTCACTTCCAAGCTGACTGTCCAGTAAAAGGCCAAGCCCGACAGTAGAGCTGAGGTTACTGTCGGATGGCCTATCCATGGAGAAATCCTGGTCCACAACTCTCGTCCCAGTAAGAATGCAATGGGCAGCCAGAGTCCACAACTGCCAGACCCTGCTGGATTCCGGAGCGGAAAGTCATTTTATGGATATTAACTTGGCTCAACACCTTCAAATTCCCATTGTTCCTCTCATCCATAAAATCTGTCATCGCACTCAATGGGCAGAATCTTCCTAGCATCACACATACGACTGGCCCTGTCACTCTTATTACGTCAGGAAATCATACTGAGAAACTTGAACTTCTGCTCACAAAATCTCCGCTGGCTCTTGTCGTTCTGGGCCATCTCTGGCTCATTCGTCACAATCCTAGGGTGGATTGGGGCCATAATTCTATTTTGGCATGAAGTGACCTGTGTTATGCTTCTTGTTTTATGTCTGCTTATTCGTCTGTGTCTTTTTCTCTGTTGCAGAATGAGACTGTGAACCTGTCTAACGTGCCCAAGGAGTACCTCGACTTGAAGGATGTGTTCAGTAAGTCTTGGGCTGCTTCTCTTCCTCCGCATCATCCCTATGACTGTGCTATGGATCTAGTACCAGGTATGTCTCTGCCTAAGGGTAGTTTATACTCTTTCTTTTTGCTCCAGAAAGGGAGGCCATGGATAAATATATTTCTGATTCTCTAGCAGCTGGGCTCATTCGTCCTTCCTCTTCTCCTGCTGGGGCAGGATTGTTTTTTTGTGGGGAAGAAGGATGGTTCCCTGCGTCCTTGCATTGATTACTGAGGGTTGAACAACATCACAGTGAAGAATACTTACCCTTTGCCGTTGATGTCATCAGCGTTCGAGCAGTTGCAGGCAGCATACATCTTCACCAAACTAGATTTACGTAACGCTAATCACTTGGTCCGCATAAGGGAGGGGTATGAGTGGAAATCCGCATTTAATACCCCCAGGGGGCACTTTGAATATCTGCTTATGCCCTTCAGGCTGTCCAACTCCCCCACGGTTTTCCAAGCACTCAATGATGTGCTGAGAGACATGGTCGATCAGTTCATATATGTCTACCTGGATGACATTTTATTCCTCTCTCCAGGAACATGTTCAGCACATCAGGCGAGTGCTCCAGAGGCTGCTCGAGAATGGAATTTTTGACAAGGCGGAGAAATGCACAGTCCATGCACAGTCAGTCCCGTTTTTGGGGTACATCATCTCATACGAAGGGAATGCGTATGGATCCTGACAAGGGAAAGGCTGTGGTGGATTGGCCAACCCCAGATTCTCGTAAGGCCCTGCAGAGGTTTCTGGGGTTCGCCAATTTCTACCGGTGTTTTATTAGCAATTTCAGCCAACTAGGCTGCTCCTCTGACTGCCTTGACCTCCACCAGAACAACGTTCAGGTGGTCCCAGTGCAGCTGAAGCTGCATTTGCCAACCTCAAGAGCTGCTTTGTTTTAGCTCCTATTCTCATAGCCCCTGATCCCACAAGTCAGTTTGTGGTGGAGGTTGATGCGTCAAAGGTGGGGTAGGCGCGGTTCTTTCCCAGCGTTCTTCCTCGGATGACAAGATGCACCCTTGCACATTTTCTCATCGTTTGTTGTCCGCTGAACATAATGACAACATTGGTAACAGAGAACTGCTGGCCGTCAAGTTAGCTTTGGAGGAGTAGCGTCATTGGTTAGAGGGTTCGGGAGTACCCTTTATTGTCTGGACCGATCGTAAGAACCTCAAGTATATTAGATACGCTAAACGTCTTAACTCCAGGCAGACTCGGTGAGCACTTTTTTTCCGTCCATTTTGACTTTTCCCTTTCCTACCGTCCGGTGTTCCAAGAACATCAAACCCGATGCTTTATCTCGTATTTTTGATCATTCCAAGCGCTCGTCCACTCCCGGGTGTATAATACCCGAGAGGCTCGTTGTCTCTACACTCACATGGGAGGTAGAGTTGAAGGTTCGCACAGCCTTAGAAGGGGTAACGCCTCTGCCCAGGTGCCCACCGGGTCGGTTATTTGTGCCAGGGAGAATACGGTCCGATGTTATTCCGCGGGGTCATTGTTACAATGTGGCTAGTCATCCAGGAGTGAATCGTACCAGCTTTCTTGTTAAACAGCAATTCTGATGGCGTTCCATGGCTCGTGACATCCGAGATTTTGTTTTGGCCTGCTCAGTTTGTGCTCGTAGTAAAACTTCCATTCGACCCCCGGAAGAGTTACTTCAACCGCTGTCTGTCCCTTCGAGACCCTGGGCCCACATCACGTGCTCGATTTTGTTACTGCCCTCCCAGGGCAATATGGTAATTTTGACTGTAGTGGACCGATTCTCGAAGGCGGCCCATTTAATTCGCTTGCCCAAATAACCTTATGCCAAGGAGACAGCGGTTACTGTCGTTGATCACGTATTTTGCATTTATGTAGTTCAGGTTACCAGCCAAAACTACACTACAGTGAACATCAGAACCAATGACTTTTGCAAAGCTGTTTATTTTAATACTAAAAAGCTGAGGTTGAACACTTCATATTTACTTTAAATTTGCTTCATGTGAGTCATATATGATCTTACTTCAGTGTCTCCAGTTTCCAGTGAGGATTCTGCAGTACATCAGAAAGCGGCTTCACTGAATTTCCTAGTTTATTCCCAGACAGATCCAGTTCTCTCAGGATGTGAGGGGTTTGATCTCAGAGCTGAAGCCAGAGCAGCACAACCTTCATCTGTGACGCCACAATCACTCAACCTGTAGAGAACAATGACACACTCTTCACTCTCAGATCAGATCAGTTTAACTGTGAATCCATTATTAAAGACAAATTAAGATATTTGATGGATCATTGGACTGAGGTCTAAAATGTCACAGAACACAAAACATCATAAACTTATCATAGTAGTAGTAGTCATTTTTTCTGATGGGTCATGTGCACTGTAAATAAATCAAATCAAATCACTTTTATTGTCACAGCACATGAGAGCGTGCTCCAGACTGCAGAAACAATTTACATATAGAGTACATACATACAGACTTATACAAATGACAATGTGAAAAATACACATACATATACTCAGTACACACAGTGTACTATTAGACATACTTCCAGTTATCAATACACATTACATGCCATATGTACACATTCCACATTATATACACATACAGGTGCAACTCAATCAATTAGAATGTTGTGGAAAAGTTCATTTATTTCAGTAATTCAACTCAAATTGTGAAACTCGTGTATTAAATAAATTATTTGGTTATTTTAATTGTGATGATTTAGGCTCACATTTAACAAAAACCCACCAATTCACCATCTCAACCAATTAGAATATGGTGACATGCCATTCAGCTAATCAACTCAAAACACCTGCTAAGGTTTCCTGAGTGTAACGGATGTAAGCCAGTACGGGCTGTTGTGTGTAAAACCTCACTCCCCTGATCTCAAAAAAGAGGCGTTCTAGCAACTAACGCTAGAGGCTGTAGCCTTTAGCGTACTTGGTAGAGCACCCGCCTCCCACGCCAGTTCGAGACCCGCTCAGTGTGATGGTGCGGACCCGGGGGGGTTACATGAGCCTTCAAAATGGTCTCTCAGTTTGGTTCATTAGGCTACACAATCATGGGGAAGACTGCTGATCTGACAGTTGTCCAGAAGACAATCATTGACACCCTTCACAAGGAGGGTAAGACACAAACATTCATTGCCAAAGAAGCTGGCTGTTCACAGAGTGCTGTATCCAAGCATGTTAACAGAGAGTTGAGTGGAAGGAAAAAGTGTGGAAGAAAAATATGCACAACCAACCGAGAGAACCGCAGCCTTATGAGGATTTTCAAGCAAAATTGATTCGAGAATTTGGGTGAACTTCACAAGGAATGGACTGATTCTGGGGTCAAGGCATCAAGAGCCACCACACAGACATGTCGAGGAATTTGGCTACAGTTGTCGTCAGAGGCGTCTTACCTGGGCTAAGGAGAAGAAGAACTGGACTGTTGCCCAGTGGTCCAAAGTCCTCTTTTCAGATGAGAGCAAGTATTGTGGAAACCAAGGTCCTAGAGTCTGGAGAAAGGGTGGATAAGCTCATAGCCCAAGTTGCTTGAAGTCCAGTGTTAAGTTTCCACAGTCTGTGATGATTTGGGGTGCAATGTCATCTGCTGGTGTTGGTCCATTGTGTTTTTTGAAAACCAACATCACTGCACCCATTTACCAAGAAATTTTGGAGCTCTTCATGCTTCCTTCTGCTGACCAGCTTTTTAAAGATGCTGATTTCATTTTCCAGCAGGATTTGGTGCCCACACTAGTCGGTTAAATGACCTTGGTGTTGGTGTGCTTTACTATCCAGCAAACTTACCAGACCTGAAGCCCATAGAGAATCTATGGGGTATTGTTAAGAGGAAAATGAGAAACAAGAGACCATAAAATGCAGATGAGCTGAAGGCCACTGTCAAAGAAACCTGGGCTTCCATACCATCTCAACAGTGCCTCAAACTGATCAACTCCATGCCACGCCGAATTGAGGCAGTAATTAAAGCAAAAGGAGCCCATACCAAGTATTGAGTACATATACAGTAAATTAACATACTTTCCAGAAGGCCGACAATTCACTAAAACATTTTTTTTATTTGTCTTATGCAGTATTCTAATTTGTTGAGATAGTGATTTGGTGGGTTTTTGTTAAAAGTGAGCCTAAATCATCACAATTACAAGAACCAAAGACTTAAACTACGTCAGTCTGTGTGCATTGAATTTATTTAATAAACGAGTTTCACAATTCGAGTTGAATTTCTGAAATAAATGAACTTTTCCACAACATTCTAATTTATTGAGATGCACCTGTATATACACACAATAATATGTGAAAGTGCAACAGATTATACATAAGCTGGATACGCAATGTCATGGATGTGCATTGGATGGTATCCAGTGGTAGCAGATAGATTGTTGTGTTAGTGTAGTGTGTGCGTGTAGTCCAGTTGAACTGTGTTACAGTTAAAGTGCAGTGCATGGCATACCGTAAAGTGAGAGTATGCTGTTGGGTGTATTAGTTCTGACTGTTCATTAGCCTGATAGCCTGAGGGAAAAGCTATCCCTCAGTCGGCTAGTGCGGGATCGGGTGCTGCGGAGACGTCTTCCTGAGGGCAGCAGAGAGAGCAGTCTGTGGGACGGGTGGCTGGAGTCCTTGATGATCCTCTGGGCTTTCCTTGTGTAGATGTCCTGGAGGGAGGGAACCTCACCTCCAACAATGTGGCGGGCAGTTCGCACGACCCTTTGCAGAGTTTTGCGATTGCCAGCAGTGCTGTTTCCAAACCAGGCAGTGATGCAGCCGGTCAGGATGCTCTCCACAGTGCAGGTGTAGAAGGACCTGAGGATTCTGGGGCTCGTTCCAAACTTCCTCAGCCGTCTCAGGAAGAAGAGACGCTGATGTGCCTTCTTCAGCACTGCATCTGTGTGAGCAGACCATGTGAGATCCTCGGTGATGTGAGCGCCGAGGAACTTAAAGCTGGTCACCCGCTCCACAGGTGTCTTGTCGATGGTGATGGGTGTGTGTTCTCTGCTCTGTCTCCTGTAATCCACCACCAGCTCCTTAGTCTTGTCGATGTTGAGTGAGAGGTGGTTCTCCTGACACCATTTAGTCAGGGTACTCACCTCCTCTCTGTAGGCCGTCTCATCGTTGTCGGTGATCAGGCCTATCATCTTTGTGTCGTCGGCAAATTTGACGATGACGTTGGAACTGTGTGTTGCTGTACAGTCGTGTGTGTACAGGGAGTACAGGAGTGGGCTGAGGACGCAGCCCTGAGGTGCACCAGTGTTGAGGACCAGGGGAGATGAGGTATTGTTGCCTATTCTGACCACCTGACTTCTGCCTGTCAGGAAGACCAGCATCCAGCTGCACAGAGATCAGTTTAGTCCCAGAGTCTGGAGCGTCACAACCAGTGTGGAGTCTGGAGCTTCGCAAGCACTATGGTGTTAAATGTTGAGCTGTAGTCCACAAACAGCATCCTCACATAGGTGTTCTTGTTTTCCAGGTGGGAGAGAGCAGTGTGCAGGGTGAAGGCAATAGCATTGTCTGTTTTTTGTTTTAACATTATGTGCATCTTGATTGACAGATATCTCGTCCAATCAGTGAAAAGTATTCCATTTGAAAACAATACCTAATTTTTCCATTTTGTCTGGCTTGCCATTGTGTTTTCTGCCTAGTTTTGTTTAGATTTACCATTGTGTTTAAAATGTGTTGTTTTGTTTTTGAATTTGTAATTTTGTTTTCAAAATTGTAATTTATTTTGCACTTCACATACAGTATACATTACAGTGAGTCATATATGGTCTTACTTCAGTTTCTCCAGTTTACAGCGAGGATCCTGTAGTACTTCAGAAAGCAGCTTCACTGAATCTCCTAGTTTATTAAATGACAGATCCAGTTCTCTCAGGTGTGAGGGGTTTGATCTCAGAGCTGAAGCCAGAGCAGCACAACCTTCATCTGTGACGCCACAATCACTCAAACTGTGGAGAGATGAAAATCATACACGTGAAACACTATCAAATAGGTATAAAAAAAACTTGCTGCAAAGAACTACAACAGGCTATTTTTAAGTATTTATCTAAGTATATATTTAAATTTACTTCAAATTATCCAAGTTTTATGGGCAAAATTACACGCACGCACGCGCACACACAAATGTTAAGACTGGATTAAATCAACATTTATCTATTAATTGTGTAAAATTGTAACTGAATGTAACTATTGTAATGGAGCGAAATTAAATTAATGTAATTCATCTTCTATCTGGTTTAACATGTTTACAAATAATGTATTGCCATACAAGATGCCCTTCTGTAAAATGTCAAAACTCAAAATATAAATAATGAACAATTATAATTAATAACCATCTTTTAGACTTTAATAGTTGTCTTCAAACGTGTGATTTCAAGTATTCTGCTGTTTTGTTTTTAGGTTTTAGGAGATATGTATATTCAAAAAACAGGAAAATTGAATTATAGGAAATTCAACGGCCCTTTTCTCCCCCCTTAAGAAATTTCATAACACCCCTGGATTCACTTCCTCTTCATCTGTACTCCTCTGACTTCTGTAATGCTATAGCATAATTTTTCTTCTCAACAATCTAACACATTCAACGTCAACTTATGTCCACTTCTGTTCTGAATTCACCTGTCCCAGTTTTATTTACCCCCTCTCATTCACTCTCAGTATTTACCTTACCCTCAGCAAATGAAATTTCGTAACTCATTCAAAGATCCAAATCCTCAACCTGTAAACTGGACCCCCTTCCTACTGTTCTTGTTAAAGCTACCTTCTCCTCTCTGTCCCCTTTCATCACAGATATCATTCACTCTTCCCTTATCACTGGAATTGTTCCTTTTTTTAAAACAGCTGCTGTAACTCCAATTCTCAAGAAACCTGGTTCAGATTCCAACAATCTTGATTATATTTGTCCCATTTCAAATCTTCCATTCATCTCCAAAATTATTAAAAAAATAGTTGCAGCTGAATTCCATACCCATCTTTCCTGCAATAATTTACATGAACAATTCCAGTCTGGTTTCCGTCCCCTCCGCAGCACAGAAACAACACTCCTTAAAATCCCTAATGACCTCCTTCTAGCGGCTGACTCTGGTTTACTATCCATTTTTCTTCTGCTTGATTTGAGTGCGGCCTTTGATACAATTTCACATATTATTCTTCTTGACAGACTTTCTTATACTGGTATCACTAACACACCCCTTAAATGGTTCCATTCATACCTCTCTGGCCGCACTCAGTTCATTCAATTAAAATCATTTACCTCTCAACCAGTCACTGTCACCACAGGTGTGCCCCAGGGCTTTGTCCTAGGGCCCCTGCAGTTTATCATCTGCCTTCTTCCTCACGGTTATATCTTTTGCAAACTTCAGGTTCAATTCCATTGCTACGCAGATGACACCCAGCTCTACCTTTCTATCAAACCAAACTCCCTCACCAATTGTCTCCTTGACATAAAATCCTGGTTCACTTCAAACAAATTAAACGGCAATAAAATAGAACTGCTTCTTATCGGCACAAGATCTAGATTAAATAAACCTCAGAATGTTTCTATTTCCATTGATAATTCCTTAATTTCCCCCTCCCTTCGGGTTAAGAGTCTGGGTGTCATCTACGATAGCACCCATGTTAATAATGTTACCCGGTCTGCTTACTTTCACCTTTGAAACATCTACCGTTTACGTCCTTCTCTCACACTTCACTGCCATTCTCGTTCATAGTCTTGTTACCTCTCGTTTAGACTATTGCAATTCCCTTCTGATTGGCTTCCCACATAAAACCCTCCATAACTTACAACTGGTTAAAAACTCAGCTGCCCGTATGATCACTTGCACCTCATCTATACATCACATCAGACCCATTTTACAACAGCTTCATTGGGTCTCTATTACTTACCGTATTAACTATAAAGTAAGTCACACTTTTAAAACCATTCATAATCTTGCACCTCCGTATCTTCTTGACCTTCTCCATATTGCTACACCCGTTCTTACTCTCAGATCCTCTTCTTCCATTCATCTCACTTTTCCCCCTTTCCGCCTTGTTACTATGGGGAGCAGAGCTTTCAGCTTTGAAACTCACTCCCTTCTGACCTTCGTAACACTGACTCTCTCCCACATTTTGAATCCAAACTCAAAACCTGTCTGTTCAGCATTGCTTACTCCCTTTGATAATAATTGCATTGTGTTTTTAATTGTATTGTGTCTTATTATCTTTATTGTTTTGTTTTGTTAACGATGTACGGTGGCTTTGAGTGTCAAGAAAGGCACCTATAAATTAAATATATTATTATTATTATATGAGTTTTTAACTTTGATGTTAATGTTAGAAGTAAAGAGTTTTAATGTTTTAACAGTGAAGTGATTGTCCTCATTGATACTTACTGAACTGATCTGGATTCTTTAATCACAGGCAGCAACTTCTGAAGAACTTCCATTTTGTCAGGAATATTCTTTCCTTCAACAAATTTATCAAGACGAAACTCATTCAGTTCCTCTTCTGATGTCAACAACACAAAAACTACAGCTGACCACTGAGATGAAGAGAGTTTGGCTTCAGTTATTCCTCCAGATTTCAGATACTGTTGTATTTCATCCACTTGTGAACGATCACCCAGTTCATTCAGACAGTGGAACAGATTGATGGATTTCTCTGGAGAGTCAATGGTCCTGATCTTCTTCTTGATGTACTCAGCTGTTTTCTCATTGCTGTCAGATCTTCTTTTCATCATCATTATTTGTTGTAGGAGAAACTGATGAGACTCCACTGACAAACCCAGAAGGAACCGCAGGAAAAGGTCCAGATGTCCATTTTTACTCCGTAGAGCCTCATCCACAGCTCTCTGATGCAGCTCAGAGAATGAAACATGTTGAAACAAGTCCTTCACTTTAGACCATAACCTCTGTTTAGTGATTTGGTCAATCATATTTCTGTTGTGGTTTGTACAGGAGAGGTGCACATATAGAGCTGCTAGATGTTCCTGAATGCTCAGATGAACAAAGCAGAAGACTTTCCCCTGATACAAGCCAAACTCCTCTCTGAAGATCTGAGAGCACAATCCTGAATACACTGATGCTTCTGTCACATCAATGCCACACTCTCTCAGGTCTTCCTCATAGAAGATCAGGTTTCCTTTCGCAAGCTGCTGAAAAGCCACTTTCCCCAGTTTGAGGATCATGTCTTCATATGACACCTTTTCATAGTCCTTCTCATGTTTGATGTTGGTCTGGAGGATTAAGAAGTGTGTGTACATCTGAGTGAGAGTCTTGGGAATCTCTCCACTCTCTGCTCGACTCAACATCTTCTCCAGAACAGCGGCTGAGATCCAGCAGAACACTGGGATGTGGCACATGATGTAGAGGCTTCTTGATGACTTCAGGTGTGAGATGACTGTATCGGCCAGACTCTGATCACTGATTCTCTTCCTGAAGTATTCCTCCTTCTGTGGCTCATTGAAGCCTCGTACCTCTGTCACTCGATGGACACACTTGGAGGGGACGAGATCAGCTGCTGCTGGTCTGGAGGTGATCCAGATGAGAGCAGAGGGAAGCAGATTCCCCACAATCAGGTTCATCAGCAGCACGTCCACTGAGGCTGATTCACTTACATCACACAACCCCACATCACTCTGAAAATCCAGAGACAGACGACACTCATCCAGACCATCGAAGATGAACAACAATTTATATTCATCACTGGATATTTCCATTTCTTTAGTTTCAGGGAAAAAGACATGAAGAAGATCTGAAAGACTGAGTGTTTTGTCCTTCATCAGGTTGATTTCTCTGAAAGGAAGAGGAAATATGAGCTGGACGTCCTGATTCTCTTTCCCTTCAGCCCAGTCCAGGATGAACTTCTGCACAGAGACTGTTTTTCCAATACCAGCGACTCCCTTTGTCAGCACAGTTCTGATGTCTTTGTCTTGTCCAGGTAAAGCTCTAAAGATGTCATTGCATTTGATGGCTGTGTCCTCTGTTGCTGCTCTCCTGGATTGTGTCTCAATCTGTCTCACCTCATGTTCATTACTGATCTCTCCACTCTCACTCTCTGTGATGTAGAGCTCTGTGTAGATCTCATTCAGGAGTGTTGTGTTTCCCTGCGTCGCTGTTCCCTCATACAGACAACCAAACTTCTTCTTCAGATTTGATCTAAATGTGTTGAGGACTTCATGCCTAGAAAATTAAAATACCACATTATTACATGAGCTACAGAGGTAAATGTACAGATTTATTTTTTTCGTTGTTATGAGACACTAACCAGATCATAGGGTTTAGGAAATGTGTCAGTTATTGATGTATTTGAGTAAGTAAGGAATAATTGCGACGGACCGTTGAATTATTGGTTTAAGAACAAGTAGTGATTTAATTACAAAAACTGGACGAATCCCTTGAAATACATCATCTGATGTATCATCATCTCTGGTGTGCATTATTTTTCTAATAATTCAATGGTCCGGAGTCAATTATTTCTCTTATACTACGGTTGCCACACCTCAACACATCGATCAGATGATATATTTCAAGGGATTCGTCCGGTTTTTGTACTTAAAAACGCTATTGTGAGTAGGATCATTTCTTCCGCATCTCATCCATCGCCTCCGTTACTAATTCCAAAACCTCATTTTAGACCTAGTAACTGAGGCTTGAGCCAATAATAGCAGACCAATGCAGCTAATAACCAAGTTATGAGAGAGAGAGAGAGAGAGAGAGAAAGAGAGAGAGAAAGAGAGAGATTGAGCGTGCGTGCGTGAATTAGCCTAACTCTATGAGTCGGTCTCTCATCAGTGTTCGGCTACTAGTGAAACTTTAACTTAATTTTCCTCACGAACAGTGCCGTTGTTACCTCGCTTCGCTTGTGAGAAATGTCATGTACTTTTAAGTTGCTAAACTATTTACTGACAAAGTCATCAGAGCAGCGCTAACAACATTAGCGCATGTTTTCATGCGTGTAAACTGTGTGTGTCTGTAAGGGAGAAAGAGTGGGAGAAATAGAGTAGGCTATGTGTTTTATGTATATAAAACATAATTTTGTGGCAAAACGATGGAAATGATCTGTCGTTTGTATCCCATTGCTTACTATATTTATGTATTTAGCCAGTGTCGTTGTTGGTTTTGGTTGTAAGACCTTTTGAAATAACTGAAATCATTTGGCGAAGTGACACGGTCGAGAGCCATCTGGAAATACATTCGCCGTGCTTTTTACTGAAAATAATTGCACACCTCAGAACGTTCTTCAGCCAATCAGATTCAAGCATTCAACGGCCCCGTAGCATAATGTGTGATGCACTGCATTAAAAATCCCCCATACAAGTATAATCAGTAGTGAAATGCAAGTAGAATTGAAGAAAAATACAGCATTACATGAGGAAAGTGAGGAGAAAAAAATAACCCCCAGACTATGCTCCTTGGGGAGTACAGTGTGAGAACAGGAAAAACACCTCAGCAACACAAAAGCACATACACGACATAGCCACAGGGGAAGTGAATCCGGCCCAGCAAGCAGCCATCTGATCCCGCAGCCACTGATCCGGCGCTAGTCAGACCCGCTTGACCAGGCCAGCGGATCGAAGCGAACAGAGGTGAATGGTCGGGGGGGGGGGGGGCAATGTCTGTAATGTCTGTAATGTCTGTAGGGCGGGGGAGGAACGCAAGAGCGTCTCACTGCATTGCTCTCCCGGGGTAGATTGCAGCAACAGCCTTGCCAAGGCCACTGTAGGGGAGCCAGAAAAAGATAAGATTGTTTTGTCTTTGGGGCGAGTAAACATTCCAATTTTTGCAGGCTACTCTCTGTCCATTTTTGTCCATTTTGGTCTCATTTTAATCAATTTCCCTTTGTAAAGCCGTGAACTTCTCCTTGGTAGAATCCATATTGCGATTATAGTCTCAGTCTCAATGCTGACCGCTCTTCCCACAGCTTCAATCATACGGGCAGCCTTGTGGGGCTTTGGACAGCTGTTCCCGTTTTCTGAATGCTTCGATAACCCAGGGCAAAGCCTAATCCAATCAGCAAAATACCTGTTATCATGGTTCCGAACAGGTAGATATCAATGTCCTCCACGGAAAGAGCCGCAAGACACACGATTCGCCACCTCTCCCACGCGCCATCGTATAGCCCGCTACGAACGTTCCGTCAGGGCAGTCAGGTTCACCGAAACCCAAGTTTCGATAGTGTCAATTGCATTAAGAGACCGGTTAATCCATAATATTGTAATAGTTTGGAGAGCAGTGCAGAGAGAGAGTCTCTCACGAGACAAGGGAGCAAAGCAGGGAAGATAAGGGTGAGGACGGGGAGAGAAAGCGACCGCCTCCGTTGAGAGCCAAAGAGAAAAAGTCTCAGTTGTGACTTTATTAAAAATGCTCCCGCTCAAGGTCACAACTGTAAAAATTAAATGCTTTTTAAATAAATGTAAATACATAATTATGCTCTGTGCTCTATATCTGCTCATTGTCATTACATTTACTGCATTTCCTATTCAGAATTCTGGTCATATTTATTTATTATAGTACTGTATAATTATGACAGTGTAATGCAATTTTATATGAAGCTATTATTTCAGCTCCGGGAATTATTTGTTAAAGATTCAATATTGCTTGATTAAAGTAATATTAATATTTAACTTACAATTTATAAGTAAGTGGTCGTCCAGCGATCACTAACATCAGTATATTCTATTAATCTCATTTCTCTTGCCTCGTGGCCACGGGAACAATAAAACGAGATTAATAATCTCTCAAATTCGAGCTTAAGTAACGTTATCTTTGTGGCAAGAAGGATAAAATACTTGAAAATCACATTCCAGAGACAATTCTTTATAAAACGAAACAAGGTTTATTTACAATACTAATATTCTAACATACATAATAACACACAAACATACTGTCACGGTGCACACACGAGGGAGGAACAGGAACACGCAGACGAGGATATAAACTCAAATGATAATATTTAATAAGGACATCAAGGCAGGACATGACAGGACAAGGTAGTACTCACAAACAGGATACACCGGGAATAACAAGTAGACCAGACGACATCAAACTGAACAGGCATGAACTAAAATACACAGGTAAATCATAGATAATTAAACAAACACGGCTGGACATGAATTAACTAATAATGACATTAAACAAGGACAGGAAACAAACCAAATAAGGAAACATGAGGTGGGGACACATGACACACACGACAGAGGACTGACATAACTCCCCCCTCCCGAAAGGCTCGTCCCGAGCCTTAACAGTTTCATCAGGGAGGGGGGGGGGGCGCTCTGGAGGCCCCTCAGGACAGACACAGACAGGAACGCAGGACGGGGACCTCCAGAGCAGAACAAACAGACAGGGACCATGGCGGAGCTGGGAACTCTGTAAGCCATGGCGGTGCAGGGAGCTCTGAAGGCCATGGCGGAGCTGGGAGCTCTGGGGACCATGGCGGAGCTTGGAGCTCTGGAGGCCATGGCAGATGGTCTTCGGGGCCCTTGGCCTCGACCCCCTCGGCCCGGCCCCTACAGCCGGAACCCTACTACCCCCCCCAAAATTTCCATGGGGAAGTGAGGGGGTATCAGGAGCCCTCCAGGGTTAAACAGACAGGACAGTACAAAACACGACAGGACAGCCCTCCAGGGCCAGACAGACAGGACAGGACACGACGACAGGAGGGTCCGACAGACAAGACAGGACATCCCACAACGACAGGAAAGCCCTCCAGGGCCAGACAGACAAGACAGGACATCCCACAGGAACCAGAAGCCCTCATGGGCTAGCTCGGAGGCTGAGGCTTCTTCTGGGCATGACCAGGAGTCAGGGGCCCTCACAGGGTCCCTCAGCGACCGCCTCCACTTCAGCAACAAGGGGGCAGCACCAGACGAGTCTCCATGGACAAGACAAGACATGGTAGTTAAAATGTTCCTGTGGGCACGAAAAAACACACACGGCACTCCTGGCCGTGACATGTGGACTTGATCCACGGGGCTAGGGATAGCGGCGGCCAGCAGGCATGAATCAACGCCGATCCAGTGGGCTTGAGTCAGCGGCAATCCGGCGGGCTTGAGTCAGCGGCAATCCGGCGGGCTTGAGTCAGCGGCAATCCGGCGGGCTTTGAGACAGAGGCGGGCCGGCGGGCATTGAATCAGAGGCGATCCGGTGGCGTGATCTCCCGCGAACGGCGCGCCTGGGGGAGCGGCAACCCGGGAACTAGGCAAGCTGCCGGCGGGCTTGGGAGAGCCACCGCCGGCGACGGATATCTCCCGCGATCGGCGGGCATGAGGGCTCGCGGCCAGTGGACTCGCGGCACTCGCGGCGGTCCCGCCGAACTCCCACGCCGACTTGCAGTGGGCTATGGCGGGAATGACGAGCGGCGACTTCCATGCCGCGGGACAGACATACACAAACACTGGAACAAAATAAAAACTTTTCAAAACAGAAAACAATACGGGGTGAATGGGCGCCGCTTACGGTTTTGGTCTGGTCTTCTGTCACGGTGCACACACGAGGGAGGAACAGGAACACGCAGACGAGGATATAAACTCAAATGATAATATTTAATAAGGACATCAAGGCAGGACATGACAGGACAAGGTAGTACTCACAAACAGGATACACCGGGAATAACCAGTAGACCAGACGACATCAAACTGAACAGGCATGAACTAAAATACACAGGTAAATCATAGATAATTAAACAAACACGGCTGGACATGAATTAACTAATAATGACATTAAACAAGGACAGGAAACAAACCAAATAAGGAAACATGAGGTGGGGACACATGACACACGACAGAGGACTGACACATACACACATGCATACGGGATTTTGGTGAGTAAACTCAGAAAGTTAAAATAGCCCTTTTAGCTGTTTTAACACTTAAACCAACCACGACAAATGCCTATGCTTTGTTACTGCACTCAGATCAATTTACCAGTTCAGTTAGAAATAGAGAATCAGTTTGAGATACTTGCTTTTGTTGGTTAAGCAGGCTGGATCTTTGATTCGGTTTCCACGTGGTTTCCACGTGTTGCTCTGGGAATCTCCGTTGGCTCGCGTCGCTGTCGCCACTGGGGAAGCCGTGTTGGAGCACGGGGCTGTTTGCTGCTGGTTCTGCGTTGAGATGAAGGCGTCGTTACGCTGCTGGTTCTGCAACGTTACGGCGTTTACACAGTCTTTGATTCGCCTGGATAATTTGTCTCAGCCGGTCTTAAGGCGAGAGTCCAGCGGACCGTCCGGGTCGTCCTAGCGCGTTGGAGAGCGAGTTGCGAGAACAGGAAGAGAGAGAGAGCGAGGACGCGGCTCATCTTTTAAACTGTCCGATTTTGGACCCGCCCACAGGCGGCTGGTCGAATCCGAGTGTCCGTATGGGGCGGAGCCCCGCCCATGTCCAGGGTTTCTGGGGCCATGCCCACTCGTCGTCTGATATTTAATTCAATGTGAAAGATATACACAGGTCTTTTATATCTGTTGTAAACATACATTATGATGCCAAAGTTTAACGGTCATCCACACCACTTATGATGCCAGCTTCTTTTAGAGACTAAACATCGCATTTGGCACAACCCACACATTACAGTTTATGCAGTTTAAGGCACGATTAAAAAAATCTTAAATAATTCACATTCACACAAGCATATGAGAGAAAGAGTACAACATTAATATCCACATGTTTGTGTAGATGGTTTTAATAGTCGTGAGTCAAATGACATTTATGACATAATACCTGAAAGTAACCAAATTCCCCAACGATGTGCTGTTCTTCCATCACCTTTCTCTACAACAGTTTAATTTAAAATATCTTACAATAATCATATAATTTACAAAACAATGTAATACTTGAGTCATCACTCTTAAAATCAATTGGAATACGAAAAGAAGCATCACTCCTCATAGACACACAGCTGGTCTCTGCTTCTGATCTTTTCTGATCAACTGAACTATAACAAACAATCATTTCAATTACTGTATTAATATTAACTTTAGATTTTAAACAAATATATGATATTTTCATTTTGACTATGTTGATACAGAATACATCAACTAAAGCTCTTTTATAGACTATCTGCCATTATAACTAATACACATACAATAATAACATGTAAACATAATCTAAAACAAAAACACAATATAAATATTACACACAGCTCTGGCTCTGATCTTTCTGCTGAACAGATTTAATGATGACATTCATTTTAATAAAGGAAAAAAAAATATATATATATTTTAAAAAAATCTCTTTATAAGGAGGTTCTATGGACTTATTGTTTTAAATAAAATTCAGATTTTTTACTTTACAAAAAACATCGAAAAGGTGTTTTTTTGGTGAATATTTAGATCTGTTGACTTTGTTCATTCTTTGTTTCGCTCACAGGCAGCATTTAAAACATCACGGCCACCTGTTGTGGGAAAATACTACCTCATATAAAAGTTGATGTATTTCACATATATCCTTTAGCTTATTATGTTTATATGAATTAAATGTTTGCATTTTTAATAATCTGCCTGTACATGTTTGTATCTCAGGAGATTCGTCACACTTTTAGGGCTATAAATCAAGATATTTTTGACATATAGACGTATATAGTCCAGGGGCGTAACACATACCATCTAGTTTTCAGATAAGCCTGAAGGACCTGTTTAGCTGGATCAGGTGTGTTTACTTATGCTTGGAGCTATAACACCCTGCTTTAGACTTTGTAGCCTATTTCAGGAAATTAGTTCAATACTTCAAACTCTTAATAAATCATCATTTATTGCCTATCGTTTATTCATTTAGGTAGCAATACTGATTTAAGTTGATCTCTCTCTCACACACACACACACACACACACACACACACACTCTCTCTAACACACAATCTCCCTAACACACACACACACTCTCTCTAACACACACACACACACACACACACCTCAACCTTTCATCTAAGCTTTCTTGTCATAATACAATTTTGATGAACTTTTTTGATCCACTTCAAATGTTGAATACTGTAAATATGTATCTATGAAATTAGATTCTCAACAAAAACACATGCAAACGTATGAATAAAAATGTACAAAATATATATAGCTTGTGTTTCTCTTTAGTATCATATTTCATACATCAGGTTTTTATAGCTCATATGCAATTCAGTGATTATTGAGTCGTCTTAAATTATTACCAACAATAGAACTTATTTTTACATTTACACAATAAAGATGAACATATACATAACATCGTGAAAGATTTCACAACAAAAACCCTTTACTTGATAAAATAAAGCATGAACTATCAATCAGAGGGCATGAAGTAGATACAAATGTTTATCAGCAAAACTTTGGTTATATTCATAATGTAAAGGCAGTATATAAGTACTAATATATTCATAATTAGACATTATTGTTTCAACATGATTTGACAACAAATGTTTAAAAAAAATTGCTTTAAAAAATTTAGCTATAAAAATACATAAAATCACGAATTTGTATTATTTGTGTTCTAATAAGATCGGAATAGCAATAAATGAATTTACTGATGTCTCTCTTTTTTATGGTTAATATAGTATGTATGTAAAGTACCTGTATCCCGGAGAAAGCTCGTGATCTCGGGGTGTTTGTGTCTCATCCATGATGAAGAACGAGATCTTCAACACTTACTCAAACTAATCATTCAGCTGAACTATCCTGAGAGTTCACTCAAATACACAATCTTCAGGAGAAATATGAAAGCTGAAGTCACCTGCTGCGTCGACTCACCTGCGCTTCCTCTGGCAGTGACGTCACACGCATTCTCCACTGCACGCGACACTGACCCTGGATCATTATGTGCTGCAACCAGTTCACACGCTCTCACGCCACACCTTGTATTTCTCACGCTGAGAAGTAAGGGATAACTTGTCCCGCTGTATATACAATTAATAGACGAGGCGGCATACGGTGGGAAGTTCTCTGCCGATCTCATAGCTGTCTCAGAGTTAAATGCTATCTAACAGCCAATCAGAAATTAGAATGTTGTTGTTTCAACATGGATGCGCGTGCACACGGAGCGTGAGTTTAAAGAGCAAGATCCGATGAATGCTGTAACCCTTTTAGCATTTTGATTGTATGATTCCTGGACAAAATCTTTTTCTTGCTGTGATCAAAGATAGTGAGAGCTATCTCAGATGTTGGGAAGCCAAATTCGTGTTAAATTATTATTGTTGCAGTCAAAAACTCCCAACAATGCAAACATTATTTAATCAGCTTTCAGATGATGTTTAAATCTCAATTAAAAAATGAGCCTTATGACTGGTTTTGGGCTCCAGGGTCAAATATAATGCAATGCAATCCAATACTGATTGAGATATGAAGAAATAAACGCTCCTCGGAAGATGTGAGATGAAGATCATTCCTCCGCTGAGGAGCAGTGAAAGTAAAGCTTCTGGAAATAAACGCTCCTCAGAAGATGTGATGAAGATAATTCAGAATTGAATTGAGTCATCCAGAGTTGATAATGCTCAAAAAAATAAAAAAGTTATAGAGACCGAAGTGCCTTGAAAAAATGTGTACCACACAGATTTTTTTATTTTTTATTTAAAAAAATAGAAAGAAATAAGTCCTGGAGCAATCCAGAAAAGTAATGGGTTGAAAGTCGCATGTCTCATGAGGTAATGTTTCAAACCTGAAGAAGATACCATGAAAAATTAGATTTTTCTGAAACTATATAAAGCCGTTAGTGGCAGCCCTAAATCAAATCAGTGCATACAAATTCTGTCATTTACTATAGTTTATTGTGAGTTTAAGCTATTTTCTGCTATCTGTATAAAACAATGAATTTATCTTATACAAAGGGGAGTACAGTGAATTCATGACAGTGTTTTACATTAAAGGTGCTGTATGTAGGATTAAACTAGGTATTGCAGTCCACATTCAAAATATTGGAGACGTTTTTTTTCACCCGACCCCTCTTCCTCGGACTTGACGCACACACAGGTTGCCAGATTAACGACATCAACAGGAACGAGCGCACATTACCATGAATGAAATGAAATAAGCTGTTTTCTGCCAGCTGGCAACTAGGGGTTGTTGTGGCAATTTCTTTCTAACAAACATCATCACTGAGTAAGAGACAACTCTGAGTCCATATTATAATAATAAAGTATTTATTCCCTTGCAAGAGAAGATCCCTCAGTTCTAACACATATAGCTGTGAGTCAGTCAGGAGCGAGAGAGAGAGAGAGAGAGAGAGAGATAGATAGAGAGAGAGAGATACAGGGAGATAGCTATAGAGAGCCAGAGAGCTAAGGAGAAGCAGTGCAGGTCTGTTTTATAGTCCTTTCCTTCCAAGGCCTCCTCCTTCCCTCCTCTAGAGGGAGAGATACCAGTTTGTTTACCGATTAATGGTTATACAGAAAAGGGAGGCAAATGCCCCCTTGACCCCCTGACCATCTGCGTTTCCTTACCTCTATCACTTCCCAATCATAGTAAATCATCACACAAAGAATGCTTATCTAACTGCAAGTGAGAAAACATATAATGCATACATCTGAAATCTATGTCTCACTGTTTGATTACTGCCCAGAAGGAAAAATTCCTTTACAGGGTGTAATGAGTCATCGATATGGATTGATATATCGATACAATGTATGACAATACAATGCATCGATGCCACGCGTAAAATATCGATATCTGTAGAATAAAAAGGCACCTTTATTTTGGCACTGTCCGCATTTTCACATAATGTCTGTCTATGCATTACAGCCAACGCGTGCATTCTCGTTCAATCTCATGTATCAGGACTCGATATAAGGACTGCCCGAAGGCACAAGGTGAGCACAAAAGATGCTTGGGATTGTTGGAATAACAGTCGAGCGCTGTGTGAGAAGTTTTCCGCGCACACATCTGAAGCGTGCAGAGCCACTGATCTAAACTTGGCCACCCTAAAAACTTGCAGTTTTTGCCCCCTTTTTCTTAAGAAATGCCTTTATGAAGACACGGAACTGGTGTATCAAACAAGACCTTTCAGATGCGTGCTTCAGCTTTGCCTCAGCGCCAGGCGCGAGTCAAATGAGCATCAGTAGAACAATGAGATGCTGTTAGTCTATATGTCAGTAAAACAAACTTGCCTGTCCTGTCAGCCGTCACTGTGCTCACTGTGCACGCTCTGATCGCGTCATCATAAATAATCGCACAAGAAACTGAGCTTACGACGTAGTTCTGTCGTCAGTTAAGTCATGAAATTACAAAAAACGTGATCATAATATCGATATATCAATCTATATACTCCTGTATCGAATCATAATCATATCGTATCATTGTTTGAGGTATCTGCAAATATCATATCGCTGGGTATGAGAATCGATATCGTATCGAATCGTGATGAACCATCCAATTTACACCCCTACTGGCAACCCGGGATGCTGAAATACAATTGGGTAAACAGAGACTGACATTCTGGCCCGGAACGCACATTTTCAAATGAGAATAACTGATTGTAGTATTGTTTTTCAGATAAACAAGTATGTTAACTTAGCATATTTCTTAAATATCTGCAAACATTTTATGTTATTTTTATGCTTTAGTAGAGTCAAAAACTTACAGCACCTTTAAGTTACCCATAAATGTTTCAGTACATTTTTTTGTAAAAAGCATCTAGTAAAGAAATGCAATACAGTAATTTTTTACATTTTTTTCACCCTCAAGCTATTTTTAAAACATCTGCTGAATCGCAAAAAATAAAATAGATTTAAAAAAAATCTGCTATAAACATATCAAAATTGCATAAAAAACTTTTGTCAGCAAATCCTTTAAATGTTATGGTATTTAGATCACTATCTTAAAAAGCTACAAAATTATTTGTTATAAACATCTACAAAAATAAAGCAAATGTATTTAAAGAGAAACATACCTACATCTGTCATTCTGCACAAATACAAATGTTTCCCAAGAGAGGCTCCAGCGATCACTTATATTTTTTCCTTATAACAGTGAAAACGAGTTAAAATACATGTTTGATCATACAGATAAGAATAAGACATTAATATAAACTTTAAAGGGTTCACTTTTAATGGGTCACAAACATTAATTCCAATTTAATTTAAATCTAATTTAACACTAATTTTGTCGGTTAGCGGTCAATGACTGGTTAACGAGTGTTGGGAGTTGGTCAGGATAATGAACCGAAATGTTTTTGTGCCCCCCCCACGCAGTCTCTTTTGATTGTGTGACTGTGACGTCTCTGTAGCGGCTCCTTATTCACCATCAGCTGATCCTGACGAAACCGGACTGACGGATAAATACTGAGAGTCCTACAATAAAACACACAGACAGTCAGATATGAGTCTGAGACATTACTGCTGTCACATCACATCAGCAGATCCAGCTCAGAAAACACACAGTATATTCATATTACAGCCAGAGATATGAATGAACAACTGATCAGAGATTGATAACAGTACATGATCAACAACTACTATCACTTAGAGACTATTCATATACTCAAATGTCACATGACAGAATTAAACACAGTTTGAAGTATAGTACAGAGACTAAGAGTTGTTGTACAATCACACACACATGAGGTCTGTTACTAAAATGTAGAAACTTTAAATAAACACTCACAATAGTATAATGTCTCCAGTTTGTAATGTGGATCGTCCTTCAGATCAGAGAGTAACTTCCTACTAGAATCTCCTAGTTTATTCCTCGACAGATCCAGTTCTCTCAGGTGTGATGGGTTTGATCTCAGAGCTGAAGCCAGAGCAGCACAACCTTTATCTGTGACGCCACAATCACTCAACCTGTAGAGAACAATAACACTATACTATTTAAACTGAACTGAGCTGGACAATGTCATCACTGAATTCAACAACAAAATGCCTTAAACTGAAAATTGAGTGTTTAATCATGTCATTTTATAATAATCATGTCATTTTATAATATTTTACATTATTGACACACTATGTTCCTGTTTGATACTGTAAAGTACTTTGACACAATCTGTATTGTTAAAAGCGCTACATAAATAAAGGTGACTTGACTTGACAAATGCATACAGACAGTTTGTTTGTGAGAACTTTAAACCGTTCTGTGTTGATCAAGATTATATTTTGTTTATCTTCTGTTGGATTTTTCACTTGGTGGTATTCATGTACTTGCTTCTGTATCAAATGCAGATATCATCTACATATAAACTACAGTGAACATCAGAACCAATTACTTTTGCAATGCTGTTTATTTTAATACTAAAAAGCTGAGACAGACCACTTCGTATTTACTTTAATTGTGCTTCATGTGAAAGTCATATATGATCTTACTTCACTTTCTTCAGTTTACAGCGAGGATCCTGTAGTACATCAGAAAGCAGCTTCACTGAATTTCCTAGTTTATTCCCAGACAAATACAGTTCTCTCAGGTGTGAGGGGTTTGATCTCAGAGCTGAAGCCAGAGCAGCACAACCTTCATCTGTGATGCCACAATCACTCAACCTGTAGAGAACAATGACACACACTTCACTCTCTCAGATCAGATCAGATCAGTTTAGCTGTGAATCCATTATTAAAGAGAAAGTACAAACTTAAAGCACAAATCAATGTTTGATGGATCATTGGACTGAGGTCTAAAATCTAACAGAACACAAAACATGATCATAAAACATCCAAAGTCTCATTCAAGAAAGATGAATGTTTCTTTATTGCATGTCTAGGTTTTTATGCTAAATCTGTTTTATTAATGACACTATTCACTACATAGATCTGTACTAGTATGGAGGAGAGATTGTGATTGATTAATGCGTGTGTGTTTACAGGTTTCTCATCCATCACTAAGGATAGTAAAATATGAGATCACCTGCACTGTCTGTGAGATATTATTTGTATATTGCAGTCCATTACAAAGCATTATGTAATAACATCCATGCATTTTCCAATCTGTATATCCTCTGCAGGTTTGTGGAAACTATCTCAGCATCTCGGGTCACAGGTGAGGGACTCCCTGAACCGATGGCCAGTCCATCACAGGACTCACAAACACACACACAAACATTCACACCTGTGGTTCATTTATAGTGTCCAATTCACCTGCTGCATGTTTATGGATTGTGGGGGAAACCGGAGCACTCAGAAGAAACCCACACAGACACGAGGAGAACATGTGAGAAAGGCCTCAAAGCAGAGACCCTTTTGCTGTAAAAACAGTGCTAGCCACTCCATGCAATAATATATTCACTGTATACGATTATATTTATTATAGGGCTGTCAATCGATTAAAATATTTAATTGTGATTAATCGCAACATAATCACACATTTTTATTTGTTCTAAATGTACCTTTAATTAGATTTTAATACTCTAATCAACATGGGCATGGACAAATATGGATGCTTTAAGCAAATGTAAGTTTATTATTATTGAAACTAGTCAACATAGAGCATGAAGACTAGACATATTTCAAAGGTCATAGTTGTTTTTCAAAGAACTTGTTCATGTCTATTACACACATGAACCATACTTCTCTTTCTTTGTACTGAGCAATTTACTGACACAAACCTGTTTACATTTTTACAGGATAGGGCATTTCTTCTTCTGAACATGCAAAATATACATTTATTATTTTAAATAATAATTTATGTATTATTAGATTTGTTTGCCTCTGTGCCCACATACTGTATTTTGATGCAGCTCAATTCTTAATTGAACTGTTTTCATTTATGGTCATTTCTTCAACTAGGGGCACTTTTAGCCTTGTGAAGTTGAATAAAAAAAACTTGTTCAAAAGTCATGTAAAGCAGTCTCATAAGTTTAAATAATTTGTCAAGTTTTAAGGTCTGTAAGAGGACAAACTTAGATTACAAGATAAATTGTTAATATTTTAAAAAAATTCCAACCTGCAATGAACAAATGTAATTTCCACTACATCTCAATATACAGCTGTTATTTAAAAATAGAATAACTTATGCCACTCAAGAATTGTGTAAGATAATTTTTGTACCAAATGCTGAACTGTACACCTGTCACACTCTGAAATTAAATGTTGGTTTGGTTAAGAGCTTATTAGAAAATAAATATAACTTAAATAACTTTAATTTGTATATTAAGTAGAGCATGATCTCATAAATTGTGGATACATTTTTAATGTGTGATGATAACTTTTTAAATGTTTTTAAAAAATGTGTGTGGTGCTGGAAATGACAATGAATGAATGTGAATGTAGATACATTTATTAGAAGTCTTAAATTCATCACACTCATTAGACTCAATTCACAAAGTCATTAAACATATCAATTGTACTTTGTAACCATAAATGTCATTTCCACCACAGAGGCAGTGTAGTGGAAATGACATTTCTATAGATTTTAGTGAAAATATGGAAGATAGCTTCACTGATTAGCTTAAATTAATACTTAGCATTTCATGTATGCAAAATACTCTTATTTAACTTAACATTTTAGCTTTTTAAAAACACCCTTGAAGGTACAGCATGTTTTAAAATGAGGTAGAATAAATATATTAACTGATCAAGCAATGTTTACCTTGATTTTACTTTATTAGTTGTTCTTGAAAATTTAAATTCCCTCCATGTCCAACATGTGCTCTGGTGTCACTGAACTTTTCCATAGAAACCACCTAAACAATCTTTCACAAAAACTTTTTAAAGGGACATATTACACTGTTGTGGTGGAAATGACACCAATACTGTGCGACAGCTATATTTTGTATAAAAAGTCAAATTGATAGTGGTCTCACATTAAATACTATAATGTATTTTAGTTTTTTTACTTAATTCGGGTACATTAATAGTTACCAGATAACTCATTTTTAAACCATCTTTTCATTGTTGAAGTTTAAATGTCTGGGTGTGCGACAAGGAGAAAACAGTGATTTTGACACCTATAAGGAGGATGAAAAGTATGAAAAAAAATCATAATAGAAAGGTAGCAAAAAGTTAAGGTGGTTTTATTGTTAGTTTGACAAATAAAGAGGAATTTGTCCAAAATTGTATGTATTTTAAAAAATATGACCAAAGAACATAAAAGTGCCCATAGTCTAAGAATCACCCTTATATATTTTATTGTTTCTGTTGTCAGACAACGGAAAGAATATGACATAGTGACTGAAACGCGACCCATTACGACTACATAAGCTCTCCCTTCCAACATGTTAATCTGCACAAAAATCCTGATGATCGAGCCGTCATCTTATGAAATCAAAAACACATAAGATAATGACAATAGCTGTGCTGTGATTTCGGCTATACTTGCATGTAAAATTAGAGAAGCAACATAATATCTGTGTACTATGTTTAACTGAAAGTGCTACTCCTCTCCGCCGCTCGCTGAACAATGCAGACCCACTGAGAGAGAGAGAGAGAGAGGTGTGTGCGTGCACTGGGACAGCAAGACCTTGCGCTCGTGCGGCAGTACCGAGTCTCAAAAACTATATAAGATTTGGGCAAACCCTAAAGATTTGTCGCTAGGCGCTTTTTTGAAGAGGGGGGAAAAAGTCGCTAAAGGGGTCTGCAAAGTCGCTAAGTTGGCAACACTGTGCATCTCAATTTCTCCAACTACGGGCTAGGCCACGGGTCAAACAGAAAATGCACGCTACGTTAATCACACGTTAATAAAATTAGTGCCGTTAAAATTTATTTGACTTAATGCGTTATTAACCTGTTTCACATAAATATAAATAGGAGGGAAACCAAAGCCCAAATTCCATTAATCATCCATCACAATGAGAAAAAACAAATAATATATTTCTGATGTACAGCAAAAGATAATTGAGCTTCACAAATTAGTGAAGTGGCTTTAAAAAAAGAGCTAGAGCAGTGAAAATTCCCTTTTCCACCATCAGGGAATAATTAAGCATTTCCAATCAACATAAAATCTTCTGAAACTGTCTGGAAGAGGACGTGTCTATATCGTCCTAATGCACGGTGAGGAGGAGAGTTTGAGTGGCTAAAGACTCTCCAAGGACCACAGCTGGAGAATTGCAGAAAATCGTTGAGTCTCGGGGTCAGAAAACCTTTTAAACAAAATTGTCAAAAAGCATCTACATCACCACGTGTGGTTTGGAAGGGTTTCAAGAAACATTCTCCTCGCTCATTTAAAAACAATCTCCAGCATATTCAGTTATCAGACACAACTGGAACTTCAAATAGCACTGGCTTCTATGGTCAGATGAAACAAACAAATGAGCTTTTTAGCTGCAAACACTCAAGATGGGTTTGGTGAACACAGGGATAAAAAGTACCCAATGTTTAAAATGAAATATACTGCTGTATTTTTGATGTTGTGGGCTTATATTTCTGCTGGAGGTCCTGGACAACTTGTTTAGACACATGGCATCATGTATTCTATCAAATACCAACAGATAAAAAAATAAATAAGTGACTGACTCTGTTAGAAATCTTATAATGGGCCATGTTGGGATCTTCCAACCGGACAATAATCCAAACACAAACCTCAAAAACAACACAAAAATGGGTCACGGAGCACAAAACCAAGCTTCTGCTGGCCTTTCCAGTCCTCTGAACTGAACCCTGTAGAAACTGAGTGAGGTGAACTGAAGAGAAGAAGATGTGAATATAAAGGGTCTGGAGTGATTCTGGATGAAGGAATGGTCTCTGATCTCATGTCAGGTGTTCTCGAACCTCATCAGGTATTATAGGAGAAAACTCTGTTAAACTGGCAAATGGAGGTTTCAAAAAGTATTGTATAAAAGTGTGCCGAAAATTGTGGCCAATGTGTATTAGAGAAAAACATTTATGTCAAAATATTTCTATGATGTTTCCCCCCATTTTAAATTCTTATTATCCAATTAAATTGAGTGATTTTTTTAAATAAAAGATCAAAAGGATTAACAATGCAGATTAATTATCACAGCATTCTTTGATCATATTTACCAAGGGTGCCGATATTTTTGGCCATTACTGTATATGATCTTACCCCAGTTTCTCCAGTTTCCAGTGAGGATCCTGTAGTACATCAGAAAGCAGCTTCACCGAGCCTCCTAGTTTATTCCCAGACAGATCCAGTTCTCTCAGGTGTGAGGGGTTTGATCTCAGAGCTGAAGCCAGAGCAGCACAACCTTCATCTGTGATGCCACAATAACTCAACCTGTAGAGAATAATGACACAATGTGAGTTGCAGTAGAAGTGTCTGTAGTTTGTTATTGACTCTGGTCTCAGAGCAGGAGAGGAGATATAATGACAAGCATTGCCACATACTGCTGCTGATAGAATGAGATTTATGCATGTTGATGCTCAATGGTGCTGTTTGAAACTGTCATGTGATTCAGGACTGAACAGACACACAGAGCTGAATGTGAGATATTGTTTCATAGTGATATAAGGATGGATCTGTCTGGAGAAACAGTCACTGGCTCCTCTAATAAACACCTACATGAGGACATTTGCTTCACAGGAGCCGCGTGTTTCTCATTACATCTCATTTATTAACTCTTGTGATCAAACACTTGATCATCGTGTCATGTTTGCTCTCATCTGGCAGCTTAAACTGAATAGAATTGTGTTGATCTCAATAGAGATTGTGAATATGTTGTGTGCTTTGCTTTAAGTGTGAAATTTTTTTTAACTGTTTGTGTGACTTTGATTTAAGAATATGGAATCCATGGATGGGATTTGTAATGACTTGTAATAGCTGTTCATAATTTTAGAAACTCGCTCAATGCAAACATATTTAAGTCTGTGAATATATCTAGAATATGTTTTGCTGCTGAATCATCCACTAACTCAACAATCTGACTTTGCTGCAGTTGGAACAAACTGCTGGTTCGTCTGGCCGGAGAAGAACTGGCCCCCTACTGAGCCTGGTTTCTCTCTCCATTCTGTCACCGATGGGGTTTTGGTTCCATGCCGCTGTCATCTCTGGCTTGCTTAGTTGGGGACACTTCATTTCCAGCGATATCGTTGACTTGATTGCACAAATTTTTCCCATCAGTTGCATATTTTAATTGCATGTCCATTTTATTTTATTTAAACTTCCATTCATTTGAAAGTTAATCCATAATTCAGATTTATATCCGAGTTTAAAGTTATGATAAAACAGGATTCAAATTAATCTTAAATATTACTTAAATCCAGGATCAAAATGATGGCTTAAAATGTAAACCTGTTAATTTTTAAAAAGTTAAAAGTTTTGTGCAAAATATTTACTAGATAACCTTGATTTAAGCTTGATTTAAAATTAATAATTGCAAACAATTTAGCTATAACTTGAAAAAAAAACAAGCGGCAATTGCACTAATGATCATTTAAATCAGGGGTTTCAGCACCTGGCAAGGGGGGCGCGAGCATCAATGAATTCAGAGACATTCTCTTGAGAATTTATGAATACGAGCTAGCAAATCTTTAGCCATCCACTAGGGGGCAATCTGACTCCTGCTGTTATTCGACAGTTAGAGTTGGCTGAAGTATCAGTCGCTCTTTTTGAAAGTATAAGATGATTTACAGTTAGTTGTGTCAGAAATCCAACCATGGATTGGCATGTTGTTATTTCAGACACAGCCATCACATTGAATCAGGTAAACTGGTTATATTTTTATGTTTCAGTATAATCACACACGTTATACCAGCAGGGACGGTTCTAAACCATTTTTAGGTGGGTTTCAGCCCCCCAAAACTATAACGAAGTGTAATTTTAAGCCCAAGACATCTCAATGCGGTACTCATGCGCTGTGATAGAGCGTTTCTATGCTCGCCGCGCGCACACCTGAAGCGCCCGAACAGATATCCTTCTCAGACAGCAGGTGAATACCAATGACTTGAGCGGTTCTCAACCTTTTTCTCCACCGGGCAGCACTAATATTATTTCTAGCCTAAATATTATGATATCTAAACGATTACATTTATTTAAATAAATAATTCTACTCCCCAATAATAAAACACCTGATGCTGTCGGGAACCAATCTTGTGAAATTCTGCTCGAAATGAGTAACAGCACAATGAAGTTGACATTGTAAGTTACAGTCTGTAAGACGCGCATGGAAGTGTTACATGACACGCGACATTGCAGAAAGTGCGCGTTCACAAATGTAGCCTATATGTTGATCCAACTATGGTAAGAATTTTCGAATTGAATAATCTGAAGTTCTCTCCAGAGATGTTTTGCCACATTTCTGTAATAAGGATGATTGCTGCGTAGTAGTTTATGGGTGTTTCTTTTTTGCATGAACATCTTCAAGTGAGTGTGTGGGGGGGAGAACCAAAAGTAAGTCCAGCTCTCTCTTCAGCGCTGATGCTGAGACTATTCTTGCTTGAATGCGTTTCTTCGCTGGCTTTTTCCACATTTCGTTTTCTCCCTTAACAAATGTGTTGTTAAGTTAAATTGATGCTCAACTTTAGTGAGCGAAATTAGACAACCTTGGGGGGGGGGGGGGGGGGGGGGGGGGGGGGCATATCCTAAAAGGTTGAAAACCCCTGATTTAAATTATAATTCGAAGAAGTGTTTCTTTCACAAAATGATTTGTAGCCTATATACTTCACTTTTCTCCCTCTTCACCAGGCACTCATTTCACTTGTATTTATTTCGGTGATAAATAATTTAATTCATGTGTTGTAAATCAGTCTGTAGCACACACAGCCCCAAAATTTAACGATCAACTATACATATTATAAACTTAATGTTAGATTTAATTTCCGCATAGATGAATGTAAAGGAACATAAATGAAGGATAATGCTTTTAATCTAACTGAATACACATGGCTCTTTGGCTATGTGTGGAGGAAGGGTCATTTTATTTTTTGTCTGTCCTGCTTTCAAGGTTCAAGGTGCTTTTTGTTACGGATGGACTCTAGGAGACAAGGAGAGATGGTGAGTATGTTTATTAATAATAATAATGGATGAAAATGGAAGATGATAAGGAAGCTTGAGTCCAGCGTTATAGCAATGAGATCCGACCATAGACTGAGGAGAGGAGTGTGCTTAAGTAGCGTGAGGTGATGAGGATCAGATGAGGTGTAGGTGTGCATGATTGAGGCTCAGGTGAAAACAGGTGCGGGCATGTGATGACAATGGTGATTGGCTGGGATGGAGGACAGACAGACGAATACGTAACACTTTTATTCGTCACATACTCAATTATACAGGATATAATCAGTAGTGAAATGTAAATCAGGACATGTCCGCTCTATGGACAGTGCAAAAAAAAAAGAAACATAACACAAGAGAATATATATAATATAGGTAAGAATAAAATAAAAATAAAAAAAGAATAAGAAGTAAAATGTGCAATGATATAAAATGTGCAATACAGTATACTGTGGACTTAATAAATAATAATATAAGCAGGGATGTGCAAACAGGCTGTACCGGGTATGTACACATAGCAGCAATGCAGATGATGGAGAATAATGAATGTTTTACAGTTATTTAAATTGAGTCCTGTGGATGTTATGAGACTGAGTTTAGGAGCCTGATGGCCTGAGGGAGAAGCTCCTCCTCAGTCTTGTTCCTGTTCCATGTTCCTGAAGCGCCTGCCAGATGGCAGTAAAATGAAAAGACGGTTACCGGGGTGATTTGAGTCCTTGATGATTTTGACAGCTCTGCTTTTGCAGCGTTTGAGGTAGATGTCCTGCAGAGAGGGAAGAGCAGACCCTGAGATGCGCTCAGCTAAGCGCACGACTCTCTGCAGAGCTTTGCAGTCCAGATTTGAGGAGTTACCATACCACACTGAGTCAATACACTTTCTATGGCCCCTGAATAGAAAGTTTTCAGGATTGCTGGTGAGACCCTGAATTTCCTCAGCTGTCGCAGATGGTACAGTCTTTGCCTGGCTTTATTCACCTGTGTTTGAATGTGTGCAGTCCAAGTCAGATCCTCGGAGATGTTTACACTGAGGTGCTCACCCTCTCCACAGGGGTCCCACTGATCATAAGAGGAGTGTAGGGCCGCTGCTGTCTCTTCCTGAAGTCTACCATCAGCTCTTTAGTTTTGCTCACGTTCAGAGAGAGACAGTTGTCCTGGCACCATGATGTAAGTCTCTCTACCTCATCCAAGTATGCGGTCTCATCATTGTTGGAAATGAGTCCTAGAACCACAGTATCATCAGCAAATTTAACAATAGAGGTGGAGCTGTGAGAGGATACACAATCATGTGTGTAGAAAGAGTAGAGCAGGGGGCTCAGGACACAGCCCTGTGGGGCTCCTATGTTCAGGGTGATGGAGTTGGAGGTGAACTGGCCGACTTTCACCACTTGTGGTCTGGCGGTGAGGAAGTCTTGAATCCAGTCACAGAGTGAAGTGTTTAGGCCGAGGTCTGAGAGTTTGACAGCTAGCTTGGTGGGGACTATAGTGTTAAAAGCTGAGCTATAGTCGATGAACAGCAGCCTGACATAGTTGCCATTTTTGCTGTCAATATGTGAGAGGGAACGAATGCAGGACCTGAGAGATGGCATCATGAGTAGACATATTTGGGCGGTAGGCAAACTGAAGAGGGTCTAAAGTTGCAGGGATGGAGGAGCAAATGTGTTTCTTTAAAAGTCTCTCAAAAACCTGGTGATAGCATAAAAACGGTGATAGCGTAATCATCGCTGCTCTGTCTGCTGCTTCCTGGCGCGCTGATCGGCAGAGTCACACTGCCACCATTACATTCAAAGCGGCCTAAGAAGGTGTTTAGCTCTTCGGCCAGCAATGGATCTGCTCTAACCTCTGCGGAGGAGTTATTTCCAGAGGAACAGATGGTCTTCAGTCCCTGCCACATGCGTCGAGAGTCATTGAGCTGAAAATGTGACTCAATTCTCTCCCTGTATCGGAGTTTAGCGGCTCTAACTGCCCGTCGGAGAGCATAGCACAATGCTTTGTACTCGCTCATGTTTCCTGACAAAAGACCGGCATTGTATGCGGCAGTGTGATGGTTAACCGCATCACGGATTGATCTGTCCACCCACGGTTTCTGATTTGAGAATGTACTTATTGTTACCGTTTCAGTGGCTTGCTCGGTTAGCGTGTTGACAAAGCTTAATGCTACATCCGTGAACTCGCTGACGTCAGATGAACTCACCCGGAACATGTCCCAGTCGACGTCATCAAGAGCCGCCTGTAGCATAGCTTCAGAGTGGGAGGACCAATGCGTCACATCTCTCCACCAGGTGTTCCTGAGCGATCCTTTGTTTATATTCCGGTGTGAGGAAAATGGCGGCATGGTCCGATCTGCCAAAAGCCGGTAGTAATCGGGCTTTGTAGGCATTCTTAAACTGAGTGTAGCAATGATCGAGTGTATTCGGTCCTCTAGTAGGACAGGATACATGTTGATGAAAGTTCGGCATTACCTTCTTGAGGTTGATTTTGTTAAAGTCCCCCGCGATGATAGAGGCAGCATCAGGGTGTTTATTGATGTAGCCGCTGAGCTCATCGTGGAGTTTGGACAAAGTCAAGCTAGTGTCTGCCTGTGGTGGGATGTAAACAGCAGTAACGACGATTGATGAAAACTCCCAGGGCAGATAAAATGGGCGGCAGATTTGCCTTATTTGGTCATTTTGTGAACCTCCTGTAATATGAGAGCATCTGGTACCATTGTCAGGAGGTGTGTAAAGGATCCAAAAGGAGTAGTAGAAACAGTCTTTAATGAAGAAGCAAAAAACAAGGCAGTCTGTCGTACGTAGACACAGAACTGGATGAAAAAGGCAAAACAAAACAGTAGGAGGTCTGGTCCAGGGGACTCCAGTCTTGAGGGAGTTCGTGGAACTGGACTCACTGGAGGCAGCAACAGGAAACTGAGAAAACCAGAAGCCCACAGCAACTCCAGGCAAGACAAGACAAGGTGAGATCTCTAAAGTATACGACAAGTGGAGAGACCACATTCAACGCATGACACACAATAATCCGACAGAGAACAGCAAGCACAGCCTTCTGTAAATAGAGGGAATGATTAGATGAGAGTGAGAACAGGTGTCACTGAAAAGCAACTGAGGGCCAGGTTACATCTTTGTATTCGAGAGGCGCACGACGCGCATATTTTGAAATATTGTCTTTATCATTTCAACTTGATAAGTTACGAATAATAAAAAAACAAACAGTTGGATTTTGTGGGTGAAGTTTTCGTATTTCCTTTTCAAGGTTCAAGGTTCTTTATTATTTGTCACATACACAATCATACAGGGTATAATCAGCAGTGAAATGTAAGTCAGGACAGGTCCGCTCAATGGAAAGTGCAAAAAAATAAAAAATAAAAATAAACAAATAAAACAATGAAACATAACACAAGAAAATATATATATAAATATAGGTGAGAATGAAAATAGGAACAAATAATAAAATAAAATAAGGAGTAAGATGTGCAATGAGATAAAATGTGCAATACAGTATACTGTGGATTAATAAATATTAATATAAACACGGATGTGCAAGAGAATGTGCAAATAGGTTGTACCGGGTATGTACACATAGCAGCAGTGTGGATGATGAAGAATAATGGATGTGTTTACAGTTTATTAAATTGAGTCCTGTGGATGTTATGATGTTATGAGACTGAGTTTAGGAGCCTGATGGCCTGAGGGAAGAAACTCCTCCGCAGTCTTTCAGTCTTTGCCATCATGCTCCTGAAGCGCTTGCCAGATGGCAGTGAAATGAAAAAATGGTTACCAGGGTGATTCGAGTCCTTGATTTTAGCAGCCCTGCTTTTGCAGCGTTTGAGGTAGATGTCCTGCAGAGAGGGGAGAGCCGACCCTGAGATGCGTTCAGCTAAGCGCACGACTCTCTGTAGGGCTTTGCAGTCCTGGTTTGTGGCGTTGCTATACCACACTGAGATGCACTGAGTCAGTACACTTTCTATGGCCCCTGAATGGAAAGTTTTCAGGATAGCTGGTGAGACCCTGAATTTCCTCAGCTGTCGCAGATGGTACAGTCTTTGCCTGGCTATCTTGACCTGTATTTGGATGTGTGCAGTCCATGTCAGGTCCTCAGAGATGTTTACACCGAGGTACTTGAAGCTGGTCACCCTCTCCACAGGGGTCCCGCTGATCATAAGAGGAGTGTAGGGCTGCTGCTGTCTCTTCCTGAAGTCTACAATCAGCTCTTTGGTTTTGCTCACATTCAGAGAGAGACAGTTGTCCTGGCACCATGATGTGAATCTCTCCACCTCATGCAAGTATGCGGCCTCATCATTGTTGGAAACGAGGCCCAGAACCACAGTATCGTCAGCAAATTTAACAATAGAAGTGGAGGTGTGTGAGGACACGCAGTCGTGTGTGTACAGAGAGTAGAGCAGGGGCTCAGGACACAGCCCTGTGGGGCTCCTATGTTCAGGGTGATGGAGTTGGAGGTGAACTGGCCGACTTTCACCACTTGTGGTCTGACGGTGAGGAAATCTTGAATCCAGTCACAGAGTGAAGTGTCTAGGCCGAGGTCTGAGAGTTTGACAGCTAGCTTGGTGGGGACTATAGTATTGAAAGCTGAGCTATAGTCAATGAATAGCAGCCTGACATAGTTGCCATTTTTACTGTCAATGTGAGTGAGGGAGGAGTGCAGTACCTGGGAGATGGCATCATCAGTAGACCTATTTGGCCGATAGGCAAACTGAAGAGGGTCCAAAGTAGCAGGGATGGAGGAGCAAATGTGTTTCTTTAAAAGTCTCTCAAAAACCTTCTTGACTGTCGATGTGAGGGCAACTGGATGTTAGTCATTCAGGCAAGAGGGTTTACTGTTCTTAGGCACAGGGATTATGACAGATTTTTTAAATGGGGTGGGAACCACAGAGGTAGCAAGGGACTCATTAAAGATGGAAGTAAACAAACCAGCAAGCTGATCAGCACAGGACCTCAGAACGCGGCCAGTAATCCCATCAGGTCCTGCTGCTTTCCAGACGTTCACTCTCTTTAGTTCCCTCCGAACGTCGTCCTCTGAAAAGGTGATAGCATAAACATCGCTGCTCTGTCTGCTTCTTCCTGGCGCGCTGATCGGCAGAGTCACACTGCCACCATTACATTCAAATCGGCCGTAGAAGGTGTTTAGCTCTTCGGCCAGCAACGGATCTGCTCTCACCTCTGCGGAAGAGTTGTTTCCAGAGGAACAGATGGTCTTCAGTCCCTGCCACATGCGTCGAGAGTCATTGAGCTGGAAATGTGACTCAATTCTCTCCCTGTATCCGAGTTTAGCAGCTCTAACTGCCCGACGGAGAGCGTAGCACGATGTTTTTTAATTGCTCATGTTTCCCGACAAAAGACCAGCGTTGTATGCGGCAGTGCGATGGTTAACCGCATCACGGATTGATCTGTCCACCCACAGTTTCTGATTCGAAAATGTCCTTATTGTTACTGTTTCGGTGGCTTGGTCGGTTAGCGTGTTGATAAAGCTTACTGCTACATCCGTGAACTCGCTGACGTCAGCTGAACTCACCCGGAACATGTCCCAGTCGACGTCATCAAGAGCATAGCTGTAGCATAGCTTCAGAGTGGGAGGACCAGCGCATCACTTCCCTCTCCACCGGGGGTTTCTGAACGATCCTTTGTTTATATTCCGGTGTGAGGAAAATGGTCTGATTTTCCAAAAGCCGGCAGGGAACGAGCTTTGTAGGCATTCTTAAACTGGGTGTAGCAATGATCCAGTGTATTCTGTCCTCTAGTTGGACAGGATATATGTTGGTGGAAGTTTGGCATGACTTTTCTGAGGTTGGCTTTGTTGAAGTCCCCCGCGATGATGGAGGCAGCGTCAGGGTGTTTATTGATGTAGCCGCTGAGCTCGTCGTGGAGTTTGGACAAAGCCAAGCTAGTATCTGCCTGTGGTGGAATGTAGACGGCAGTAACGATGATCGATGTAAACTCCCGGGGCAGATAGAATGGGCGGCAGATAATGGAGAGATGTTCCAGAAGAGGCGAGCAGGAACGCGACAGAATGGAGATATTCCTGGGGTCACACCATTTCTTGTTAATCATGAAACACACTCCACCACCTTTGGTTTTTCCAGCCTCGGCTGTTCTGTCCATCCGTAAAACAGAAAAGTTATCAGACGGCGTTACAGTGGTGTCCGGGACCGTCGGCGTGAGCCATGTTTTGGTCAAACAAAGGATGTTACAGTCTCTAATGTCCCGTTGGAAACTTATCCTGGCTCTAAGATCGTCCATCTTATTCTCCAAGGATTGGACATTAGCGAGCAGAATACTCGGTAGAGGAGGACTGTGAGCCCTTTTCCTCAGTCTGTTGCGTATTCCAGCACGTCTCCCGCGATGTTTCCTTCGCCGCCTGGGATTATTGAGGCGGCCTTTGTTAACCTCGGTGTTCCGAAGTATCTCCAATGGCCACGCTGGGTCCGTGGATAAAGTGTCCTGAAGCAGGTTAGTGCAGTGGTGCCCAATGTCCAAAAGTGTTCTTCTGTCATATATAAATAGTGCAGACGTTATGCGTGTAAAAAGAGAAAGTAAAAAAACGTAACAAAGTATATTAAAGCACAAATTGAGCGGAGCCATCCCTAACGTCGACTGTACAACGCAGCGCCGGAAGCGGATCTTTTCTAACTCTTGCTTTGTTCATTCGTTGAGTATGGGACAAAACATATCTAATCCGCTACAGGGTGAAAATCTGGTAGATTTTATGGTCAGAAATGATAAGGGTTATTGGACAACCATTTGTTGATAATTTGGCCGGATGGTCTGAAAGCGTCGGTCCGCAAATTGACAAATATCCAAGATTCGGATCTTTTAAAGAAAATGATATGGAGTTAATGAAATCCATGGTTAAAGGTGGTAGGGGTGATCCTCAATGGAATTATAAATATATGGGCGAATGAAATGTGGAAAAAAATTAAAACAATATGGAACCAAGGTCTCGAGCGTATTAATACAGTGAGCAAAATATCGATCGACGCGCCGTCGACTGTAAAGACACCACCACCTTATGATACAGCCATAATTACGGTCCAAAATAATGCTCAAACCAGTTCAAATTTGTACCCTTCCTTACATTAGTTTGTTTCTTGTGCACATCCCCTTCCCAATCTAGAAATGAACAAAGAAACTGTACGCCTGCAGGGTGCGGCTCAGCCGTCAATGGCGTGGGTTCAAGAAGGACCTAGAATTATTCTTAAACCAGCTACAATGACAGACATTAATACTATTTTTAAAACTCTCCCGAACACAAATAATCTAACAAATTTGTAGATGTTTTGCGCTCGCACACACATTATGCACAATTAAGCGGCTCGGATTACAGATCGATCTTGTTACGAGTTTTGGCGGATGATGTGACTGAATAGTCTCTTATTGCGGAAATTCGTGCTTTAAATCTTGATCATGACGAATTAGATGGCAATGGTATACAACGTGATCCTCATGAATTTTGGTGGACCGATCCGGAAAATGTAATAGAATACTTTGAATAGGTTAATAGTGTTCTAGATGCTCGTGCTCATGTCTGTAACCCATGCCACAAAAACAAGCCAAAATAAGGGTGAGACCGCTTCTGCGTGTGTGGGAAGAAAGACGCTCGTATTCCGATAGGCGGTGAAATGTCCTCACGGTTTATAAATACGTGCTTAAATAATATGAATCCAGATGTGACGCGTTTGGTTCGTGTAAAAGTTGCAAATTTAATGCAACAAACAAATTCGTGAGTTAGACGCTTATGGTGGTTTCACTTTGTTTCTGTTCAAGCCGAAACAGGAAGTTATGTTTTCAGCTCCACAGCAACGAATGACTGCAGTGTCGTACCAAAGCGACCCAAAGGGGCGGCGCTCAGTATAATCGGGGCCCGCCTCTGGGAGGTCCTAAAAGGTCCGGAGTGTGTCATTATTGCGGAAAGGCAGGGCACTGGATAAGGGAGTGTTGGCTGACGCAGGCACACGAGTTCACACGTATGCCTCAACAGACAAACCATACTAGAGTGCCACTTAATGACAGGAATTATGCTGATCAATATCAGGTGTCTTGGATAAACAAGAAGAATGAACGAAATATACCAAAAAATGCATAGGGATGCCCACAGAGAAATGTTGGTCCAAATGTACAGTCAATGATTTGTTTTTCTTTTAGCAAATCGCACGGATGAATTACCCATTGAACCACAAATCGTACTATGAGCTCTGTTGGGGTTTCAGGGACTGACATTATTTGTCACATGACACCTGCCATTGAGGTAAGGGTACTTTATCGCCTGCCTTTATTTCACAAATTTGTAATTACTCCAAATTCACCATTTAATATTTTGGGCAGAGATCTCATGCTTAAACTTAGCATTGAGATTGTATTTTCAGACAGCTCTGTTAATTTCTCTTTGCTTTCAGATGTCTTAGATGCAACTGTGGACGTAATTCCATATTCACGAGCAGTGACAAACCACAACAATTTAAATACAACATTGCAGAGGTAAACCCGACATTGTGGTCACAGTATAAGGATGAATCAGGCCTCGTTAACATACCCCTTACAAGGCGAAATTGATCACACAGAAACTTGTGTACATAAAGCAATACCCATTGTCACCTGAAAAGGTTGAAGGTATTCAATCGGTAATTTATCATTTTCTTTGAAAAACAAAGTTATTGTCCCCACTCACTCACCTTACAATACACCAATCAATCACATCAGGAAAGCTGATGGAACGAGTTGGCGTTTAATACAAGATTTGAGGGCTATTAATTCATTAATAATTCTTCTGGCCCCGATTGTGCCTGATTTGCCAAGTGCCGACTATTCTAAATTTTATACCACACAATCACACCCGCTTCACGGTGGTGGATTTGTGTTCAGCCTTCTTCTCCGACCCCGTCCGTGCAGAGAAACAGCCGTTGTTTGCATTAACATTTAAAGGTGTTGACAGCCCAGCCGTCTTCTCCGCTGTGGTGAAACGTGTTTTGAATGCTGCAACAGACCTGCCATCCACGGTTTGTGTACTGAACTATACAGATGATATTTTAATATCCGGTGAAACTGAGGTTGACTCTTTGCAGGCCTCAATTTTTGTCTGCAATGTGCTTGCGAGTGCTGGATTTAAAGCCTCAAATGAAAAACTACAGTGGCTGCAATCCAGAGTCCATTACCTGGGACACATTATTTCACCAGGACTGAAGGCCATTTCAGCTGAGAGGGTGCAGCTGATAAAGACTATGCGTACTCCTGAAACTGTGACACAGCTACAAAGTTTTTTGGGGTTGGTGAACTATTGCCGTGCATGGATACCTGACTGTGCATACCATGATAAAGGCCTACTATGTCTCATTCAACATAACATGGGTCCGAGGGACTCGTTGGACTGGAATTCTGAAGAGGAAGAACATTTAGATGCATTGACGATTGCTATCACTTGCGCTCCTGCCTTGGGGCTCCCAGACTATTCCAGGCCATTTCACTTGCGTTCACTTGCATTCACAGACAGGCAACTCTCTCTGTCCATTTTGTCCATTTTGGTCTCCATATAATAATTTTCCCTTTGTAAAGCCGTGAGCTTCTCCTTGATAGAATCCATATTGCGATTATAGTCTCAGTCTCAATGCTGACCGCTCTTCCCACAGCTTCAATCATACGGGCAGCCTTGTGGGGCTTTGGACAGCTGTTCCCGTTGGGTGTTACATTGGGTGTTTTGACCCAAGAGCATGGTGGTAAACCAATGGTCCATGGTATGCATGCATGCCTATGTGCTGTGGCTGCAGCGGAGGAGATGGTAAAAGTGGCTGAATTTTTTTTTTTATCACATCCTTTGATTTTATTTACCACTCACCAGGTGGTTGTTGTTTTGCACAATTTGAAGACACAGCACATGATGGCCCAGAGAAGGTCTGGCTATGAAGCAACACTCCTAGCCAGAGAAATTTAACTATTATGCCCACTTCAGTTTCTAATCCTGCAGTTCAATCGCTGTATGGCTTATCCACATTGATCACTGAAGCTATACCTCATGATTGCATGAATGCTATTGAGAGCTCCACTTTGGCCTGGGTCGATCTGAAAGATACGCCCCTGGATGGGGGAGAGCACTTATATATAGATGGCTCATGTTCAAGGCCGTCTGATGTAGTGTATCTGTGTGGATATGTCATTGTGACACAAGAGGGTGAGAAGGTGGAGGCATATCACCTGAACCGTAACTAAACACAGGCTGCATAAATAATTGCATTAACAAGAGCCTGTGAGTTAACAAAAGGCAAAAGAGCCACCATTTATACGAATTCATACGGGGTCCTTCAAGACTTCGCCCAGACTTGGGCTAGGCACAATTTTCAGACATCTGAGGGCAAACCAATATCACATGCAGGGTTGGTGGTAGATTTATTACAAGCTGTAATGTTGCTATCTGAACTAGCTGTAGTGAAGGTCAAGGGACATGCGTCAGGAGATGAACCAGATACTGTTGGCAACAGAAATGCTGATGAAATGGCCAAATGGGCCACGGAACATGCAGAATTTTCCCCAGATCAGAGAGCGCAGAATAGGGATGTAGAAACAATGATGTTTGTACATGCATCCCTGACATAGATTTGAAAATATTGCAAAGTCAACCCACACAGGGAGACATGAAACATTGGGCAGAAAATGGATGTGTGCCAGATGGTAACGGTTTGATAAGAGATACAAAAAGAAGAATAGCATTACCAAAACTGACCTTAGTGATATTGATAAGACATTATCAGGAAATTTCGCACAATAGCACGTCTAATGTTACACAAACAATTAATCGGCTGTATTGTATACAGGGTACAGTGAAAATGGTCAAACTAATTCTAGACTCGTGTTTGATATGTGCCAAAACAAACCCTCACCAGAAAACGCCACACGACGCGTTACTATTTCCAGAAACACCTTTTCAGTGCCTTCAAATAGATTTGTCTCATATGCCAGCGGTCGGAAATCAAAAATACATGCTAACTATCATCAATCGGTTTTCAAAAATGTCAGATGTGCTACCAGCCATATTGGCAGAAATGAGAATGACCCCATCCTCAATGACAAAATACTTACAATAGGGGTAAGTATATGGTCACAAGGTAAGCTTGGTGACAGACAAGAAATTACATGGACTTTATACACATGCACACATCATTACTTGATTATGCCGGCATTTACCACCTTTTTAATCATCATGATGTTGTGTAATTGTTTTGCCTCAAAGGAGTATGATACTGTTATTTTTATTTTTGGCCAAAATTTTGTTCAATCAGTTATTATTTTTAAAGAATGCCAAAACACAGTTTAAGTCAGAACTACCTTTTATTTCTGGTGAGAATTGTCCTCAAATCTTTGCCTTCCAGTCTCATGCTGCACCATCAAACAGACCATGTGGATCAAACTGTTTTTTATAGCATTAGCATGCCCCTTATTGGACTGAAACATTTATAGTTTTGTCTGGGGGAAGGGGGAATAGCAGCTGAACGATTCTTTACTTTTCTTTCCATTTTTTATTTTATATGGTATGTTTAAGTACCCAGGGGTTTACACAGATTGTTATTTGTGTATATATGTAATGTTTCAATCATTTATGTTTTTCTGTGCATATCATATTGTATATGTGGACCCTGTTTGTGCATTTGGTACAGTCTGAAGAGGGAGCTAGCCCTTATAAATAAGAGCTTAAACGGGGGGCTGATGGTGAAAGCCAAAGGAGAGATCCTGTTGCAAATTGGACCAAAGTATTTGGTGTAGCCTTTCTTTGCACATTGTTGCAGTTTTTTTTGTTTTGTACAGTTATTTTGTTTTGTACAGTTTTTTTGTTTTGTACAGTTTTGTACATGTGACCAGTAATTTTGTTCGCACCTCACGGTAATAAACCACCTTTTTGGGATCCACTAAACCTCTGACCAGCTTGATTGTAATTATTTCCTTTGCCCGCTGGGCCAATCCTTACATATACCATTTGAAATTTTGATGGGTAGACCTTTCCCGACCCCTTGGGTCAAAGGTTGCGCAGGCGTTTCTTCCTTAGGAGACATGGAGGTGATCCTGGATGACTACGTGATTTCCTTTATTGATAAACTGAATTTTGTGTGTGCTGATGTTTCTCTTTCTCTCCCTATTCCATCAGAAAAGCCCACCCATAATTTCGTTTCAGGCCAACAGGTGCTGATTCGGAGTCTGAAACCAGTCGCCGTGGGGGAACCGAGATATTTGGGGTCAGCTGTAGTCATCGCGGTGACAAGGACTGGAGTGTTAACTGATCATCAACCGCAGTGGATTCACGCATCCAGGCTAAAACATATATCAACATATGCAGTACCAATTGACACTGTAGGGTCTAAGAAGCCTGCCCAAAGTGTGTGACGGCACTGGTGAGAGGGCTTGCGCCAGACAGAAGATCCTTGCTCTTTTAGGGGGCGAGGGGGTCACCTGTGGGCTGAACATAGGGCCTGGGCAAACTTTTGCCCCATTAATAGCTTCCCAATCACCTCTGAAGGTTCCCATGTTACACATTTGGGTCTAAATTGTCCAACATGGCAGTTATATACTTGGTATTGATCCTGGCTGGTGCACAAGCAATTAGATTAATAGATGAAGATGATTCATGGTTAGACCATGGTGATCCACCACATTCATATGCTACAAACATGTGGTGGAGATTGGCTAATTACACCGTAAAGGCAAGTAACATGAAAGGTAATTATGTATGTACTTTATTACCACACAGTTCCCACTCTACTAGACTGGAGGTAAAGGTGCCTAAGTTGGAATACCACGTAGAATGTGTACTGTCTGCAGTTACTCTGCTTCTAGACGTACAGAAATGGCACTCTCCAATACAATGTTTTAACCCTGATAATAGAACAGATAATTTAATCATAAGTATGGATACTGTCCAACAAGTTGTATCCCCTATGGGGACAGTAATACAGTAAAAGGGTGTATGATGTGTAGAAAGAAAAACGAAGGGAGAAAGCGAATTAGGACAGATCCCATTGTCACACTGTAAGGAAGTGTGGAATACCTCAATGGCTGGAGGATGCTGTTTAAATTGCCTATTGACCAACATGGATGGATACCAACAAATGAATGAAACTCAATGTAAAGCCCGAGACGGATTAGGATTGGGGATGATGATCACACAGTTAACTTGGAAACGAGCTAACTCCACAGCAAGAAATTCTTGCTTGCAATATTGTAGGCCAAATATTTACAGCCACCCGCTAGTGCCATCAGACAAAGGAACAAGAATATCAGCCGATTGGTGGTGGTTGTGTGGGCATAGTGTACACAGCATTGCCAAGAAATTGGACAGGAAGATGTCCTTTGGTAGAACCAGCGAACACAATAATAATAGTTGGAGGTCAACCAAAATTTAGCAGAATGAAGAGAGAGTTGGCTGATAGGAGTAAAACACCAGCCATCCCTAGATCAAACCCTGTGCCTAAAGAGAATAGACTATGGACAGGATGGGACATTTTTTGTAAATCAATTATTCCAAATATTGGGGTATCTTATTTACAAATTGAGGTTGAAGTTACCAGATATGAATTAATTACAATTATGAATGACACCACAAGAATATTTGATGGCATAAAACAAGAAATGAGAGGTTTGAGAATAACGACATTACAAAACAGGCTGGAACTAGATCAGCTAACAGATTCTCAAGGGGGTGTATGTGTTATTGTTGGCGATAGTTGTTGTATTTATGTTCCAGATAATGATGCGGATGGACATTTGATTGACCAAGGGATTAGTAGCAACATCACCAAAGCAGTTGTCGAGATGACAAACCGAGAGAGGAATAGAGATGTTCGGGATTGGAGTTTGAGTTTTTCCAGCCTATTCCAGAAAATCGAACATTGGTTGATTTTAATCGTTAGAATTATTTCATGTATTCTGGTTTTGCTTTGCTTATGGCCCTGTATTATGGCCATGATTCGTCGGGCATTAAAGTCATCTTTAAGTGTGATTATGAAAGGTTACCATGTTGCCCAGGCAAGACCAGGAGATAATGTGACCACGAATCCAGATGTAATGTAAGAACAGAGGTAAAACATCTGCTCAGAACGGATGTGGCCTTTAGATTAGGAATTTTCTTTATTATTAGTTTTCATTTTACTTTCACTATATATCATGAGTGCGGAAATTTATGATAAATCATAAATGACTTAAAGAGGGCAACTGTAAGATTTAATTTCCGCATAGATGAATGTAAAGGCACATAAATGAAGGATGCTTTTAATCTCACTGAATACACATGGCTCTTTGGCTATGTGTGGAGGAAGGGTCATTTTATTTTTTGTCTGTCCTGCTTTACCTTATTTGGTCATTTTGTGAACCTCCTGTAATATGAGAGCATCTGGTACCATATATAAAGGCATGCTCGTCCTAGAATAAATTAGTTGAAAAGCCATGATGGTGTTTTGGTTCTTCCAGATCTGCTGAAGACTTTTTTCACAACATCCAACATATATTTCTGATTTGAGTTAGAAGTGATCCAAAACACAGAAAGAAAACGTAGTTCAAGGTTCAAGGTTTCTTTATTTGTCACATAATAGTTATACAGGGTATAATTAGAAGTGAAATGTAATCGAACCAGGTCCGCTCAGTGGACAGTGCAAAATAATAAGAATACAAATTATATAAAGTAACATAACACAAGGGCATACATGTGGTAAGAAAAGGAGAAATAAGAGTAAAATGTGCAATGAAATAAAAAAAGTGCAAAACAATAAGATGTGCAAAAAAACAATACGATGTGCAAAAGACAATAGGATGTGCAAAAAGGATGTGCAAAAAAAAAAAAAAAAAAAAAACAATAATAATAAGATGTGCAAAAAACAATAAGATGTACAAAAAAAGAAAAACAGTGTACTGGGACTTAATAAATAGTAATGTGAATAAGAGGGATGTGCAGACGGTTGTTCAGGGTATTGTACATAGCAGCAATGATGAGAATGTGATAATATTTACAGTTAATTAAGTTACAATGGGTCATGTGAGTGTTTATGAAACAGAGTTTGTGTTTAGGAGCCTGATGGCCTGAGGGAAGAAGCTCTTCCTCAGTCTTTCAGTCTTTGCCATCATACTCCTGAAGCGCCTGCCAGATGGCAGTAAACAGAAAAGATGGTTACCGGGGTGGTTTGAGTCTTTGATGATTTTAGCAGCTCTGCTTTTACAGCGTTTGATGTAGATGCCCTGCAGAGAGGGGAGTGTAGATCCTGAGATGCGCTCAGCTAAGCGCACGACTCTCTGTAGAGCTTTGCAGTCCTGGTTTGAGGAATTACCATACCACACTGAGGTGCACTGAGTCAGGACGCTTTCTATGGCCCCTGAATAGAAAGTTTTCAGGATAGCTGGTGAGACCCTGAATTTCCTCAGCTGTCGCAGATGGTACAGTCTTTGCCTGGCTTTCTTAACCTGTGTTTGAATGTGTGTAGTCCAAGTCAGGTCCTCGGAGATGTTTACACCGAGGTACTTGAAGCTATTCACCCTCTCCACAGGGGTCCCATTGATCATAAGAGGAGTGTAGGGCCGCTGCTGTCTCTTCCTGAAGTCCACGATCAGCTCCTTAGTTTTGCTCACGTTCAGAGAGAGACAGTTGTCCTGACACCATGATGTAAGTCTCTCCACCTCATCCAAGTATGCGGCCTCATCATTGTTGGAAACGAGGCCCAGAACCACAGTATCGTCAGCAAATTTAACAATAGAGGTGGAGCTGTGTGAGGACACGCAGTCGTGTGTGTAGAGAGAGTATAGCAGGGGGCTCAGGACACAGCCCTGTGGGGCTCCTATGTTCAGGGTGATGGAGTTGGAGGTGAACTGGCCGACTTTCACCACCTGTGGTCTGGCGGTGAGGAAATCTTGAATCCAGTCACAAAGTGAGGTGTTTAGGCCAAGGTCTGAGAGTTTAACAGTCAGCTTGGTGGGGACTATGGTGTTGAAAGCTGAGCTGTAGTCTATGAATAGCAGCCTGACATAGTTGCCATTTTTGCTGTCGATGTGGGTGAGGGAGGAGTGCAGTACCTGGGAGATGGCATCATCAGTAGATCTATTTGGCCGATAGGCAAACTGAAGAGGGTCCAAAGTAGCAGGGATGGAGGAGCAAATGTGTTTCTTTAAAAGTCTCTCAAAAACCTTCATGACCGTCGATGTGAGGGCAACTGGACGATAGTCATTCAGGCAAGAGGGTTTACTGTTCTTAGGCACAGGGATGATGACAGATTTTTTAAAGGAGGTGGGAACCACAGAGGTAGCAAGTTCTTCAGTTCATAAGGGAACTGAAGTTTTACACTTAACATTTTGTCTTTCTTATTCTTAGTTATAAAGAATGGTAGCACAGCTTTTTCTGAATGACTGTCTTCATGCGTTTGTCTGCATCCATTATGGATGATCCATATTGCATGTTTCCTCTCACATGTAAAGTATGGTAGCAGTTATTTATTCTTTTTCTTTTTATATTGGCTTCATTGAGGTTCCGAATAATGGCTCATTGGCTTGTAACACCTGGAAGCATATATTCTTCTTATGCACAAATGCAAAGTATTCCAGCTGTTATTTCTATGAAATGTAGTTGTCTTTGTTATTCTGTTACTAATAAAATAGTTTTTTCACTGCTTGTCCTAGTTTGGCACAATCCTTACCTTAAATTGAACAAGATTAGTTTTACAAAGGGCACCCATCTTACATAATATTAAACATATTCTATCCGACTTCCAGATATAAATTATTATAAATTGAATATGGTAATTAATACTGAGACACTAATTTGGGCAAAGACCACTAATGACTTGTTTAAGACTTGAAGCTAAAAGTTGAGGACTTGCAACTCGACTTGGACTTGCCTATTTTGACTCAGGACTTGTCTGTCTTGAATCGAGACTTGACTCGAGAATTGAAGGCAAAGACTTACTTGTGACTTACAAATGACTTGGTCCCACCTCTACTAATTAGCATAAAGCTTTCATTGTACAAAACAGATCAAAGAACATTTACATTATCAAAGAACATTTTCACTTCAGTCCAGCGAGTTCAAGCACTCTCAAAAACTGCCATAATAATCTCTAAAGCTGTTTACACTGTGAAATTAATATCTTACTTACATTAGAATTAGTTAGAGAATTCAGTCAGCCAGCGCGCGTGGTGACGAAACAGTGCGTTTCAGCGATGACTCATCTGAACGCCTCTGATTGGTCCTTGCATTCATAAGCTCAACAGAATCATATGTGATTGGTTAAAATATGCAGTGCTTTATAAACGTGTCTGTCTCTGGCTTTGTTCCAGCCAGCGAATGCAGATTTTAATTTAGCAGCTGGTGAAGTTATTTTTTTATACAAAGTTAACATAGTTATACATAGGACAAACTGCGCATTTCACCCCAAATTGTTTGCTGTGATATGATTCCAAATTTAGGGGGCCCAAGCTTGTTGACAGGGGGCCACTGCCCCCCCGCCCCCAGAACCACCACTGTCATACAGTATATGATCTTACCACAGTTTCTCCAGTTTACAGAGATGATTCTGCAGTACACCAGAAAGCAGCTTCACCGAGCCTCCTAGTTTATTCCCAGACAGATCCAGTTCTCTCAGGTGTGAGGGGTTTGATCTCAGAGCTGAAGCCAGAGCAGCACAACCTTCATCTGTGATGCCACAATCACTCAACCTGTAGAGAACAATGACACACACTTCACTCTCTCAGATCAGATCAGATCAGTTTAGCTGTGAATCCATTATTAAAGAGAAAGTACAAACTTAAAGCACAAATCAATGTTTGATGGATCATTGGACTGAGGTCTAAAATCTAACAGAACACAAAACATGATCATAAAACATCCAAAGTCTCATTCAAGAAAGATGAATGTTTCTTTATTGCAATATGTCTAGGTTTTTATGCTAAATCTGTTTTATTAATGACACTATTCACTACATAGATCTGTATGTATTGAGGATAGATTGTGTGTGTGTGTGTGTGTGTGTGTGTGTGTGTGTGTGTGTGTGTGTGAGAGAGAGAGTTTGTTTTTACAGGTTTCTCATCCATCACTAAGGATAGTAAAATATGAGATCGCCTGCGCTGTGAGATATTGTTTGTATATCGCAGTCCATTACAAAGCATTATGTAATAACATTCATCCATTTTCCAATCTGCTTTATCCTCTGCAGGTTTGTGGGGGCTGGAGTCTATCTCAGTGTCTCGGGTCACGAACACACACACAAACATTCACACCTGTGGTTCATTTATAGTGTCCAATTCACCTGCTACATGTTTATGGATTGTGGGGGAAACCGGAGCACTCAGAAGAAACCCACACAGACACGAGGAGAACATGTGAGAAAGGCCCACTGTCTTTACTCTCCACTTACTTAAGGAGATTAGAGTGGCTAAAAGGACCTATGCTAAACAGCTGGAAGATCAGTTCACTTCCAATGACTCCGCTTCAGTGTGGAAAGGCCTGAAAGCCATCACCATGTACAGGACACCATCCCCCAGCACTGAGTTGAACAGCAACAACTTGCTGAAGACCTGAATGAGTTTTATTGTAGATTTGAATCCCCCCACACCAGTCTTGGCCATCTCTCTACACAACTGTTAACACCTCCAGCAACCCCCCTCTCCTCCACTCCTGTACTTCAGATCAGTGAAGCAGATGTGCGCCAGGTCTTCAGGAAGAACAGGAGAAGGAAGGAACCAGGTCCAAATGGTATGACACCAGCCTGTCTGAAAACCTGTGCTGACCAGCTGGCCCCTATCTTCACACAGATCTTCAACAGATTACTGGAGTTGTGTGGAAGTCCCTTCCTGCTTCAAACTCTCCACTATCATCCCTGTTGAAGAAACCCAAGATAACAGGACTTAATGACTACAGACCTGTGGCTCTAATGTCTGTCGTCATGAAGTCATTTGAAAAATTGTTTCTGGCTTACCTGAAGGACATCACTGGACCCTTACTGGATACCCAGCAGTTCGCTTACAGAGCAAACAGGTCCATGGATGATGCAGTCAATATGCAAAAGAATGACTGAGACACCAGAACTTGTCTGATGAAATCTCATGAATGTGATTAAGCCGATTTCAAGATCTGAATAACAACTTTGAGCCAATAATAACTTACATTTCAGTCTGTTTCTCACACAAAACTATTGTATGCCTTATTGTATTAACTCTACATCTTACAGGTTTGGAACAACATGAAATACTATTCAAACATTTAGGGTAGTAAGCAGTAAAAACAGTAATATTATGAAAAATTATTACAATTTAAAATGACCGCAACACCTGGACAAATCAGGGACTTATGTGAGGATACTTTTTGTGGACTTTAGTTCGGCCTTCAACACCATCATCCCTACACTCCTCCAGACCAAACTAATCCAGCTCTCAGCCCCTAGCTCTATCTGTCAGTGGATCACCAGCTTTCTGACAGATAGACAGCAACTAGTGAAACTGGGGAAATTCATGTCACAAACAGCCGCACCACCAGCACTGGTGCCCCTCAGGGCTGTGTTCTCTCCCCACTGCTCTTCTCCCTGTACGCAAATGACTGCACCTCTAGAGACCCCTCTGTCAAGCTCCTGAAGTTTGCAGACGACACCACACTCATCAGCCTCATCCAGGACAGTGACGAGTCTTCCTACAGACAGGAGGTTAAGGAGCTGGCTACCTGGTGCAGTCTAAACAACCTGGAGTTCAACATGCTAAAAACAGTGGAGGTGATCGTGGACTTCAGGAGAAACCCACCCTGCACCCCCCCACTCACCATCATGCACTGTGACTGCAGTGGAGTCAAAAATGTTCCTGGGATCCATCATCTCTCAGGACCTGAATTGGGACACTCACATTAACTCCATCATAAAAAAAAATCCCAACAAAGGTTGTACTTCCTTCGCCAGCTGAGGAAGTTTAACCTGCCACAGGAGCTGCTGAAACAGTTCTACTCAGCCGTTGTGGAGTCTGTCCTGTGAACTTCAATAATGGTCTGGTTTGGCTCAGCTACAAAATCAGACATCAGAAGATTACAGAGAATGGTTCGGACCGCTGAAAGGATTATTGGTGCCCCCCAGCCCACCATTCAAGAACTGTGTACATCCAGAGTCAGGAAAAGGGCTCAGAAAATCACTCTGGATCCCTCACATCCAAGTCATCCCCTTTCTAAACTTTTGCCATCTGGCTGGCGCTACAGAGCCCCAATTACCAGGACAGCTAGGCACAAGAACAGTTTCATCCCCCAGGCAATCCACTTTATGAACAGTTAAATGCCGCCCCCCCCCCCCATTATGCAATAACAATGTGCAATAACCTTATATTTTTTGCTACCATCTCCATCCTAGTACATACCTGCATCTTCTATTCTATTCTATTATCTATAGCACAACTTCTTTGTTGCAATTTATGCAATTTATGCTTTGTTGCAATTTATGTTTCAAATAATTTTTTCAATTTTTTGTATTTATTTATATTTACATATGTGTATTTTTTATTCTCATCTTATTTTTAGTGTCTGTGTGTCGTTGTTGTCTCTGTGAACTGGAAGCTTATGACACTAAAACAAATTCCTTGTATGCGCAAGCATACTTGGCAATAAAAGCTCTTTCTTATTCTGATTCTGAATGTGACTGGTTTCTTTTGTCATTTTGTCTGATGGTCTATATGCACTACGTTTAAACAGGTAATCAATTTATAAGGTTTTTGTTATTGCAAAAAAGGTTAAAATGAACACAGAAGTCATCACATGTACACAAAATGAAGTTTTTACTACTTTCTGTACATCTTGATTGACAAATGTCTCGTCCAATCATTGAAAAGCATTCAATTTGCAAACAATACCTACCTTTTCCATTTTGTGACTTGTTTTGTGTTTAGATTTGCCATTGTGTTTAAAATTAGTTGTTTTGTTTTTGGATTTGTAATTTTGTTTTAAAAATTTGCACTTCACATACAGTATACTTTACAGTGTGCCGATATTTTTTGCCATTACTGTATATGATCTTACCTCAGTTTCTCCAGTTTACAGCGAGGATCCTGTAGTACATCAGAAAGCAGCTTCACTGAATCTCCTAGTTTATTCCTCGACAGACTCAGTTCTCTCAGGTGTGAGGGGTTTGATCTCAGAGCTGAAGCCAGAGCAGCACAACCTTCATCTGTGACGCCACAATAACTCAACCTGTAGAGAGATGAAAATCATATGAACACTATCAAACAAATTGCTGCAATGAACAACAACTTGCAATTCCAATATAATTAAATTTATTTTTACCATGAGAAAAAAAACTACACATGCATTTCTTAATGTCAAATTATCCAAGTTTCATGGGCAAATTTACACATACAAAAAAATGTTAAGACTGAATTAAATCAACATTTATCTATTAATAGAGTAAACTTGTAATTATGTGCAATTGTATTGTAATTGAGTAAAAATTAAACTAATTGAATTTATCTTCTAACTGGTTTAACATGTTTTTTTTTTTAAGTAAATATGTTAAAAATATGTAATATTGCTGGCAGATAGTTAATGTGTTTTAATACAAGTTTGAGTCTAGCTTTTGTCATTCCAGATGCACTTCTGTAAAATTTCAAAACTCAAAAAAATATAAATAAAAAAATGTAATAAAAAAAATTTATTAGGAGTGCAAAACAACAACATATGGTGAACAATAACAACAACAGCAATAAACAGCAATTTACATTTTTAATAAATAAAACAAAATTGTATTAATAATGTCCTGTAGATTTTAATTGTTGTCTTCAAAAGTGTGTTCCTTATTTATGTTAATTTTATATTTTTTTTACTGGAAAACATGAATTATTTATATGCAACATCTCTGACTTTGTTTGAATGCCTGAATTAATATTTTACAGTGTCACTGTATTGAAAACACATTAAAATACTGACCACTAAAATAATAGCTACAGTACTGAAGATTTATGAGCTTTTAACTTAGATTTTCTTAATGTTTTAACAGTGAATGATTGTTCTAATTGATACTTACTGAACTGATCTGGATTCTTTAATCACAGGCAGCAGCTTCTGAAGGACTTTCATATTTTCAGGATTATTCTTTTCTTCAACAAATTTATCAAGACGAAACTCATTCAGTTCCTCTTCTGATGTCAACAACACAAAAACTACAGCTGACCACTGAGATGAAGAGAGTTTGGCTTTACTTAAATTTCCAGATTTCAGATACCGCTGTATTTCCTCCACTAGTGAACGATCACCCAGTTCATTCAGACAGTGGAATAGATTGATGGATTTCTCTGGAGAGTCAATGGTCCCGATCTTCTTCTTGATGTACTCAACTGTTTTCTCATTGCTGTCAGATCTTCTTTTCAGCGTCATTATTCGTTGTAGGATAATCTGATGAGACTCCACTGACAAACCCAGAAGGAACCGCAGGAAAAGATCCAGATGTCCATTTTTACTCCGTAGAGCCTCATCCACAGCTCTCTGATGCAGCTCAGATAATGAAACATGTTGAAACAAGTCCTTCACTTTAGGCCGTGATCTCTGTTTGGTGATTGACTCAAACACATCTCTGTTGTGGTTTGCCCATGAGAGGTGCACATATAGAGCTGCTAGATGTTCCTGAATGCTCAGATGAACAAAGCAGAAGACTTTCCCCTGATACAAGCCAAACTCCTCTCTGAAGATCTGAGTGCACAATCCTGAGTACACTGATGCTTCTGTCACATCAATGCCACACTCTCTCAGGTCTTCCTCATAGAAGATCAAGTTGCCTTTCACAAGATGCTGGAAAGCCACTTTCCCCAGTTTGAGGATCATGTCTTCACCTGTCACCTTCTTCTTATAGTCCTTCTCACGTTTGATGTCGGTCTGAAGGATCAGGAAGCGTGTGTACATTTGTGTGAGAGTCTTGGGAATCTCTTCACTCTCTGCTCGACTCAACATCTTCTCCAGAACAGCGGCTGAGATCCAGCAGAACACTGGGATGTGGCACATGATGTAGAGGCTCCTTGATGACTTCAGGTGTGAGATGATTTTATTGGCCAGACTCTGATCACTGATTCTCTTCCTGAAGTATTCCTCCTTCTGTGGCTCATTGAAGCCTCGTACCTCTGTCACTCGATGGACACACTCGGAGGGGACGAGATCAGCTGCTGCTGGTCTGGAGGTGATCCAGATGAGAGCAGAGGGAAGCAGATTCCCCACAATGAGGTTCATCAGCAGCACATCCACTGAGGCTGATTCACTTACATCACACAACCTCACACCGCTCTGACAATCCAGAGACAGACGACACTCATCCAGACCATCAAAGATGAACAACACTTTATATCCATCAATGGATATTTCCATTTCTTTAGTTTCAGGGAAAAACACATGAAGAAGATCTGAAAGACTGAGTGTTTTGTCCTTCATCAGGTTGATTTCTCTGAAAGGAAGAGGAAATATGAGCTGGACGTCCTGATTCTCTTTCCCTTCAGCCCAGTCCAGGATGAACTTTTGCACAGAGACTGTTTTTCCAATGCCAGCGACTCCCTTTGTCAGCACAGTTCTGATGGCTTTGTCTTGTCCAGGTAAAGGTCTAAAGATGTCATTGCATTTGATGGCTGTGTCCTCTGTTGCTGCTCTCCTGGATTGTGTCTCAATCTGTCTCACCTCATGTTCATTACTGATCTCTCCACTCTCACTCTCTGTGATGTAGAGCTCTGTGTAGATCTCATTCAAGAGTGTTGGGATTCCCTGCGTCGCTGTTCCCTCATACAGACGACCAAACTTCTTCATCAGATTTGATCTGAACGTGTTGAGGATTTCATGCCTAGAAAATTAAAATACCACATTATTACATGAGCTACAGAGGTAAATGTACAGATTTATTTTTTTCGTTGTTATGAGACACTAACCAGATCATAGGGTTTAGGAAATGTGTCAGTTATTGATGTATTTGAGTAAGTAAGGAATAATTGAGACGGGCCGTTGAATTATTGGTTTAAGAACAAGTAGCGATTTAATTACAAAAACTGGACGAATCCCTTGAAATACATCTTCTGATGTATCATCATCTCTGGTGTGCATTATTTTTCTAATAATTCAATGGTCCGGAGTCAATTATTCCACTTATACTACGTTTGCCACACCTCAACACATCGATCAGATGATATATTTCAAGGGATTCGTCCGGTTTTTGTAATTAAAATGCTATTGTGAGTAGGATCATTTCTTCCGCATCTCATCCATCGCCTCCGTTACTAATTCCAAAACCTAATTTTAAACCTAGTAACTGAGGCTTGAGCCAATAATAGCAGACCAATGCAGCTAATAACCAAGTTATGAGAGAGAGAGAGAGAGAGAAAGAGAGAGATTGAGCGTGCGTGCGTGAATTAGCCTAACTCTATGAGTCGGTCTCTCATCAGTGTTCGGCTACTAGTGAAACTTTAACTTAATTTTCCTCACGAACAGTGCCGTTGTTACTTCGCTTCGCTTGTGAGAAATGTCATGTACTTTTAAGTTGCTAAACTATTTACTGACAAAGTCATCAGAGCAGCGCTAACAACATTAGCACATGTTTTCATGTGTGTAAACTGTGTGTGCCTGTAAGGGAGAAAGAGTGGGAGAAATAGAGTAGGCTATGTGTTTTATGTACATAAAACATAATTTTGTGGCAAAACGATGGAAAGATCTGTCGTTTGTATCCCATTGCTTACTATATTTATGTATTTAGCCAGTGTCGTTTTTGGGTTTGGTTGTTTTGCAGTTGTAAGACCTTTTGAAATAACTGAAATCATTTGGCGAAGTGACACGGTCGAGAGCCGTCTGGAAATACATTCCCTGAAAATAATTGCACACCTTAGAACGTTCTTCAGCCAATCAGATTCAAGCATTCAACGGCCCCGTAGTATAATGTGTGATGATGCACTGCATTAAAAATCCCCCAGTTTACCTTACACCAGGATACGTGCTGTCTTCTGGTTGATTCATAGACTGGTCATTTTTCTTACAGGTGAGTTTTTTTACTGATCTGTGTTGCAGGACTGACCTTGAATCAAGAATCAAAAACACTGACATTGGTGAAACGTTTATCAGTACCTTAATAACAGTTGTGACTTTATTAAAAATGCTCCCGATCAAGGTCACAACTGTAAAAATTTAATGCTTTTTAAATAAATGTAAATAAATAATTATACTCTGTGCTCTATATCTGCTCATTGTCATTACATTTACTGCATTTCCTATTCAGAATTCTGGTCATATTTATTTATTATAGTACTGTATGACAGTTTAATATAAAATATCTTACAATAATCATATATTTTACAAAACAATGTAATAGTTGAGTCAAAACCTTGAGTCATCACTCTTAAAATTAAGTGGAGGACCCAAAGAAGCATCACTCCTCATAGACACACAGCTGGGCTCTGCTTCTGATTTCTTCTGATCAACTGAACTATAACAGAGAGTGTGTGAGCAAGTGTTAAAATATCAGATGAAATAATTAAATAAATCACATGATAAAACACCATAACAAATATTTCAATTCTATCTGTTAATGAAATATTGTACCTGAGATGTTGTGGATGAGCTATAGACTCGTCACTCTTTATAAACACACAGCTGGTCTCTGCTTCTGATCTTTTCTGATCAACTGAACTATAACAAACACTCATTTCAATTACTGTATTAATATTAACTTTTGATTTTAAACAAATATATGATATTTTCATTTTCACTATGTTGATACAGAATACAAAGCTCTTTTAGACTATCTGCCATTATAACTAATACACATACCATAATAACATGTAAACATAATCTAAGACAAAAACACAATATAAAATATTACACAGCTCTGGCTCTGATCTTCCTGCTGAACAGATTTAATGATGACATTCATTTTAATAAAGGAAAACAAATATATATATTTTAAAAAAATCTCTTCATAAGGAGGTTCTATGGACTTATTGTTTTAAATAAAATTCTAATTTTTAACATCGAAAAGGTGTTTTTTTTGGTGAATATTTAGATCTGTTGACTTTGTTCATTCTTTGTTTCGCTCACAGGCAGCATTTAAAACATCACGGCCACCTGTTTTGGGAAAATACTACCTCATATAAAATTTGATGTATTTCACATATTTCCTTTAGCTTATTAGCTTATTATGTTTATAATTAAATGTTTGCATTTTTCATAATCTGCCTGTACATGTTTGTATCTCAGGAGATTCGTCACACTTTTAGGGCTTTAAATCAAGATATTTTTGACATATAGATGTATATAGTCCAGGGGCGTCAAACTCAGTTCCTGGAGGGCCACAGCTCTGCAGAGTTTAGTTTCAATCCTGTTCAAGTCATGTCGGAGAGATCGTATTTATGAGATCAACACACATGAACGCCAGAAAGTCTTTATCACGAGTGGAAAACTCAAAATGTCCTTTAAGCCCTGAGTTTCTGAGTTGAGGGCGTATCAGTAAGAAAACATGTCGGATGCAATGGACGCAGCTAAAGACTATAGATATACGGTGTCTCTATTAATGGTAAATTATATATATATTTTTTGTAATGTAAAATAAAAGCATAAGTTACAAATACAAAATATAATATTAGTGTACAATTACTATAGAATATGTCATGATACAGTTCACATCACCTTCATAAACTGATTTAAAACAGTAAAAACACAATGGTGCACATTATTTATTCATCATTTTGTAGATGTAGAGTTAAAAAAATCGTTGCATTTTATGTAAAAACGTTAAATCGCTATCTTTTTCCGACAAAACTGACTTGAACACACCTGACATTGTAATTATGACTTCTCAACTGGTAAGTATGAACATCCCAGGAAGAGTTGAACGGAGCGTAACACATACCATCTAGTTTTCAGATAAGCCTGAAGGACCTGTTTAGCTGGATCAGGTGTGTTTACTTATGCTTGGAGCTATAACACCCTGCTTTAGACTTTGTAGCCTATTTCAGGAAATCAGTTCAATACTTCAAACTCTTAATAAATAATCATTTATTGCCTATCGTTTATTCATTTAGTTAGCAATACTGATTTTATTTGAGCAATACATGGTATATTTCTCTCTCACGCACGTACTCTCTCTCACACACACACACACACACACACAAACACACACACACACACACACACACACACACACACACACACACACACACACACACACACACACACACACACACACACACACACACACACACACACTCTCTCTCTCTCACACACACACCACACACACACACACACACACAAACACACACACACCAACCTTTCATCTAAGTTTTCTTGTCTTAGGTCAACTTTGATTAACTTTTTTGATCCACTTCAAATGTTGAATACTGTAAATATGCATCTATGAAATTAGATTCTCAACAAAAACACATGCAAACTTATGAATAAAAATGTACAAAATATATATAGCTTGTGTTTCTGTTTAGTATCATATTTCATACATCAGGTTTTTATAGCTCATATGCAATTCAGTGATTATTGAGAGTCATCTTAAATTATTACCAACAATAGAACTTATTTTTACATTTACACAATAAAGATGAACATATACATAACATCGTGAAAGATTTCACAACAAAAACCCTTTACTTGATAAAATAAAGCATGAACTATCAATCAGAGGGCATGAAGTAGATACAAATGTTTATCAGCAAAACTTTGGTTATATTCATAATGTAAAGGCAGTATATAAGTACTAATATATTCATAATTAGACATTATTGTTTCAACATGATTTGACAACAAATGTTTTAAAAAATTTAGCTTTAAAAAATTTAGCTATAAAAAATTAATAAAATCACGAATTTGTACTATTTGTGTTCTAATAAGATCGGAATAGCAATAAATGAATTTACTGATGTCTCTCTTTTTTATGGTTAATATAGTATGTATGTAAAGTACCTGTATCCCGGAGAAAGCTCGTGATCTCGGGGTGTTTGTGTCTCATCCATGATGAAGAACGAGATCTTCAACACTTACTCAAACTAATCATTCAGCTGAACGATCCTGAGAGTTCACTCAAATACACAATCTTCAGGAGAAATATGAGAGCTGAAGTCACCTGCTGCGTCGACTCACCTGCAGTGACGTCACACGCATTCTTCACTGCGCGCGACACTGACCCTGGATCAACCAGTTCACTCGCTCTCACGCTGTATTTACAATTAATAGACGAGGCTGCATACGGTGGGAAGTTCTCTGCCGATCTCATAGCTGTCTCAGAGTTAAATGCTACCTAACAGCCAATCAGAAATTAGAATGTTGTTGTTTCAACATGGATGCGCGCGCACACGGAGCGTGAGTTTAAAGAGCAAGATCCGATGAATGCTGTAACCCTTTTAGCATTTTGATTTTATGATTCCTGGACAAATTCTTTTTCTGGCTGTGATCAAAGATAGTAAGAGCTATCTCAGATGTTGGAAAGCCAAATTCGTGCTAAATTATTATTGTTGCAGTCAAAAACTCCCAATAATACAAAAACTATTTAAATCAGATTTCAGATGATGTATAAATCTCAATTAAAAAATGAGCCTTATGACTGGTTTTGTGCTCCAGGGTCAAATATAATGCACTGCAATTGTCACGGGGTGACGTGAAGCGGAACTATTTATGCCCAATGTTGTTTCCCTGTGGGAGCGATTTCGGGGTAACACCAGGCCGGTTCCGGGTCCTTCTGTGTAAACAGTCCGGCCGGGCTTAGTAAATGGGGAAATGAGCGTCAGCTGTGTAACGAGCGGAGATTGAGCCGTGAGAGAGACATGTATTCGCGAGGGGGATTATAAAAGGACATGTTTGTGTGGAGAGAGGGGGTGACACAAAGCGGGGAGAGAGCAGTTCACACAGAGCAGGGAGAGACTGCACATTAGGAAGAAGGAGCCTTAAACCAGCGGTTTGATGGATTTGGATCCATAAAGGGAGATAACACAAACAGAGGAAGAGAGGCAGGGGACCTATGTTACTTCGTCAAGCATTTTGGATGTACAGTGTCGTCAATTGAGAGGAGGGAGTCGGATAGGACCGCGAGTGGAGACCTTATTCACTTTGGCATACTCGTTGGTCTCGAGTGCCGAAGTGAAACTAACTAACTGCTGTGTGTTGAGTGTATGCTGTACAGGGGTACAGCTCCATCCTGTCTGATTTGAAGAGGATTTGTTGGATATTCATGCATTGCTGTTTGACTCCCTGACTCAAAGAGGAAGCATTACCTGTCTATTGAGCTGTTCACACTGAAGGAGATCCCTGGCGTGAGTACCTGATTACTGTCTGATTTGAAGAGGATTTGTTGAGTATTCATGCATGGCTGTTTAACTCCCTGACTCAAAGAGGAAGCATTACCTGTCTATTGAGCTGTTCACACTGAAGGAGATCCCTGGCGTGAGTACCTGATTGTTGTCAGACTTGAAGAGGATTTGTTGCACGCTCATGCACTGTTGTCTGATCTCCTGGCAAGATTTGCTACCAGGCTATTGAGCTGCTCCATTACCTGCCTCTGGCTGTCCAAAGAGGAATCGCTGTGCGAACCCCTTACCAGTGTTTGCTCCGTTACCTGCCTCTGGCTGTCCGAAGAGGAATCGCTGTGCGAACCCCTTACCAGTGTCTGCTCCATTACTTACCTCAGGCTGTCCGAAGAGGAACCGCTGTGTGCATTCCTTACCAGTGTTTGCTCCGTTATCTGCCTCCGGCTGTCAGAAGAGGAATCGCTGTGAGAATCCCTTTCCAGTGTCTGCTCCATTACTTTACCAGTGTCTGCTCCGTTACTCATCTCTGAATGTCCGAAGACATTATGATTATCATATGATTAGACATATGATTATCCTGTCTGGTCTCGTGGTGTCTTTGGGTAACTCCTCGAGGTGGTACGCTTAATAGGGGTGGTGTGAGACACGGGAGGAGGCCACCCCGGCCTGTGACAAATTGGCGTAGTCGGCAGGGTTTCCACCTCGAGTTGAGCGACCAGAGACCCCAGATGGCAGACGAAGATTTGCCGGCGGCCCGGCCTCAAGTTATGCCCATCTTTATGGGAGCCCCTTGGGCCCAAAGATATGGAGGACCAGGGTCGGAATTGATCTTATCGGAATGGAGGGCCCAGGTTGAGTATCTGGCGGGACTTCAGGGGCTAAGCGCCCCACAGACGTTACAGTTCATTCTGAATTCACTTGAAGGAGAGGCCAGGAGAGAGGTACAGGCCGCACCGGAAGCGACTCGAGCTACGGCACAAGCTGTCTTTGATTTCTTGACCGGGCAGTATGGTGATGCCACTCCAGTAGCTGTCCTCCGGACTCAGTTCTTTAACTGTAAACAGTGACCCCGGCAAACTCTACGGGCCTTCGCTCTACGATTACGGGAGCAGTTTACTAGGCTGAAGAGGAGGCGTGATCATGGTCTAGGAGGTGAAGAGACCTTGTTGCGGGATCAATTTCTCCTGGGGCTCCAGGAGGGCCCTGTTCGTCAGAGTTTGCGTGTACAGCTCCGCCGAGACCCCGAGCTGACGTTCGAGGATTTGCGAAGGGAGGCCTTGGCTCTAGAGTTGGACCATGCGGAGACGGCGGATCCCTCTGTTTGTATGGCCGCCAGTGGGACGAGCAGTTCTACTTCCTCTGGGCCGTTCGATTGGAAGCAGACCTTACGTGCCGAACTCATGAAGGATGTCCGGGAACAAATGACCGAGCTGTCCAAGACCCTTTTGGAGGAGTTTCGCCAGGAGCGGCCAAATCCGTTGCCCTTGCCTCGAGAACGTTCTTACTCGGACGGGAGCCAAAACCCAGGAAGACGCCCATTCCGGCCTGCCGGCCCTAGATTCCAGTGGGACGAGCAGGGTCGCCCGATTTGTAATGGCTGTGGAGAGCCTGGACATTATCGGCGCCAGTGCGGCTCTCGCCGCGGTTCACAGGGGGGTTTTTAGAGTTACCGGCCACTGTGGGTCAAGTGGTCGGGACCCCCTTGATTGACCCTTCTTTGCCTACCGCCCCTAGAGACCGTTTAGTCGGGCATTGCCCCCTTGTGGAGATTCAGGTGAACGGCGTCAAGGTCCAGTGCCTAGTGGATACCGGGTCCCAAGTCACTCTATTCTCCGAAAGCCTGTCTAAAGAACTGTTCAGTGCTCAATGTTTACAGGAGGCGGAGGCCCCCTGGCTTACCCTGCGAGGGGCAAACGTTCTGGACATTCCTTATATCGGATACCTGGTCACGGACTTGGAGATCCATGGGATCACCGTACCACAGAAGGGAGTTGTGGTTGTCCGGGACCCTTGTTTGGGGACGCATCGAGCCCTTCTGGGCATGAATGTCATTACAGATTGTTGGGAAGAATTGTTCCAAGCTAGGCCTATTCGAACTGCTCCGCCAGCTGAGAAGCGAGAATGGGAACGCATCGTTGCGGATTGTCGCCGGGTTCACACGGCCAGTTCCCAAGGAGACCGCGAAGGTACCGGCCCGGTTGCTTGTCGATATGCCCTTTCTATTCCGGCCCGGAGCGAGGCTGTTATCTGGGCTCGGTTGCCTGCCCAGACGTATGGACCAGAAGATTGGGTACTCGTCGAGCCCCATTTGGACTGTCAGATTGTGGAGGTGGCTCGAGGTTTAGCTGTTGCTCGTCGGGGCCGAGTCGCTGTGAGAGTACGGAATGTAAATCTCTACCCCGTTCACCTGTACCGCCATCAACGACTGGCCCGAGTTACCTCGGTGAGCCTCCAACAAGTGAGGGAAGGTGGGGGAGTCAGCTTCTGCCAAGTGAGCTCTACGGTGGTTGAGGTGGCCCTGACGCGAGTGGACCAGCCCATGGACTTTTTGGGAGAGGGGATGCCGGTTCATCTTCTGGGGGAAGCCCTGCAGGGAGAAGGGCTGGAAGAGAGTCAGGCACAACAGCTCCAGGCGTTTCTGGCGAAGTGGCAGCACGTATTTTCCTCACTCGACGAGGATTATGGCCGTACCGACATTGTGAAACACCAGATTCCTACCGGTGATGCCGCACCAAGCAGGGAGCGATATCGTCCGGTGCCGCCAACTCTTTATTCGGAGGTTCGTACCCTGTTGCGGGGGATGCTGGAGAAGGGGATCATTCGTGAGAGTAGTAGCCCTTGGGCGGCTCCGATCGTCCTGGTACGAAAGAAGACCGGGGCTTGGAGGTTCTGTGTGGACTACCGTAGATTGAACCAAGTAACCAAGAAGAACGCCTTTCCGCTGCCACGGATTGAGGACTCTCTCACCAGCCTGACTCAAGCCGCCTGGTATTCTACCTTAGATCTGGCCAGCGGGTATTGGCAGGTGCAGGTGGAGGAGGGAGATCGAGAGAAAAGACCGCGTTCACTACCCCCTTCGGGCTCTTTGAGTGGGACCGGATGCCGTTCGGCCTTTGTAACGCTCCAGCCACCTTCCAACGGCTGATGCAGCGATGTCTGGGCGGCCAGTTGGTGGACACCACGTTAGTATACCTAGACGATGTCATTGTGTACTCCCCTGACTTTGAATCCCATCTTCAGCATTTGGAACAAGTGTTTCGGGCAATGGAGAAGTACGGACTGAAGTTGCAGCCAGACAAATGCCAGCTGTTCCGCAAAGAAGTGAAATTTCTGGGCCACTGCGTAAGTGCCTCTGGAGTCTCTGTGGATCTTGAAACTGTGTCAGTTGTTCAAGGATTGAGTGCGCCTAAGACCGTGCGGCAAGTGAGGTCCTTCCTGGGCTTTGTGGGGTATTATCGGAGGTTCATTAAAGACTTCTCGAAGATCGCCATATCACTAAATCAGCTCCTCGTGGGTTCAGGCCATCCCCGTGGTCGTGGGTCCCCTCCCGTCGCTTGGGACTCCGCATGTGACGTGGCCTTTCAGAGGCTCAAGCAGGAGCTGCTACAGGCCCCAATCCTGGCATACGCAGACTTTACCCAGCCCTTCGTTCTGTACACCGATGCTAGTAACCTCGGCCTGGGAGCAGTACTGGCCCAGCGGCAGCAGGGAGTGAAGCGAGTTATTGCCTACGCAAGTCGAAGTCTTCACCCCGCAGAACGAAATGATTCCAATTACAGCTCATTTAAACTTGAATTGCTGGCCATGAAGTGGGCCATGAGTGAGAAATTCAAGGATTACCTGTGGGGAGCCAAGGTACTCGTAATAACTGATAACAATCCTCTCGTCCACTTACGGACAGCTAAATTGGGGGCAGTCGAACAACGTTGGGTAGCGCAACTGGCTAACTATGACTACCAACTTCAGTATCGACCGGGCCGGGAACACACTAATGACGACGTGCTGTCCAGACTCCCCGAGGCCGAGGGCCGGGGCCCTCCATTGGGGTCTACTGCTGGGTGCGATGAGGGGCTCATGGTGGGAATCGTAGAAGCACCTGGGCTCCAGCAAGAGGAAGCCCCCGCTAGTTGGGGCTGGGACCCGCAGCGGTGGAAGGAACGGCAGGAGGGAGACGCTGGGTTGATGGCAATACGGTCCTGGTTGGCACGGGGTTATGGCCGGAGGTGGCAGAACGCCGGGCCCAGACATGGGTAGTGAGAAAGCTCCTCGGGCAGTGGGAGAGGCTCTATCTGAGAGATGGAGTGGTCTGTCGGTCCATCCGAGACCCAGTGCTGGGCGAAACTGTGTGCCAGGTGGTGGTAGCTGAGGGTCAGATTCAGGTCCTTTTACAGGCTTACCACACCCAGTTAGGACATCAAGGGCCAGAGAGGACGGTGTCTTTGTTGCGGAGACATTTCCATTGGCCAGGGATGGAGACATCTGTGAACTCGTTCATCCGGAAATGTCCGCGCTGCACACTCTTCAAGACGAGAAAGGAGGTGCGAGCCCCACTGGTCCCCATACGAGCCAAGGCCCCTTTGCACATCGTGGCCATGGACTACTTGACGTTGGGTCGACCGACGGATCGTTTCCAGAATATTCTAGTGGTAACCGACCTGTTCACAAAATATGCTTGGGCCATTCTGACCCTGGACCAGACCGCCGTCACCACCGCAAATGCTCTGTGGAAGACAGTATTCCAGCCGTTTGGGTGTCCAGAGACTCTTCATTCGGATCAAGGGCCAAACTTCGAATCCAAGGTTGTCCAGGAATTGTGTCAGCTCTATGGGTGTAAGAAGACTCACACCACGCCGTACCACCCCCAGGGAAATGGGGGGGGTGTGAGCGGTTTAACCAGACCTTGCTGGGCCTATTGGGGACGCTGGACATGGATCGTCAGACTAATTGGGTGGAAAGTCTTCCCGCTCTGGTACAGGCCTACAACAATAGTGTGCATAGCACCACTGGGTATGCTCCGACGTACCTGATGTTTGGGAGACATGTGCGTCTGCCCACAGATTTACTACTTGGAACGGCTGTGGCTGGAGAGGGTTCGAGTCTGACTGATTGGGTAGACAGGCATCATCAGCGACTCCACTCGGCGTATGAATGGGTTACTGATCGAATAAACAGAGCCGCTGCTAAGAACAAGCGGTTGTATGACCGGACGGCACGAGAGGCCCCGCTATTGCCCGGAGAGAGAGTTTTGGTATGGGACAATCGGCGCCAAGGAAAGGGCAAATTGAGTGATCGGTGGGAGGCCCTACCTTATGTGGTACAATGCCAGCAACGTCCCGACCAGCCGGTCTACACCATCCGCCCCGAGGGGAAGCCAGGCCCGGAGCGGGTTATACACCAAAATGTAATCCGCCCCTGCCCGAACTATCCAAAGCCTACGGTGGAGGCTCCAGCAGTCCCTGTGGCACCTAGGCCACCCCTAGTAGGTTGGGCAGTGGTTCCGAGGGGCCCGAACATCGAGCCAAGAGGGGTAGACCCCGCCTCTCCACCGAGACGTTCCCAACGGGACAACCGAGGACAGCCCCCTGAGAGGTATGGGGACTGGGTGTCGGAGCCTCGTTCTAGGGACTAGAACTGATTGGTGGGGGAGGATGTCACGGGGTGACGTGAAGCGGAACTATTTATGCCCAATGTTGTTTCCCTGTGGGAGCGATTTCGGGGTAACACCAGGCCGGTTCCGGGTCCTTCTGTGTAAACAGTCCGGCCGGGCTTAGTAAATGGGGAAATGAGCGTCAGCTGTGTAACAAGCAGAGATTGAGCCGTGAGAGAGACATGTATTCGCGAGGGGGATTATAAAAGGACATGTTTGTGTGGAGAGAGGGGGTGACACAAAGCGGGGAGAGAGCAGTTCACACAGAGCAGGGAGAGACTGCACATTAGGAAGAAGGAGCCTTAAACCAGCGGTTTGATGGATTTGGATCCATAAAGGGAGATAACACAAACAGAGGAAGAGAGGCAGGGGACCTATGTTACTTCGTCAAGCATTTTGGATGTACAGTGTCGTCAATTGAGAGGAGGGAGTCGGATAGGACCGCGAGTGGAGACCTTATTCACTTTGGCATACTCGTTGGTCTCGAGTGCCGAAGTGAAACTAACTAACTAACTGCTGTGTGTTGAGTGTATGCTGTACAGGGGTACAGCTCCATCCTGTCTGATTTGAAGAGGATTTGTTGGATATTCATGCATTGCTGTTTGACTCCCTGACTCAAAGAGGAAGCATTACCTGTCTATTGAGCTGTTCACACTGAAGGAGATCCCTGGCGTGAGTACCTGATTACTGTCTGATTTGAAGAGGATTTGTTGAGTATTCATGCATGGCTGTTTAACTCCCTGACTCAAAGAGGAAACATTACCTGTCTATTGAGCTGTTCACACTGAAGGAGATCCCTGGCGTGAGTACCTGATTGTTGTCGGACTTGAAGAGGATTTGTTGCACGCTCATGCACTGTTGTCTGATCTCCTGGCAAGATTTGCTACCAGGCTATTGAGCTGCTCCGTTACCTGCCTCTGGCTGTCCGAAGAGGAATCGCTCTGCGAACCCCTTACCAGTGTTTGCTCCGTTACCTGCCTCTGGCTGTCCGAAGAGGAATCGCTGTGCGAACCCCTTACCAGTGTCTGCTCCATTACTTACCTCAGGCTGTCCGAAGAGGAACCGCTGTGTGCATTCCTTACCAGTGTTTGCTCCATTATCTGCCTCCGGCTGTCAGAAGAGGAATCGCTGTGAGAATCCCTTTCCAGTGTCTGCTCCATTACTTTATTAGTGTCTGCTCCATTACTTGCCTCAGGCTGTCTGAAGAGGAATCGCTGTGCGAACCCCTTACCAGTGTCTGCTCTGTTACTCATCTCTGGCTGTCCGAAGAGGAATCGCTGTGCGAATCCCTTACCAGTGTCTGCCTCATTACTTATCTCTGTCTGCCGAAGAGGAACCACTGTGTGAACTTCCTATGCAGCCTGACGAAGAAGAGAGTCGGATCAGCCTGTGCTTTTTAGTTTAGGATTTAGCCTATTTTAATTCAATAAAATACAACGTTTAATACTGATTATCCTGTCTGGTCTCGTGGTGTCTTTGGGTAACTCCTCGAGGTGGTACGCTTAATACACGGGAGGAGGCCACCCCGGCCTGTGACACAATCCAATACTGATTGAGATATGAAGAAACAAATGCTCCTCGGAAGATGTGAGAGGAAGATCATTCCTTCGATGAGGAACAGTGAAAGTAAAGCTTCTGGAAACAAACGCTCTTCAGAAGATGTGAGATGAAGATAATTCAGAATTGAATTGAGTCATCCAGAGTTGATAATGCTCAAAAAAATAAAAAAGTTATAGAGACCGAAGTGCCTTGAAAAAATGTGTACCACACAGATTTTTTTATTTTGTATTTAAAAAAAGAGAAAGAAATAAATCCTGGAGCAATCCAGAAAAGTAATGGGTTGAGAATCGCATGTCTCATGAGTTAATGTTTCAAACCTGAAGAAGATACCATGAAAAATTAGATTTTTCTGAAACTATATAAAGCCGTTAGTGGCAGCCCTAAATCAAATCAGTGCATACAAATGCTGTGTCATTTACTATAGTTTATTGTGAGTTTAAGCTATCTGTATAAAACAATGAATTTATCTTATACAAATGGGAGTACAGTGAATTCATGACAGTGTTTTACATTAAAGGTGCTGTATGTAGGATTAAACTAGGTATTGCAGTCCACATTCAAAATATTGGAGACGTTTTTTTCACCCGACCCCTCCTCCTCAGACTTGACGAACACACAGGTTGCCAGATTAACAACGCCAACAGGAACGAGCGCACATTACCATGAATGAAATGAAATACGCTGTTTTCTGCCAGCTGGCAACTAGGGGTGTAATGAGTCATCGATATGGATCGATATATATCGATACAATGTATGAAGATACAATGCATCGATGCCACGCGTAAAATATCGATATCTGTAGAATAAAAAGGCACCTTTATTTTGGCACTGTCCACATTTTCACATAATGTCTGTCTATACATTACAGCCAACGCGTACATTCTCGTTCAATCTCATGTATCAGGACTCGATATAAGGACTGCCCGAAGGCACAAGGTGAGCACAAAAGATGCTTGGGATTGTTGGAATAACAGTCGAGCGCTGTGTGAGAAGTTTTCCGCGCACACATCTGAAGCGTGCAGAGCCACTGATCTAAACTTGGCCACCCTGCTCAAAACTGCAGTTTTTGCCCCCTTTTTCTTAGCAAGAAATGCCTTTATTAAGACACGGAACTGGTGTATCAAACAAGACCTTTCAGATGCGTGCTTCAGCTTTGCCTCAGCGCCAGGCGCGAGTCAAATGAGCATCAGTAGAACAATGAGATGCTGATAGTCTATATGTCAGTAAAACAAACTTCCCTGTCCTGTCAGCCGTCACTGTGCTCACTGTGCACGCTCTGATCGCATCATCATAAATAATCGCTCAAGAAACTATGCGCATATGACGTAGTTCTGTCGTCAATTAAATCATGAAATTACAAAAAACGTGATCATAATATCGATATATCAATCGATATACTCCTGTATCGAATCGAATCAAAATCGTATCGTATAATTTTTTGAGGTATCAGCAAATATCATATCGCTGGGTATGAGAATCGATATCGTATCGAATCGTGACGAACCATCCGATTTACACCCCTACTGGTAACCCGGGATGCTGAAATACGAATGGGTAAACAGAGACCGACATTCTGGTCCGGAACGCACATTTTCAAATGAGAATAACTGACTGTAGCATTGTTTTTCAGATAAACAAGTATGTTAACTTAGCATATTTCTTAAATATCTGCAAACATTTTATGTTATTTTTATGCTTTAGTAGAGTCAAAAACTTACAGCACCTTTAAGTTACCCATAAATGTTTCAGTACATTTTTTTGTAAAAAGCATCTAGTAAAGAAATGCAATACAGTAATTTTTTTAATTTTTTTCACCCTTAAGCTATTTTTAAAAAATCTGCTGAATCGCAAAAAAATAAAATTGATTTAAAAAAAATCAGCTATAAACATATCAAAATTGCATAAAAAACTTTTGTCAGCAAATCCTTTAAATGTTATGGTATTTAGATCACTATCTTAAAAAGCTACAAAATTATTCGTCATAAACATCTACAAAAATAAAACAAATGTATTTAAAGAGAAACATACCTACATCTGTCATTCTGCACAAATACAAATGTTTCCCAAGAGAGGCTCCAGCGATCACTTATATTTTTTCCTTATAACAGTGAAAACGAGTTAAAATACATGATTGATCATACAGATAAGAATAAGACATTAATATAAACTTTAAAGGGTTCACTTTTAATGGGTCACAAACATTAATTCCAATTTTATTTAAATCTAATTTAATACTCTAATTTTGTCGGTTTGCGGTCAATGACTGGTTAACGAGTGTTGGGAGTCGGTCAGGATAATGAACCGAAATGTTTTTGTGCCCCCCCCACGCAGTCTCTTTTGATTGTGTGACTGTGACGTCTCTGTAGCGGCTCCTTATTCACCATCAGCTGATCCTGACGAAACCGGACTGACGGATAAATACTGAGAGTCCTACAATAAAACACACAGACAGTCAGATATGAGTCTGAGACATTACTGCTGTCACATCACATCAGCAGATCCAGCTCAGAAAACACACAGTATATTCATATTACAGCCAGAGATATGAATGAACAACTGATCATAGATTGATAACAGTACATGATCAACAACTACTATCACTTAGAGACTATTCATATACTCATATGTCCCATCACAGAATTAAACACAGTTTGAAGTATAGTACAGAGACTAAGAGTTGTTGTACTATCACACACACATGAGGTCTGTTACTAAAATGTAGAAACTTTAAATAAACAAACACTCACAATAGTATAATGTCTCCAGTTTATAATGTGGATCGTCCTTCAGATCAGAGAGTAACGTCCTACTAGAATCTCCTAGTTTATTCCCATACAAACTCAGTTCTCTCAGGTGTGATGGGTTTGATTTTAGAGCTGAAGCCAGAGCAGCACAACCTTCATCTGTGATGCCACAATCACTCAACCTGTAGAGAACAATGACACAATGTGAGTTGCAGTAGAAGTGTCTGTAGTTTGTTATTGACTCTGGTCTCAGAGCAGGAGAGGAGATATAATGACAAGCATTGCCACATACTGATGCTGATATAATGAGATTTATGCATGTTGATACTCAATGGTGCTGTTTGAAACTGTCATGTGCTTCAGGACTGAACAGACACACAGAGCTGAATGTGAGATATTGTTTCATAGTGATATAAGGACGGAATAAACACCTACAGGAGGACATTTGCTTTTAGTGGGGAACACCTTATCTCATTTATTAACTCTAGTGATCAAAAACTTGATCATTGTGTCATGTTTGGTCTCATCTGACAGCTTAAACTGAATAGAAATGTGTTGATCTCAATAGAGATTGTGAACATGTGTGCTTTGCTTTAAGTATGAAAAATTTGTTAATTTTGTGATACATTTTAAAACTGTTTATGTAACTTTGATTTAAGAATATGGAATCCATGGATGGGGTTTGTAATGACTTGTAATGGCTGTTCATAATTCTAGAAACTCGCTCATAATGCAAACATATTTAAGTTTATCTATGAGGTCCCCGTGACTGTGGTAGAAGGTTTTGAGCAAAAGGTGAGCAGCTATCTACGCAGATGGCTGGGTCTACCACGCAGCCTAAGTAACACCGGGCTATATGGGAACACTAACAAGCTCAGGCTCCCTTTTAGCTCAGTCAGGGAGGAGTTCATCACTGCACGGGAACACCTGTAGTACTCTGGATCCAGAGATGCCAAAGTGTCCGGTGCAGGGATTTTTGTGAGGACAGGGAGGAAGTGGAGGGCAGCCGAGGAAGTCCAGCAAGCAGAGACTCGGCTGAAGCACAAGGCCATCCTTGGAACAGTGGAGCAAGGCAGAGCCAGACTTTGGAGCCTAAGAGCGTCCCGATATGATTCTGCCAGTGGAAAGGAGAGGCAGAGGCTGGTACAGGAGGGGATGCGAGCTTCAGTCGAGGAAGAGCGAACCAGCAGAGCAGTGGCCATGCGGCAGCATGGCGCCTGGATGAAGTGGGAGCAGGCGATGGAGCAGAGGGTCACTTGGAAGGACATCTGGAAGTGGAACCCCCAGAGGATCAAGTTCTTGATTCCGGAGGACTATGATGTCCTCCCAAGTCCATCCAACCTGTGCACATGGGGCAAAATAGAAGCACCTGCATGCCCCCTTTGTTCCAAAATAGCGACATTGGAACACATCCTGAGCAGCTGCTCCAAGGCTCTGAGTGAGGGCCGGTATCGATGGAGGCACGACCAGGTCCTCAATTCCATCGCTAAGGCAATCAGAAAGCATCGAAAGACTGCTCTGTAGGTTTGCTCTCCACAGCCCGGGACTGGGCAATGACAGTCGACCTGGAAAGGCAGCTGAAAATTCCAACACACATCACCCAGTCCAAATTGAGACCTGACATCATCTTTGTCTCTGAGGCTACAAAACAACTGATCTTGTTGGAGCTGACAGTGCCCTGGGAGGAGAGGATGGAGGAGGAGGCTCAAGTGAGAAAGAGGGAGAAATACCAAGAACTGGTGGAGGATTGTTGGCGGAACAGATGGAGGACCAGGTGTATGCCAGTAGAGATGGGCAGCAGGGGATTTGCCAGTCACTCCCTGAGCAAGGCCTAACAGGTGCTAGCCATTATGCTGTATAACAGGTGCTAACCAAATAAGAGCATAGGCATCTGCTGTCACGGAGACAGCAGAAAAAGCTTTCAGATGGCTCTGGTTGAATAGGGGAGAGCAGTGGGGGCAGTAGAATGCCACGTGGACACAGGCCGGGGTCTGATCAGCCTTGGTCAGGTCGCCAGCACAAGGGTGTCTGTTGTAAGACCCGAAACACCCAGTGACTCCTGGAAAGCACACTGTTGATGTGTCTAAGGTCATGCATCAGAAGATGTTTTCTGTAAACTGAAATACTCTGGGAGCACCAGTGACAACCAGGAATAGGCTGGGTGACAACCACGAAGAGGGTGGTGACATCTGGAGAGACAAATGACGGCTGTAGAGACGGCAACCCGGGGGTGGAGAGGGTTGGCAGCCCAAAACCACTTCTTCTGCAAGGAAGAACCCAAAGCAAGCTACAAAAACCACATAAGAAAGATACCCCCAGGGGTGCCCGAGAGGGGGGGAGGATGAGCACCCCAACAGGACGGACTCAAGGACAACGACACAGGAGAAAGGAATAACGACAACGACAATACAGTGCATCTGTGGCAGGATCTGCAAGAATGAAAGGGGTTTAAAAATCCATCAAGGCAGAATGAGATGCTTGACAGCGGAAACGGCGACAACGCACAGAAGCGACTTCTGGTAAGATGCAAGAGGAGCCAGGTCCGGAGGCAACCCAAAGTGCCCAGAGCCTCCTAGTGTCGTCAACACCTGCTGCTAGCAGCTCACCTGCCACCATAATCCAAGAAACAGCATCTCTCGACAACCCACAGGGCCTCCAAAGCCAGCAAGCTGCAGTCATAACAACTGGCTGTGCCCCTTTGGTCCAGCCGATGATCACCCTCATAGTGAACATCGCAGCTGAGCGATTTGGAACCGAGGCATCCAAGCCTGCTCCATCGGCATATGCTCCAAGCCACAGAGCAAGGAAAATCCAGTGCCTCAGGGAAGAACTCAGCCTGCTAAAGAGGCAATACAAGTCAGCGGGGGAAGTCGAGAGGGTCAGCCAAGCGGACCTGAGAGCAATCCTAAGGAAACAACTCTTGACCTTACGAATGGCAGAGTTCCAGAGAAGGAGGCAGAAGGAGAGAGCCAGGAAGGGGGCAGCATTCTTGGCCAACCTATTCAAGTTGACCAAGCAGCTTCTTGGCCAAAATAAGGCTGGCCATCTCACCTGCTCCAAGGATGCCATAAACGACCACCTCAAGGCCACCTATAGTGACTCCATCAGAGAACAACCGCTGGGTCCATGCGATGCACTGATAACACCACCAGAGCCTTCATCAGACTTCGACCTGAAGGTGCCCTGCCTAAGGGAAGTGGAGGAAGTGGTAAGGAGAGCAAGATCGAGCTCAGCACCAGGTCCAAGTGGAGTGCCCTACAAGGTGTATAAGAACTGCCCAAAGCTACTAGATCGGCTTTGGAGGGTCCTGAAGGTGATTTGGAGGAGAGGGAAGATCGCCCAGCCATGGAGGTATGCTGAGGGAGTGTGCATAGCAAAAGAGGAGAAGTCTGAGAATATCGACTAGTTTCGGGTCATCTACTTGCTCAGTGTGGAGAGTAAAACCTTCTTTAGCATCATGGCTAAGAGGCTCTTCAACTTCCTGTTGAGTAATAAGTACATCGACACATCTATGCAAAAGGGAGGTATACTAGGAGTTCCCGGTTGTCTGAAACACACGGGCGTGGTAACCCAGCTCATCAGGGAAGCAAGAGAAGGTAGAGGGGACCTGGCTGTACTATGGCTGGACCTCACCAATGCCAATAGCTCAATACCCCACATGATAGTGGAGGTCGCACTGGATAAAACAACATGTTCCCCAGAATGTGAAAGATCTCATCCTGGACCATTACAGCAAGTTCAGCTTGAGAGTCTCTACTGGCCAGCTAACATCTGACCAGAACCAGCTGGAGGTGGGGATAATCACTGGCTGTACCATCTCAGTGACCCTCTTTGCGCAGGCAATGCAAATATTGGTTAAGGAAGCTGAAACAGAGTGCAGAGGCCTGGGAGAATTCAAGCTGGGAGAATACCAGATCCCGTCAGTTACTGAGAGACCACTGAAGAGCCTTCAGAAGGTCTTCTACTGCAGACTGAATGACTGAGACTCCATCAAGGCAACCGGTGCTGACCAGGAGGGATAGTTGAGAACAGTGGATAAGTCTGGGCTCCCTGGAAGATTCAAGGCCTGGGTCTACCAGCATGGGATCCTCCCAAGAATCCTCTGGCCTCTATGAGGTCCCCATGACTGTGGTAAAAGGTTTTGAGCAAAAGGTGAACAGCTATCTACGCAGATGGCTGGGTCTGCCGCATAGCCTAAGTAACATCGGGCTATATGGGAACACCAACAAGCTCTGGCTCCCTTTTAGCTCAGTCAGGGAGGAGTTCATCGTTGCACGGGCACGGGAAAACACCTGCAGTCGCACACCTGCAAGTGTCCGGTGCAGGGATTTTTGTGAGGACAGGGAGGAAGTGGAGGGGCAGCCGAGGGAGTCCAGCAAGCAGAGACTCGGCTGAAGCACAAGGCCATCCTTGGAACAGTGGCGCAAGGCAGAGCCGGACTTGGGAGCCTAAGAGTGTCCCGATATGACTGCCAGCGGAAAGGAGAGGCAGAGAATGGTGTAGGAGGAGGTGCGAGCATCAGTCGAGGAAGAGCGAACCAGCAGAGCAGTGGCCATGCGGCAGCAAGGTGCCTGGATGAATTGGGAGCAGGCGATGGAGCGGAGTGTCACTAGAAATACATCTGGAAGTGGAACCCCCAGAGGATCAAGTTCTTGATTCAGGGGGTCTATGATGTCCTCGCAAGTCCATCCAACCTGTGAACATGGGGCAAACTAGAAACACCTGCATGCCCCCTTTGTTACAAAATAAGGACATTGGAACACATCCTGAGCAGCTGGCTCCAAGGCTCTGAGTGAGGGCCGGTATCGATGGAGGCACGACCAGGTCCTCAATTCTATCGCTGAGTCAATCAGCAAGGGGATCAAGGACAGCCGACACACCCAAGCTACAGCCAATGCTATTCACTTCATCAGGGAAGGGCAAAAGCCAGAGAAAGCATCGAAAAACTGATCTGTTTGCTCTCCACAGCCCGGGACTGGGCAATGACAGTCGACCTGGAAAGGCAGCTGAAAATTCCAACACACATCATCCAGTCCAAATTGAGGCCTGACATTATCTTGGTCTCTGAGGCTACAAAACAACTGATCTTGTTGGAGCTGACAGTGCCCTGGGAGGAGAGGATGGAGGAGGCTCAAGAGAGAAAGAGGGAGAAATACCAAGAGCTGGTGGAGAATTGTCGGAGGAACGGATGGAGGACTAGGTGTATGCCAGTAGAGGTGGGCAGCAGGGCATTTGCCAGTCACTCCCTGAGCAAGGCCTACGGCACGCTGGGCATAACAGGTGCTAACCGAAGAAGAGCCATAGGCAACAACGTGGAGACAGCAGAAAAAAGTTTCCAGATGGCTCTGGTTGAAGATGGGAGAGCAGTGGGGGCAGTAGAATGCCACTTGGACACAGGCCGGGGTCTGATCAGTCTCGGTCGGGTTGCCAGGACGAGGGTGTCTGTCGTAAGACCCGAAACACCCAGTGACTAGTGGAAACAAAACTGATGATGTGTCCAAGGTCGTGCCTCAGAAGATGTTTTCTGTAAACTATAAGTCCGTGAATATATATAATTTTGTCAAAGATTATGAATATACATACATGTTTTCATTTTTTTTCTCTTTATAATGAATTAGTCTGTATTTAGTTGATGGTGAAAGAGTGATTATCAGTTCCAAACAGAGATATAGAAATTCTACATTGATTTAAAAGAAAATAAAAACTGCACTGTATAGGATCGTGATCTGTATCAGATAATACTGAACCCCAGGTGTCAGAATCAGTATTAGAGGTGAAAAAGACGGATTGGAGCATCACTAGGTCATTGTACAACAAATAAAGTTGACAGAAATGCATACAGACAGTTTCTGTCTGTGAAAACTTGAAACCGTTCTGTGTTGACCAAGATTGTATTTTGTTTATCTTCTGTTGGATTTTTCACTTGATGGTATTCATGAACTTGCTTCTGTATCAAATGCAGATACAATCTACATATAAATTACAGGAAACATCAGAACCAATTACATTTGCAATGCTGTTTATTTAATACTAAAAAGCTGAGGCTGATTAGCCTCCCTCCCTGAGGGAGATTTACTTTAAATGTTCTTCATGTGAAAGTCATATATGCTCTTACCTCAGTGTCTCCAGTTTACAGCGAGGATTCTGTAGTACATCAGAAAGCAGCTTCACTGAATATTCTAGTTTATTCACAGACAGATCCAGTTCTCTCAGGTGTGAGGGGTTTGATCTCAGAGCTGAAGCCAGAGCAGCACAACCTTCATCTGTGACACCACAAGACCACAACCTGTAGAGAACAACGACACACTCTTCACTCTCTCAGATCAGATCAGTTTAGCTGTCAATCCGTAATTAAATATAAAGTACAAACTTAGAGCATGAATCAGTGTTTGATATGGATTATTGGATTGAGGTCTAAAATGTCACAGAACAACAAAACATGATCATAAAACAAGTCTCATTCAAGAAAGATAAATGTTTCATTTACATTTACATTTATGCATTTAGCAGACGCTTTTATCCAAAGCGACTTACAGTGCATTCAGGCTATACATTTGTATTGTCAGTATGTGTGTTCCCTGGGAATCGAACCCACAACCTTTGCGCTGCTAACGCAATGCTCTAACCACTGAGCCACAGGAACACTACTATGTCTAGGTTTTTATGCTAAATTAGTTTTTATTAATGACACTATTCACTACATAGATATGTACTAGTATGTATGGAGGAGAGATTGTCTGTGTGTGTGTGTGTGTGTGTGTGTGTGTGTGTGCACGCATTTTTGTGACAAATGAGGACACACATTTGTATAATGACAGGCATTACAAGGTCAAGGTGACTTACGAGAACATTGCCCCATGTCCCCACTTTTCAAAACGCTTATAAATCATACAGAGTTTGTTGTTGTTGTTGTTTTTTTTTGGGGGGGGGGGGGGGGGGGGGGGGGTAGATATGCAGTCTCCTGTGAGGGGTAGGTTTAGGTATAAGGTTGGTGTAGGGCAATAGCACATACAGTTTCTACAGTATAAAAAACATTATGCCTATGGGAAGTCTCCACTTTTCACAAAACCAAACATGTGTGTGTGTGTTTTTACATGTTTCTCCTCCATCACCAAGCATAGTAAAATCTGAGATCACCTGCGCTGTGAGATATTGTTTGTATATTGCTATCCATTACAAAGCATTAAGTAAAAACATTCATCCATTTTTCAATCTGCTTTATCCTCTGTAGGTTTGTGGGGGCTGGAGTCTATCTCAGCGTCTCGGGTCACGAACACACACACAAACATTCACACCTGTGGTTAATTTATAGTGTCCAATTCACCTGCTGCATGTTTATAGATTGTGGGGGAAACCGGAGCACTCGGAGGAAACACGAGGGGAACATGTGAGAAAGGCCTCAAAGCGGAGACCTTTTTGCTGTAAAAATAGCGCTAGCCACTCCATGCAATAATATATTCACTGTATACGATTATGTTTATTATAATCATAAGAGAATGAAGCCTTATTGGGACTCTACTTGTGGCTCTCCTTAAAGCCCACTTCTACACCTGCTTCTAACACTAACCATGTTTAACATGTGAAGCTCCATGATGAAAGCCACGCTTCTGAGAATGAGCTGCACATGACTGATCTCCAGCCTGCCTGATCAATTAGAAGAACTATTAAATAACCATTAGACACTTAATTACAACTATTAAATACCTGTCAGACACTTTATTTCCATTTTCTGAATATTTTAATTTTGTTTATAATAAACCTGTGATTTTCTAATGATCTCGAAGACTCTGATTAGCATGCTCAGGAGTGTTTGATTAAACTCTAAGTCAGGAGTGGGCCAGATTTGAGAACGTTTGGTCTATATGCACTACGTGTAAACCCATCGACACATCCATCCAAGCCGTGCAGAGCCACATCTGCACTTGCTGGACGCGCCTACTCAGCGGCTGGACAAGCGGCTTTAGCACTGCAATCGATGGCTGTGCTTCAGGTCTTGCAAGCCAAAATGCTCGCCAGCGAACCTGCCGGTCTGGATTCTGCCTCGTTAAGGGACCTGAGGAGTGTGACAGACCTGGCTCTGCGCGCCACCAAAGCCACCTTCCAAGCGATTGGGCACTCTATGTCCAGCCTCGTCGTGTTTGAGCGCCACCTCTGGCTTACGATGACAGAGATAAAAGAGGTGGATAAAATTCCCTTATTCGACGCTCCGGTCTCGTCAGGTAGCCTGTTTGGACCAGCTGTGGAGGGCTTTGCTGAACGCTTCACGGAGGCTCAGAAGTCGTCTCAAGCGATGCAACACTTCCTCCCTAAACGCACCAGCTCTTCTTCTGCTTCCAGTTGCCCCAAATCTGTGCCGACTCAGCAGACAGCCAAACCAGCGCAAACCACCCCGGAGCCCCGTCCTCCTGAGGTTCGGCGATGTGGAGGGCGCTAACGCTCAGTAAGACGCTACAACTTCCCGAAGCGTCAAGGATCCTGGCCCAAGATCGCCTTGGATCCAGCGCCTCAGAAATCTTCCTGATCAACCAGGCAGAAGGAGGAGGAGCCCGAGTCTCGCTACCGTTGGACCACCCCGCAAACAACCTCTCATGTCTCTCGCCACCTTGCGTAATGCTGGGTGCAGAGAAAAATGTGCTTTCGGTTCCTCACTAGCCCGCTATAGCGCCCAGGTGTCTGACCGCCGTGATAGCGGACAAAATAAAACACATACATTTTAAAAAAGAGAGCAAACTTCCTTTTCTGTCTCCCATAAGTGTCCTGCCCTTATGCAGCCAATCTGCACAGCCGTTTCAACCCCTCCACAGGCTCGCGGTTCAGAAAATTTGGGAAGTCTTTGGCAAGGCACGAGTAGACCTCTTCGCCTCTAAAGAGAACTCTCACTGCCCAATCTTTTTTACAAGGAGCACGGATGCCCTGGCCTACGAATGGCCCAGCCTTCCATTTTATGCTTTTCCCCCAGTCGCTCTGCTACCGCAGGTATTCAGATGAGTCAGGAAACGATGGCACAAGCTTCTTTTAATAGCCCCCCTCTGGAAGAACCAACCGTGGGTGTCAGAATTATTCCAGCTGCTTACGGTAGCCCTGTGGCCAATCCCCTTGAGACGGGACCTCCTCTCTCAAACGAACGGCACGATATGGCATCCACGTCCCGAGTTAACAATAATAGATTTGCCATTATGTTTAAAATTTGTTGTTTCATTTTTTGGATTTGTAATTTTGTTTTCAAAATTTTAATTTATTTTGCACTTCACATACAAGTATACTTTACAGTGTGTCATATATGATCTTACTCTAGTTTCTCCAGTTTACAGTGAGGATTATGTAGAACATCAGAAAGCAACTTCACTGAATTTCCTAGTTTATTCCCAGACAGATCCAGTTCTCTCAGATACGAGGGGTTTGATCTCAGAGCTGAAGCTAGTGCAGCACAACCTTCATCTGTGACGCCACAATATCTCAACCTGTAGAGAACAATGACACACTCTTCACTCTCTCAGATCAGATCAGTTTTGCTGTGAATCCATTATTAAAGAGAAAGTACAAACTTAAAGGGGACAAGATTTTTTGATTGATCATTGAACTGAGGTCTAAATGATCACAAAAGACAAAACATGATCATAAAACATCCAAAGTCTAATTCAAGCAGGAGAAGTTATATTTCTTATAGGCACTATATCTCTATTTTATGCAAAAGGTTTGTCTTTTGCAAATCTGTCTTAATTGATGACACTATTCACTACATGATATGTGAGAGTCATATATGATCTTACCACACTTTCTCCAGTTTACAGTGAGGATTCTGTAGTACATCAGAAAGCAGCTTCACTGAATCTCCTAGATTATTCCTCGACAGATCTAATTCTCTCAGGTGCGAGGAGTTTGATCTCAGAGCTGAAGTCAGAGCAGCACAACTTTCATCTCTGATGTCACAATCATACAACCTGTAGAGAACAATGACACAATGTGAATTATAGTTGAAGTGTTGTTGAAGTGTTCCTGTACAATTCCGACCATCACTAACGCCAGAGCCCCCATCACTAGGAAGTTGTACACTTCCAAATGGAGGGTCTTTGAGTCTTGGTGCATAGCCCATGCAGTAGACCCAGTCAACTGCCCTATTGGTCCAGTGCTGGAGTTCCTGCAAGAGAGACTTGAGGCAGGGGTGGCTGCAACCACCTTAAGGGTTTATGTCGCAGCCATCGCCGCTCGTAGAGAGCTGGATGAGATTCCCCTGGGGAGACATCAAATTCTTTCTGTGTTTATGCATAGTGTCCGGCATCTGAGACCAGTACGCCCTATTGGAGTTCCTTTTAGTCCTTGAGGGTCTTATGGGAGCCCCATTTGAGCCCTTAGAGTCAGCTCCAGATCGGATTCTGGAACTGAACGAATCATTCAAACTGATGGGTTCCGCTAGTTGCCCAGAGAAAAGTAGACCGTGTGTTTTGAATAATTATTTTTTTTTTTACTTGTATTGCAATAAGATAAACAGTAACGAAGTAAAAGTACAGTTTTTTCACTAAAAATTTACTTGAGTAAGAGTAAAAGTACCCATCGTTAAATATGCTAAAAAAATATTAGTTACTCAAAAAATTTACTCAAGTAAATGTAATGAAGTAACTAACTCGTTACTACCCCCTCTAACCCGAGGTGTCAGAATCAGAGGCAAAAAGCCAGATTGGAGCATCACTAGTTCATTGTGCAAGGAATGAAGTTGACAGAAATGCATAAAGACAGTTTCTGTTTGTGAACATTTCAAACTGTTCTGTGTTGATTAAGATTGTATATAGTTTATCTTCAGTTGGATTTTTCACTTGGTGGTATTCATGTACTTGCTTCTGTATCAAATGCTGATATAATCTACATATAAACCACAGTGAACATCAGAACCAATTACTTTTGGTATGTTGTTTATTTAATACTAAAAAGCTGAGACAGAACACTTCACATTTACTTTAAATGTGCTTCATGTGAGAGTCATATATGATCTTACGCCAGTTTCTCCAGTTTGCAGAGAGGATCTTGTAGTACATCAGAAAGCAGCTTCACTGAACCTCCTAGTTTATTCCCAGACAAATACAGTTCTCTCAGGTGTGAGGGGTTTGATCTCAGAGCTGAAGCCAAAGCAGCACAACCTTCATCTGTGACGCCACACTTACTCAACCTGTATAGAACAATGACACGCTCTTCACACTCTCAGATCAGATCAGATCAGTTTAGCTATGAATCCATTATTAAAGATAAAGTACAAACTTAAATTATGAATCAATATGTTTGATGGATCATGGGACTGAGGTCTAAAATGTCACAGAACACAAAACATGATCATAAAACATCCAAAGTCTCATTCAAGAAAGATAAATGTTTCTTTATTGCATGTCTAGGTTTTTATACTAAATCTGTTTTATTAATGACACTATTCATTACATACTGTCAGGCGCGCAGATGGCACTAGGGACGGGGGGGACATGACCCCTCCAGATTCATTGTGACCCGATCCGTCCCATCACTATCCCTACGAAAGGCAACAAAAATTGGTAAAACAGGATTAATCAGGGTTTTTGCTATGTATTATTATCTGGAGTAGGGACGGTGGGCCAGGCCCGTGGAGTGTAATAGGGCCTGGAGAAATAGGCAGATAGGGGAGCCAGGATGGGGCAGGCAGAGCAGGAGGCCAGGGCGGGGCAGGCAGAGCAGGAGGCCATTGGGCGGTCTCTGGAGCGAGCTCTGTGGGCTACCGGACCGGAGCGGGCTCTGTGGGGTCAAGGACCGGAGCAGACTGCGTGGAATCCCGGAACTGAACGGAATGCGTTGGCTCCTGGGAACGGAGCGGGCTCTGGAGTGGACTCTGTGGGCTCCCGGAACGGAGCGGGCTCTAGAGTGGACTCTGTGGTCTCCAGGAACGGAGCGGGCTTTGGTGCAGACTGCATGGGCTCCCAGAATGGAGCGGACTGCGTGGGCTACCAGAACGGAGCTGACTGCATGGGCTCCCAGAATGTGGATAGCTAACAAGAAGACTGTTTTAAGTGTCAGAACTCAATCTGAAACCTCCTCTAAAAGTTCAAATGGAGGTTAACAGAGAGCCTCCAGGACCACGACCAGATCCCACAGGGGGGATACCAGATCGTACGTGAGGCCTCAGCCTCAGTGCACTGCGGAAGAAACGTGTAACCACGGGGAGTCTTCCCATAAACTGACCACCGAGAGGGGCATGGTAATCATTTATAGCCAGCATGTACACCTTCAGGGTGGAGTGGGTCAACCCGGCAGATAATCTAGCCTGCAAGAACTCCAACACTGAACCGACCGGGTAGTTAACTAGGTCAAGCTGGTGATCTCTACACCATGAAGTGAAAAGGTTCCACTTTAGGCCATGCAGTTTCCTCGTAGAGGGAGCTCTGGATTGGAGGATGGTCTCAACAACCTCGGTTGAGAGACCAGAAGCTACGAGTTGTGCCCCCTAAGGGGCCACACCCACAGCTTCCGCAAAAAGGCGAAAAGATGGTGAAAGGGTGAAAGATTGTGCCCCCCACCTGTGAGAGAAGATCCCTCCTGACAGGAATCTCCAATGGAGAGCCATCGAGAAGGGACATCAGGTCTGAGAACCATACTCAGCCCGGCCAGAATGGGGCTACTAGTAGTAGACGGACCTTCTTCCGGCGCACTCTATCTAGAACTCCTGGGAGCAGAGCAATCGGTGGAAAAGCGTACAGACGAAGCCTCGGCCAAGTCTGTACCATGGCATCCAGCCCCAGCAGAGTTGTATGAGTCAGAGAGTACCAGAGGGGACATTGCAATGTCTCTAGGGTTGCAAAGAGGTCCACTTGAGCTTGGCCATAAACTATCCAAATCTGCTCCACTACCTCAGGGTGAATCATCCATTCCCCGGGCCAGGATGTCTACTCCCATATTGAGGTGCCCAGGAATATGCACTGCTCTCAGCAAAAGGAGTTTGTGTTGGGACCACACAAGGATCTGGTGCGCCAGCTTGTATAAGGGGTGCGAACACAGACCTGGTTGGTGATTGATATAAGAGACCACTGATGTGTTGTTGGTGCGCACCAACACATGGCGATCTCTCAGGTCTGGGAGAAAGAATCTCAGTGCTCAAAATATGGCCAGCATCTCCAGGCAGTTGATGTGCCACGTGAGATGGCGGCCACTCCATAGACCGCGGGCAGGGTGGCCACTCATGACCGCACCCCAAACGGAGAGGGACGCATCTGTCGTTAGCATTACCCAACGACAAGAAACTCCCAACACTGGCCCCTGTGACAAAAACCAAGGTTAACTCCACATGTCTGAGGCACGAAAGCATCACCACGTAACCTTGTTCATGCGAAGCAGATTTCCCCTTGGGGTAAACCCCTTGGTCTTGAACCACCTCTGTAGGGGTCTCATGTACAGCAGACCAAAAGGTTGGATGCAAAAATATGGAAATATGCATCTTTTATATCTATCGTGACAAACCAGTCCTTGGACCTGATCTGAGAAACGACTTGTTTGATTGTGAGCATCTTGAACTTCAGTGGCATGACTGAGTGGTTCAGCTGATGCAGATCTAAAATCGGATGCAAACACTCATCCTTCTTCAGGACAATGAAGTACCGTCTGTAGAACACTGATTCTCTTTCAAGAGGAGGGACCACCTTGATGGCCGCCTTTCTCAGCAGAGTATTTACTTATTGTTTTAACAACAGAGCCTGCTCGGGACCCAACACAGTGGAAACGATCTCATTGAAATGAGGCGGAGGAGAACCAAACTGAATTCTGTAACCTCTTTCTACAGTCTGCAGAACCCATTTTGAGATATTTGGCAGAAGCTTCCATGCTAGAAGCATTCAAGTTGTAACTTGGCCACAGCGCGAGATGTAACCTCCACAAACTCCTATTACTGTGCAGACTGGGGGGGTTCATCGGCGCTCTCGCCATTGCCCTCCTCAGAGGACGACAGTGTGAGCGCCGACCGCTCTCCGTGGGCGGAAGAAACTGCTCTGTCAGAACATGCTTCCTTTATACTGCAGATCTGCACTAGTATGTATGGTAGAGTGATTGTGTGTGTTTTTACAGGTTTCTCATCCATTACCAAGGATAGTCAAATCTGAGATCACCTGCGCTGTGAGCTATTGTTTGTATATTGCAATCCATTACAAAGCATTATGTAATAACATTCATCCATTTTTCAATCTGCTTTATCCTCTGTAGGTTTGTGGGGGCTGGAGTCTATCCCAGCGTCTCGGGTCACGAACACACACACAAACATTCACACCTGTGGTTAATTTATAGTGTTCAATTCACCTGCTGCATGTTTATGGATTGTGGAGGAAACTGAAGCCCTCAGAGGAAACCCACACAGACACGAGGAGAACATGTGAGAAAGGCCTCAAAGCACAGACATTTTTGCTGTAAAAACAGTGCTAGCCACTCCATATAATAACATTTTCATGTTATGATTATATTTATTATAATCATAAGTGAAGGAAGCCTTATTGGGACTCTACTTGTGGCTCTCCTTAAAGCCCACTTCTACACCTGCTCCTAACACTAACCATGTTTAACATGTGAAGCTCCATGATGAGAGCCACGGTTCTGAGAATGAGCTGCGCATGACTGATCTCCAGCCTGCCTGATCAATCAGAAGAACTAATAAATAACCATTAGACACTTAATTCCAACTATTAAATACCTGTCAGACACTTTATTTCCATTTTCTGAATATTTAAATTTTGTTTATAATAAACACCAGAGCGAGAAGGATGGGATACTCGGGTTGGTGCTAAGCCCACTGTCCTTACTCTCCACTTACAGTATGTGACTAGTTCCTTTTGTCATTTTGTCTGATGCCCAATATGCACTATGTGTAAACAGGTAATCAATTTAAAAGGTTTTTACTATTGCAAAAAAAGGGTTAAAGTGAACACAGAAGTCCACACATGTACAAGAAACAAAGTTGGTCACACATTTTCTTTTCTTTCTGTACTTCTTGATTGACAGATGTCTCGTCCAATCAGTGATAAGTATTCAATATGCAAACAATACCTACCTTTTCCTTTTTGTCTTGCTTGTCATTGTGTTTTCTTACTTGTTTTGTGTTTAGATTTGCCATTGTGTTTACAATTTGTAGTTTTGTTTTTTGGATTTGTAATTTGGTTTCAAAATTTTGGCTTTGTAATTTTGTTTTCAAAATTTTGGATTTGTAATTTTGTTTTCAAAAATTTACTTTGCAGTTCACATAGAGTATACTTTACAGTGGGTCATAATATATGATCTTACCACAGTTTCTCCAGTTTACAATGAGGATTCTGCAGTGCATCAGAAAGCAGCTTCACTGAATCTCCTAGTTTATTCTCAGACAGACTCAGTTCTCTCAGTTGTGAGGGGTTTGATCTCAGAGCTGAAGCCAGAGCAGCACAATCTTCATCTGTGACGCCACAACCATTCAACCTGTAGAGAACAATGACACAATGTGAGTTGCAGTAGAAGTTTCTGTAGTTTGTTTTTGACTCTGGTCTCAGAGCAGGAGAGGAGATATAATGACAAGCATTGCCACATACTGCTGCTAATAGAATGAGACTTATTCTCGTTGATGCTCAATGGTCCTGTTTGAATTCAATAATGAAATGCCTTTAACTGAAAATTGAATATTTAATCTTGTAATTTTACATTATTGACACTATTTTCCAATTTTGATATTGTGAAGTTGCTTTGACACAATTTGTATTATTAAAAAACGCTATATAAATAAAGGTGACTTGACTTAATTTATAATATATATTTTTGTCACAGATGTAATGTAAACATAATATGTAATTTAAAGGGAAACAGTTTAATTAAGCTCAAAGGGAATAATTTATGATTTCTATAGGGAATTTGAACAGAATCACTTTTTAACGGCTGATCGCTGAGGCGGCAGCGATTCACTGAAGGAGCCGTATAACACTAACTCTGCACTGGATATTACAATCCAAAATATAATGAAAACACTATCAAATAGCATAGTAACAAAATCGGCAGATTAAGACATTAACTTGTGAGCACAAAACACAAGACACTTCTCTTTTCAATATAAATAAGGCTTTATTTGATCTAAGACATGTAAACTAATCTAACACATGAACACAAGCATTCACACATTGCAGAAGGAGAGAAAATAAAGGAAAGGATGAGTTTAAGAGAATGAAAATGTGATATCCCAAGTTTACAGCAATATGTGCTATTGCATCGACCTGAACAACCTTTAATCACTTATTTAACCCTCACTTTGATTTTCTCAATGAGGCTAAAATTGGTCTTAAACGCACCAGCTCAGCAAATCTCTGGAGGTTACTTGCTTGCGTTGCGTAAAGGGATTCCCTTTTGTCGTTGTAGTTGCAGACAGCGGTTTTCCAGAGGTTGCTGATTGGCTGTGGTCGTTAGTAGTGATGTCTTGGGAAGCCAATCGTTGGGTGTTTGCTGACGAGGGTTTCAGTTGCTTGTTGATGTTTGAAGCGAGTTCAGTCGAACTGGACTTTGCGGCAAACTTAACTTTTGAACATGAAAAACTGAACTGAACTGTTTGTTGCTGAACAAGAGTCCTGCTGCGATAGACAAGAGGTTCTTGATGAGTTTCTTCAGGAGTGAGATGAAGATTTTTTTCTGGTTCTGGAATGTCTGTTCTGCAGTAATTTTGTGTGTCCGCTTACAAAAGAGATCCTACAACAGCGAGTCGACAAAGTTACTTGAAGGTAAAATTGCCAGAAGGTTGAACTCAAGAGGATAGTTTTGCAGAGTCTCGGAGCGTGTCCGTCCCAAGAACGATTAATCGGAGTTATCGGAACTTTTGATAGTTCATAGCCACACCCACCTTTTGGGTGGAGTGGCCGATCAGAAGCATTAATTTTGAGCGGGAGAAACTTTCTTTGTCTCTGTTTATGGCGCATTTGCATTTTTATTGCTGGTCTGGAGAGTTGGTGCAGTTTTACTTCAAAGCATAGTAAAAATTGTATGATGAATTTCACGATCACAGTGTACATCATTGTTCGAGGAATAAAAATAAGATCATTTTAATACCAAGAAAGAAACCTCTAGAAGATATTAAAACTCATAAACTTGAATATAGGCGTTTAGAGTCTAACCAATTCAAGTAAAGAGTTGTAACTAGGTTAATATAATCGGGGGAAATTCATATAACACATGCATATACCAGATACATTTATAACTGCTTAATTATGGCCTAAATAAAGAAAATGTATTTATGTGTGTGTGTTTGATGTGTATTGAAATTGTGGAGACAGACCACTCGTCTTGTCAGGCTGTTAGTTCCTGGCACTGGGGGGTCATTTACTTCCCTTTGGAATGTGTTTGAAGTCTGAGGGGTGATCTGTTTAGCATATTTTTGATAGTGAGGAAAAACAATGGCCATTTAGCACCCATATAAATGTAAAATGCGAGAACAGGTCTGTAATTTATATGCAAATGTCAAAAGGTCATGGGGTCTTCGTGTGACACACAGCAGCCAAAGCATACGTTTAATTTATTTTCTACTTTTTATTCAAAACTTTCACAAATGCGATCACGTGACGCTTTCATGAGCCAAGTCGCACGTTAGCTGAGCTCCGTGTATATTACTGTCTTTTACTGTTGTTCGTCTTCTTTTTTTACATTTAGGATAGTTTTTTTCATTTGTCGTTGGTCTGGAGATGTCACACAGTCAGAAACTCGCTTATCTTTCACCATCATCCTCGCCAATTAAGAAAACAAAACCAACAGCTACGGAGGGCCAAGCCGACATTGAAAACAACATGGCAGTCACTATAAAGCGATTCGAGGACATTTTGAAGGCTGAATTAGCAGCAATGCGCACCGAATTCGCCTCTCACATGACTAAAATCCAGAATTTATTCTCTAAAGATGACTTTTGAATCGGGGAACAGAGAGAGCAGAAAAAAGTTATCGTGAACACACTGGCCGTCTGGATCCCCTTAAGCAACAAGTGACTGATTTACAGGACCGCAGCAGACACAGTAATCTCTGCCTGCGGGGACTACCTGAAGGGGCTGAGAAGGATGGCTTTCTGAAACAGTCACTACCGATCTGGATCCCATCACTTGCGGGCAGAGATATTGAGATCGAACGCATCGAGTTTACTCCAGAGCTTCAACGGATCACTCCAAACCGCAATGTTTCTCTTCAAACTGTTATGCTACAATGACAGGAATTTGATTCTAAATGAAGCAAGATGCCACGGTTCTGTGAAAGCGGGTGACGGTGCGATGTTGAGCTTTTTCCCCAACTTCTCTCCCGCGACGGCAAAGAAGCGGAGCTCTTTCAGTACAATACGGAAAGAATTTAAATTGAATTGGTTGCAGACCTTTCTTTACAATCCAGCTACGTTGAAGATCATTATGAAACACGGTGAGACCAAACTAATGCACTCACAGGACGAAGCGTGTCAGTTCCTGAGCTCCATTCCCGCTCCTCATTCTCCTGGAATGGACATGGCATAAGGGTTTGATAATATCTAGTAACTCGATATACAACTTCTGATATACTATTCTAGAACTTTGTATCAATCGGCTACAAGCAGTTCTTCATGTAAGCCAAGAAACTTGTTATCACTAATTTACAGTTTTCAATGTGCATGATGCAATTACTTATGTTTTGTTTCCTCATGTCAGACCTGTGTCCCCATGTCTTGTGTCTCCCTTTCTTTTGTGCCCATATATGGTCCTTCCTGTTTCCCATTCATCATTAGTTTAGCAGTCCCCAGCACTGTGTGATTAATTACCTAGTTTGGTCTCCCCTTTTTAAAGCCCTGTGTTTCCTTGCCTCAGTGTCCGGTCTGATCGTCTTCATGTCAGTTTCCATGTCTCCAGCGATCCCTGAGTTTTGTTGAAATAAAAGTCTCAGTTGTTCTCAGTTGTCCCTTCTCCAGAGAGGATTGTGACAGAAGACCAGACCCTAACAAACATGGAAGTCACCACTGTCCGCAGCTCACCGAGCCCGGCGAGCCCGCCGTTCGTGGAAGAGCGCCGCCGCTGTCCGCGGCTCATCTTAGTCTGCAATTCACGGGAGACATTCACCGCCATCCGCAGCACACCCAGCCCGCCGTTCACGGGTAATCAGCCGCCGTTGGCGGCCATCACAAGCCCTCCGCCGTTCGCGGCACAAGTAAGCCCGCCGGCCACCGCAAGCCCTCCTACCGATGCTCATGTGCCCCTGGGCTTGTTGGTGGCATATGAGGGGATGTGTTGGAGCCCAGCTCCAGAGCCTGCTCGCCGCCAGTGCCCTCTTGTACTCGCTCCTCGCCAGTGCCCTCCAGTGCTGGCTCCTCGCCAGTGCCCTCCAGTGCCGGCTCCTCGCCAGTGCTCTCCAGTACCCCTGCTGGTTCCGTCCAGCTCTCCAGAGCCCCTGCTGTTTCCGTCCAGCACTCCAGTGCCCCTGCTGTTTCCGTCCAGCACTCCAGTGCCCCTGCTGGTTCCATCCAGCACTCCAGTGCCGCTGCTGGTTCCAACCAGCTCTCCAGAGCGCCCCCGAGAGTCAGAGCTTCCCGAGCGCCCCCAAGAGTCATTGCTTCCCGAGCGCACTCCAGTGTCTGCTCCTAGACAGCGCCCTCCAGTGCCCGCTCCTAGACAGCGCACTCCAGAGCCCGCTCCTAGACAGCCCCCTCCAGTGCCCGCTCCTAGACAGCGCACTCCAGTGCCCGCTCCTAGACAGCGCACTCCAGTGCCCGCTCCTAGACAGCGCACTCCAGTGCCCGCTCCTAGAAAGTTCACTCCAGAGCCCGCTCCATTCCAGGAGCTCACAGAGTCCACTCCAGAGTGCCCCCTAGCGTCCGCATTTCCAGAGCGCCCCCTAGCGTCCGCACCTCCAGAACGCCCCCTGGCGTCTGTGCTTCCAGAGCGCCCCCTGGCATCCGCGCTTCCAAAGTGCCCCCTAGCGTCTGCATTTCCAGAACGCCCCCTAGTGTCCGCGCCTCCAAAGCGCCCCCTAGCGTCCACACCTCCAGAACGCCCCCTGGCGTCTGTGCTTCCAGAGCGCCCCCTGGCATCCGCGCTTCCAAAGCGCCCCCTAGCGTCCGCACCCCCAGAGCGCCCCCTAGTGTCCACGCCTCCAAAGCGCCCCCTAGCGTCCGCGCCTCCAGAACGCCCCCTGGCATCCGCGCTTCCAAAGTGCCCCCTATTTGGGTTTTTACCCCAGTCTGCACATTTGTATGAGTTTTTTTTTATGTTAATGAGTTTTTAAAGGCAGACTTGAGTTAATTAATTTGCAGTGGTATAACTTTCTCTCATTTGTTCAGTTCACTTATTTGTTTGATAGTAATGACTGAAATTAATATAAGTTGTAATGTCAATGGTTTAAATGGCCTCTATAAACGTACACGTTTTTTTACAACTACTGTGACAAAAAAGGTTGACATTGCTTTGATCCAGAAAGCTAATTTGTGGAAGGATTATGTTCATAGATGCAATAATAAATATTATGAGGTGGTCTCTTTCGCGGCAACTGACAAGAAAACTAAAGGTGCTTTGATATCTATTTGAAGAATTTTAAATATTTCCATTTTAGGCAGAAATGGTGATAATGCTGACAGAATTGCCGGTACATGCCTTGTGAAAAGTAATTTGCCCTAAACCTAACTGATAATTCAGTTGTTTCTGCTTCAGTTGTTCAACTATCTGGTCTAAGGATATCAGTGGGAACTTCCGAACTTTGTTTTCTGTTCGGATTTGGGAGAAAATCACATCATCCTCAAAGAGCCCAGATCATCGGATGATTCATTTGAAATTGCTGCATGGACTGTGTCTGTCCCTTTGGGGCGTTTCTGTTTGCATGTATCGGCTTCCCCAAACTGCAGTTTTTGTATGTTCATGTATGTTATTTATTTATGTTTTCTTGTACTTTTTGTTTGAGTTTGCCTTTAAATTAAAAAAAAAAATTGTTCACAAATGTCAAAAGGCTAAAAGGGTATTTTAAAACAGTGTAAACAACTATCAATGAGCCTAAGCAGACGCTACAGTATTCATGTACCTGCTACTGTAACAAATGCAGATTTAATCTACATATAAACTACTGTGAACATCAGAACCAATGACTTTTGCAATGCTGTTTATTTAATACGAAAAAGCTGAGAAAAAACACTTCATATTTACTTTAAACGTGCTTCATGTGAGAGTCATATATGATCTTACCCCAGTTTCTCCAGTTTGCAGAGAGGATCCTGTAGAACATCAGAAAGCAGCTTCACTGAATCTCCTAGCTTATTCCTTGACAGATCCAGTTCTCTCATATGTGAGGGATTTAATCTCAGAGCTGAAGCCAGAGCAGTACAACCTTTATCTGTGACACCACAATAACTCAACCTGTAGAGAACAATGACACACAATTCACTCTCAGATCAGATCAGTTTAGCTGTGAATACATTATTCCCAGCGCGATCAGTGACGATACCAAAGTTTTAGAGCAAGTCAGCAAGCAATGAACAAAGCTTTTGTGTCCATTTTAAACAGCCCGATTTGGGTCCACCCACGGGTGACTGTCCCAATCAGATTGTTCTTGTGGGGCGGAACCCTGCCCCGCGCAGCTTCTTTCCGTGCATACATTATTGGCTTAGTTATTTTATCTCATGAAGGAAATACCTCTAATAACTTCAGTATGATGCTGAGAATCGACATATAGTTCACACCAAATTGTTGAATTTATCATGACCATTCATACGAAACTAAACACTAGTGATCTGTTTACCAGGGAAAAGTTATACGGCAAGGATTATAAATATCATAGATTCTAATAACACAGCATGCTTATAGAAGACATAAAATACAACCTTAATATGTATTATCTCTTGAGTATATTACGTAAATGGCAAACGCAATTATTACTTGTCCTTTTGAAATACTTTATAACAGTTTGAGTCTCTTTGGCTGCTACAGGAGATAAAAAAGGTGGTTCCTATGGAATTCCAGAGGACGAAAGGGGCGTTCCGGGGGTCAGGAAGTCACCTTTTGATGTTTATCTGTGGAGGTTCAAAATCGAAGTCTCACCATAAAACAGTCTTCCATTATTGAATTATGCGTTAAACGGTCATCCGGGACCATGTCCAGATACAGAGGTCCTTGTCTTGTTCTGGTGGAAATACATTTAATGATAAGAAACAACAGTGACATCCTGTTCTTAAATGTTCTTCCACACTGGGGCGAGCTCTGCAGCAGACTTCTACCCGGCAGTCAAAGTGGCATTAGGTCACGAAATTGCGGACACAGAGGAAGACCGCGATGGTTTAGGGTGCTTTTTGGGACAGGGCCGAAGTCATGCTCATGACCGGAGCGGAGCTTCCCACACTATAAAAGCGGGATGAACTTCCGGCTCATTTTCTTGCCTTGAATGCCTAGTGTTCTGAGCGAAAAGGATAGTGACGGTCATCCTTCGGTCTCATAGATCCATAGTTATATTCATAACTTGCGATCTTTTTCAACCTCACTCTGACTATCACTACGGTCTTAATAGGATGATGTTATACCAAAAGGGTCATGAGGATCAGAAGAATTAGATTTCTTAAATCCCGCTGGGCAACAGATATCAGAACTGCAGTGCTCACAGGTGATACATGGTTTACATCAATTCTATAAACCTCAATAGTGTACATGATGTAGTAGACCATGAAGTTTCCACACAAATATCTCCCACAGAACTCCTTTTAGTGCAGTGGGATCATGACTCATCATAGGAGTGGGCTCGTATACCTGTAGGAACTGAAAAACCCCTTTAGCATAGGTATAATAAATATAGACAGCGGCAATCCTTGCCTGGCCTTACTGTAGTAGAAAAAAAGCTGACGATTAGCTTTCCTCAAGACTGAGTACAATTAAATAGTACGCAGTGCCCTCACTGAACACAGGTTCACTAGTAGCCGCTTCCTGTTCTGCATGTGAGGAAATGGTTAATATTGAACCAAATCCAGTACCTAAATTGTAACTGGGGCTTAACTTTTGGCAAATGCAGGGTTAGGCTAAGAGACACTCCCGTGCCATCTGCCTTCCACTGTTGACAATCTCCACTAACAGAGAAAACACAAAGCTTTCCTATCTGCTTAGCAGAACAGAGAGCCAAGAGAAAATCCATTTAGAGAGACATATTTCAATATGTTTCCACAATAGGCCCATACTGGGACTTAGTAAGAGAGTTCAATACAACAGGCAAGTCCGAAATTGATGGCCGCAGAGTACAGGGCCCCCTAGGCAACTTACTTATTAAAGGAAGTAAGCCTAATAGCTGGTCATTGGCCCTTCACCAAATACTGAAATAGCCAAGACACAACCCTTGTTTGTATTGGCTGCCTTGCCTTGATCCAGTTGAAACTGTAAAAAAGGACAATTGGCAGAAACTGGGTTTACCGTAGTGTTCACACACCAGTTTAAAATAATTTTCCAGCTTAGTGAGTAATTGGCCCGAATAGATGGGACTTTAGCATTGCTCAGTGTCTTGTGTGTCATCTAACTGTTGAGAGACAGACTCCACAGAGACCATATCCACAAGTGCAGAGCAGTCGGGTTTGGATGCCAAATCTGTCCGTCTGTCTGTGACAGAAGATCCGCTCGAGCTGGCAGCTGCCATGGGCAGCCCTGTATCAGTCGAATCATGTCTGGAACCATGGCCTTCCTGGCCAGCATGGAGCCACCATCAGTACACAGTAATGACACTCCTTGATCCTCTGAATGACTTGAGGAATCAACGGAAGAGGGGGAAAGCATACAACAATCCTGTTGGCCATTCTTGTGATTTTGCACCTTGGCCAGAGCAGTCCTCCTGTATCTATAGTGGAATGCCATTCCTGACAAGGAGTTGTTTCCCTAGGGGGCAGTCGTGGCCTAATGGATAGAGCATCGGACTTGTAACCCAAGGTGTGAGTTTGAATCTTGGCTCTGGCAGGAATGGTCCACGACTGAGGTGAGACCCTTGAGCAAGGCACCGAACCACAAACTGCTCCCAGGGCGCCCCGTTGGCTGCCCACTGCTCCATGTGTGTGTGTTCACTAGGAATGGGTTAAATGTAGAGCACAAATTTCACTGCTGGTTATACTCCGTATAATTGTGTATGTGACAAGTTAATTTTTTTCTTCTTCTATACGTCCTAGTTGCATAAAAATGTATTTGGACGACCCACTACTTTTGGTGTAAGCGTCACTCTTCTGGGAGAGGCCCTGTCCTGGACAGAATATTGGCTGCCACAACTGGGAAGTGAATTGTTTTCAGAGATGCTAGACAGGGCCATGCCCAAGTCAGTAGCTACTTAGTCACCTAGACTGCACAGAGTAGCGACTTCGTCCCACCCTGATGAATTATATGATACACTACAGAGGTGCTGCCTTGTTCTGTGATGAATTAACTATAGCAACCCCTTGAAGCAATAAACTGCCTTTAGTTTGAGCACATGTGTGTGTTCCAAAGACCAATGGAGCTTCCACGTGCCCCTAAATGACCAGCCCTCCCGGACAGTTCTCCAGCCTGTCAGTGATGCATCTGTTGTGATCACTGCTCTTCTGTGAGTAAGAACTCCCAGTGGAACTCCTCTGAGAAGAGGAGAGTCTCTGTTCCTCCAGGGGAGCAGAGTCTTCATGCAGAACTGTGTCGCCAACAGCTTTATTCCTTTGTCTTAATTGGATGGAGATGAAAGCAATTAACCAACACTGTATGCCATGCACTCTCAACAGGCCCAGAGGATCACCACTGATAAAGTCAGTCTGGTCAATCTGATGCTGTTTGTGGAGTTGTTTAATCAGATCTTAAAGGATTTAATGTCTTCTTTTATTCCAGTTGATTTCATCTTCGGCTGTGGCTGAAGTCAGTTGTAGTTCTTGTGTTTCTCTTTCCTTCAGTGATTCTGCTTGATAACAGCAGCTGTTCATCATTAATGGTCAATAATCACAATTATCTTCTTAAATCCAACCCTGCTTCAATGCTACTTGAACACTCTATAGTGTGGAAACAAATGAACACTGAGCAGTGTGGGGACTTTGCTGTGAACTATTACATAAATCTTACCTGTTTCATTTATGTACGACTGATGCATATGAATAACATTAAGTTTATTGATTTGTTTATGCTAAAACTATGTAATCTAAATGAATGGAAAATTGTTATACAATTGAATTACATAAAATGTCAATTTAGACCGAATTTTTTTTTTGTGTGCAGACATGAGGAGAACATGAGAGAAAGGCCAAATGTCCTTCCTCTCCACTTACAGTATGGGACTGGTTTCTTTTGTCATTTTGTCTGATGGTCTATATGCACTACATGTAAACAGGTAATCAATTTAAAAGATTTTTAAAAGAAAGATTTACTTTCAGTACTTCTTGATTGACAGATGTCTCGTCCAATCAGTGATAAGTATTTAAATTGCAAACAATACATGCCTTTATCTGTGTTGTCTGGTTTGCCATTGTGTTTTCCGACTTGTTTTTTGTTCAGATTTTCCATTGTGTTTAAAATGTTGTTCTTTTGGATTTGTAATTTTGTTTTCAAAATTTTGATTTATTTTGCACTTCACATACAGTATACATTTCAGTGTGTCATATATGATCTTACTTCAATGTCTCAAGATTACAGTGAGGATTCTGCAGTACATCAGAAAGCAGCTTCACTGAATCTTCTAGTTTATTCACAGACAGATCCAGTTCTCTCAAGTGTGAGGGGTTTGATCTCAGAGCTGAAGCCAGAGCAGCACAACCTTCATCTGTGACACCACAATAACTCAACCTGTAGAGAGATGAAAATAATACATGTGAAACACTATCAAAACAGTAATCAAACAACAACTTGCAATTCCAATATAATTGATTTAATTCATACCATAAAAAACTAAACAAAAAAAAATGCACATACATTTCTTAATGTCAAATTATCCAAGTTTCATGGGCAAATTTACACATACAATTTTTTTTAAGACTGGATTAAATCAACATTTCTCTATTAATAGAGTAAAATTGTAAAATTAATAAAATCTAATTAATTTAATGCATCTTCTAACTGGTTTAACATGTTGAAAAAAATATGTAAATATGTAAAAAATATGTAATATGTAAAAATCTGCATGGTGGCAGAAGGTTCGTGTTTTTTAATATAAGTTTGAGCTCTTGTCATTCCAGATGCCCTTCTGTAAAATGTAAAAACTTAAAAAATATCTAAAAAAATAAATAAATAAAAATCATTAATAACGTCCTGTAGATTTTAATTGTTGTCTTCAAAATTGTGTTCCTTCTTTATGATCATTTTAATATTTTTAACTGGAAAACCTGAATTATTTATATGCAACTTCTCTGACTTTGTTTGAATTCCTGAAAAAATATATTTTACATTGTCACTGTATTGGAAATAGTGATCGACCGATATTTTTTTTTTTTTATAACCGATACCAATTATTTGCATGTTTACGTTCCCGTTAACCGATATGCAGAACAGATATTTATTTACTTGCCAAAATAATGGTTATATAGTAAATGTTAATATAATTTAGCGTGTTTTTAAACAAGGGAATCTTGTTAAAAGTTTCATGCGTTGGCTGTGTTGGAGCATTTCCTGAGCATCAACCGCTGAGTGAACAGCAATATGAAAGCGGCTTCACGAGACTAATGATGAGCATATACAACAGAGAGAGAATTCAATTCAGCGCTTTTATTTCCAACATGCGCTCTTTCATGGCTGTATTATTTAATTCATGCACAGTTACGTCTTTATTGGGAAAGATTGACGGATTAACTTACGTGACTCCGTGACTACAGCAAATCAAATACCTGGATGCCGTCGTTGTTGTCTAGTCTCCCCTCAGACGCGCTGCATTAGCGATCCTGCACGCCATTAATCGGTGAATCCGATATTACAAAACCGATATCCGATATTGGTAAAATGCTTAAATATCGGGGGAAATATCGGGAAATCGATATATCGGTCGACCTCTAATTGAAAACACATCAAAATGCAGACTACTAAAATAATAGCTACAGTACTGAAGATTTATGAGCTTTTAACTTAGATTTTCTTAATGTTTTAACAGTGAAGTGATTGTCCTCGTTGATACTTACTGAACTGATCTGGATTCTTTAATCACAGGCAGCAGCTTCTGAAAGACTTTCATATTTTCAGGATTATTCTTTACTTCAACAAATTTATCAAGACAAAACTCATTCATTTCCTCTTCTGATGTCAACAACACAAAAACTAAAGCTGACCACTGAGATGAAGAGAGTTTGGCTTCACTTAACTTTCCAGATTTCAGATACCGCTGTATTTCCTCCACTAGTGAACGATCACCCAGTTCATTCAGACAGTGGAACAGATTGATGGATTTCTCTGGAGAGTCAATGGTCCCGATCTTCTTCTTGATGTACTCAACTGTTTTCTCTTTGCTGTCAGATCTTCTTTTCATCATCATTATTCGTTGTAGGATAATTTGATGAGACTCCACTGACAAACCCAGAAGGAATCGCAGGAAAAGGTCCAGATGTCCATTTTTACTCCGTAGAGCCTCATCCACAGCTCTCTGATGCAGCTCAGAGAGTAAAACATGTTGAAACAAGTCCTTCACTTTAGACCGTAAACTCTGTTTGGTGATTGGCTCAAACATGTTTCTGTTGTGGTTTGTTGAGGACAGGTGGACATATAGAGCTGCTAGATGTTCCTGAATGCTCAGATGAACAAAGCAGAAGACTTTCCCCTGATACAAGCCAAACTCCTCTCTGAAGATCTGAGTGCACAATCCTGAATACACTGATGCTTCTGTCACATCAATGCCACACTCTCTCAGGTCTTCCTCATAGAAGATCAGGTTTCCTTTCACAAGCTGCTGAAAAGCCACTTTCCCCAGTTTGAGGATCATGTCTTCACTTGTCACCTTCTTCTTATAGTCCTTCTCACGTTTGATGTCGGTCTGAAGGATCAAGAAGTGTGTGTACATTTGTGTGAGAGTCTTGGGAATCTCTTCACTCTCTGCTCGACTCAACATCTTCTCCAGAACAGCGGCTGAGATCCAGCAGAACACTGGGATGTGGCACATGATGTAGAGGCTCCTTGATGACTTCAGGTGTGAGATGATTGTATCGGCCAGACTCGGATCACTGATTCTCTTCCTGAAGTATTCCTCCTTCTGTGGCTCATTGAAGCCTCGTACCTCAGTCACTCGATGGACACACTCAGAGGGGACGAGATCAGCTGCTGCTGGTCTGGAGGTGATCCAGATGAGAGCAGAGGGAAGCAGATTCCCCACAATGAGGTTCATCAGCAACACATCCACTGAGGCTGATTCACTTACATCACACAACCTCACATCACTCTGAAAATCCAGAGACAGGCGACACTCGTCCAGACCATCAAAGATGAACAACACTTTATATTCATCACTGGATATTTCCATTTCTTTAGTTTCAGGGAAAAAGACATGAAGAAGATCTGAAAGACTGAGTGTTTTGTGCTTCATTAGATTGATTTCTCTGAAAGGAAGAGGAAATATGAGCTGGACGTCCTGATTCTCTTTCCCTTCAGCCCAGTCCAGGATGAACTTCTGCACAGAGACTGTTTTTCCAATGCCAGCGACTCCCTTTGTCAGCACAGTTCTGATGGCTTTGTCTTGTCCAGGTAAAGGTGTAAAGATGTCATTGCATTTGATGGCTGTGTCCTCTGTTGCTGCTCTCATGGATTGTGTCTCAATCTGTCTCACCTCATGTTCATTACTGATCTCTCCACTCTCACTCTCTGTGATGTAGAGCTCTGTGTAGATCTCATTCAAGAGTGTTGGGTTTCCCTGCGTCGCTGTTCCCTCAAACAGATGCTCAAACTTATTTTTCAGATTTGATCTAAATGTGTTGAGGACTTCATGCCTGGAAAATTAAAATACCACATTATTACATGAGCTACAAAGGTAAATGTACAGAGCAAAATGTATTTTTATGAGACGCTGAACATATAATAGCGTTTATGAAATGTGTCAGTTTTTAATGATGTATTTGAGTAATGTGTGATTATACATTGCATTAAAAATCCCACAGTTTACCTTACACCAGTATACGTGCTGTCTTGTGGTTGATTCATAGACTGGTCATTTTTCTTACAGACGGGTTTTGTTACTGATCTGTGTTGCAGGATTGGACTTGAATCAAGAATCAAACACACTGACATTGGTGACATTTTTCTCATTACCTTAACAGTTGTGACTTTTTTTAAAATGCACCTGCTCATGGTCACACCTGTAAAAATTAAATACAATTGAAATAAACTGAAATAAAGAAAACGTACTCGGTTACTATCATAACCTCTGTTCCCTGAGATATGGGAACGAGTACTGCGTCAGAGACGCTGTATGGGAAAAAAAAAAAAATTCCTCAACTGAAGCCTTTTTCAATCACGCAGTGTAACTGCACGGTACGTGCAGTGCTATAAAACAAACCAATGGCACGGCGGCGGTGAGCGAGCCTATGGCTATGCAGCCCGCCATAGCCTGCCTAAATGAGTGGGGCCTCTGGCTATATAAGCGCCCGCTTCGCCACCGCATCTCAGATTTCTTTGAAAGAAGCGACTGAGGCGTGCAGCTCATAGCACGGCCAGGAACGCAGTACTCGTTCCCATATCTTAGGGAACCAAGGTTTCGATAGTAACCGAGTACGTTCCCTTTCGATATTTCACTCGTACTGCGTCGGAGACGCTGTATGGGAACCAGTATCACACCGTGCTATGATGTGGAACGACTCAAAACCCGTGGCCTGGATGTCGTCCCGTAAAGTTAATACCTGGCGTCCATATAGTATAGACAGACCAAGTGAAGGAAGTGCTTGAACAATGTTGGTCAATTGAACTCATACGATTGCTAATTTAAGCAGAAAGAACTCTGGCCTGTAAGGCAGGGACGTCCAAGTTGTAAAACCTTACAAATGTGGACGGCGAGGACCAGTCGGTTGCCTCACAAATTTCCGAAATGGACACCCCACTGGACCATGCCCAGGAAGAGGCAATGCCTCTGGTGGAATGGGCTCTGACTCCGATGGGGCACTGCAAACCCAAGGAGGAGTATGCTAGGTTAATAGCATCCACTAACCACCTAAAAATTATTTGCTTCGTAACAGGGCCACCTTTAGCACAGTTACCGAAGCTGACAAAAAGCTGTTCTGATTTCCTGTATGAGGCAGAACATTCAATATAAATTTGCAGAGCCCTGATGGGGCAGATCAGGGACAATTCCTGGCTACCCGCCGAGGGGGAAAGCGCGGAAAGCGATATAGAGGGGGGCTATTAGAATAAGCTTGAGTGGATGCTCCCTGACTCGCCTGAGTACCTGCGGTAACAGAGCGATTGGAGGGAAAGCATAGAGTGGAAGACTGGGCCACTCGTGGGCCAGGGCATCCATGCTCTTTGTGAAAAAGATTGGACAGTGAGAGTTGTATTCAGAGGCGAAGAGATCTACTCGAGCTCTGCCAAAGACTTCCCAAATTTTCTGAATCGCGAGCGGGTGGAGCGCCCATTCCTCTGAGGAGACGTTGTTCCTTGACAACGTGTCTGCTCCTTGGTTCATCTTGCCCGGCACATGTGTCGCCTTCAGTGAGCGCAGACTGGTCTGAGCCCACATAAGAAGGTTGTTCACCAGAGTCGATTCGATCAGGTGTCCTGATTTATGTAGGACACCATGGACCTGCTGTCTGAGCGTACTAGAACATGGTGTCCCCGTATGTCCGGCAGGAAGAATTGACAGGCATGGCACACTGCTATCATTTCTAGGCAGGACTAAAGACCGAAGGTCGGTTTGCCTTAGCACAGCGCTCCCAAACCCTTGTTGGAAGCGTCTGTCGTGACAAACTTCCTTCTGTGCGCCGTGTCTAAGATCACACCTTGCTTTAGCCAGAGGAGGTCCCTCCAAGAGACCAGGGCATTATACACAGGCCCAAGTTACCGTTATGCGGTGGTGTCCGTGACGCCAAGCCACGGATGGAACCCTCTGCTTCAGCCAGAACTGGATGGGTCGTATGCGAAGCAGACCCAGCCGAACTACTGGTGAAGCCGCTGCCATAAGGCTCAGCATTTTCTGGAAAGCTTTGAGCGGATAGGCGGCCCCTTCCTTGAAGGAAGCCATGTGGCGCTGAATCATCATGACTCGCTCCGCTGAGACAGTTGCTGTCATCTGCATGAGTCGATAACTGTGCCCAGGAACGAAACTCGCTGGCTGGGTGACAGTATGCTCTTGGCAAAGTTAACCCTGAGCCCCAGGCAACATAAGTGGCTGAGAAGGAGGGTCTTGTGCGATGTTGAAACTGAAAGGGACAGCACAAACTGGAGCACCTTGTATTGAAACCACTCGTCCAGCCTGCTTCGAGACGGCTCCTCAGGCGGAGACCACTCGAGCCCGAGCTCATTGACAGACTTTGACATGACACGGACAAGCTCCTCATCTGTTCTGTGTCTGGCGTTATGTGAAGAGGACAGTGGCAAGAGGTCGGGGTCAGTCAAAGAGCCCGATAACTCCTCCGCGTCCAAAGTCGCAAGAGAAAGGCTGTCATCCATTTCGCCGTCACTCCCACCGAACGAGATCATGTCGCTCGCAGCCGCGGAGGGACACTGATCATGCTGAGTGAAGAGGACCGGCGAATGCTCTCTCTGCGGTAACGGCGAGGCACGCGGGCATTGAGCCGACGTGGGCGCCCTTGTCACCGGCCCCTGAAATCCTCTGCCCCGCTGTTTTTTCCTCACAGGTCCCTGGGAGGTTTAAAACAGGAGGGCGCGAGGGGAGGAGTAGCTCTCTGAAAAGAAAGCTATCCGCAAGTGCAGAGAGGCAAGACTGAAACTCTCGCAATGAGAGCAGTCGGCCCCGCTGAGCGCAGCGTCAGCGTGGGATTTCCCCAAGCATGACACACACTCAGCGTGGGTGTCATCAGCGTGCAGGGAAGACCTGCACGTCTTACAATGAGAGCAAATGCTGCGTTGAAATTTGTTCTTTTGTGAGGCTCTTTTAGATCGTCGACGGATGGCGGCGGGGGATCGACCGGATCTGCATGCTGGTCGCTGCAAGAGGTCCAATCCAACTGCTAAGGCGTTTCAACGGCAGATCTCAGCGTCAGTGAAAAGTCAGCAAGGAAGGGTCCTCGTCACTGAAGAGAAGAAATCTGAGATGCGGCGGCGGAGCCGCCTATCGAAAGGGAACAATTCGACTCTGTGCTCTGTGATTGTTGTCATTAGATTTACTGCATTTCCTAGCCAGACTTCTGCTCATAATTATTTATTATAGTATTGTATATTTATGAGTTTAATGTAAAATATCTTACTATGATCATATCTACAAAAAAATAATTATAGTTGAGGTTAAACCTTGTCTCATCACTCTTAACACTCTTAAAATGAAGTGGAGGATCCAAAGAAGCATCACTCCTCATAGACACACAGCTGGGCTCTGCTTCTGATTTCTTCTGATGAACTGAACTATAACAGAGAGTGTGTGAGCAAATGTTAAAATATCAGAGAAATAATCACATGATAAAACACCATAACAAATATTTAAATTCTATCTGTTAATGAAATAGACACACAGCTGGGCTCTGAAAATATGTGTTTTTCACAGCTGAAAATATGGTTATTGACCATCAAAATTGTGATAATTTACATTTATGCCTTTAGCAGATTTATAGTGATTTATGGATATGGTATGGTAGTCTGTAATTTTGTGTTTCAATATTCTTAGTATTTTTTTTCTTTTGTTTTCATATTTTCTACTTGTTCTTAATTTGGTATAGTATTATTATAAACCAAAGTTATTTCATAGACTCTCTGCCATAACTAATATGAATAACATATTAATATGAATATCTAATATAAAACAATAACACAATATAAATATGACACACAGGTCTGGCTCTGATCTCTTCTGCTGAACAGATTTAATGATGACATTAATTTGAATAAATGACCTTTAAAAATAAAACATTAAAATCACTTTATATGGATGCTATATGGTTTTATTGTTTTAAATAAAATTCAAATTTTTAACCCATAAAAAAATGTTGAAAGGGTGTTTGTTGTGAATATTTAGATCTGGTGACTTTGTTAATTCAGTGTTTCGTTCACAGGCAGCATTTAAAACATAATAAGCACCTGTTATCGGAAAATACTCACCCACCCTCATATAAAAGTTCATATATTTCACATATTTACAATAAATGCAGAGAACTTGCATGTTAAAAATAGTTGTTAAGCATTAGCTTATTATGCTTACATTGAAATTTAATTAATTGTGTTACATTTTTCATAAGGTCTCTGTAAATGTTTGTATCTCAGGGGATTTGTCGCTCTTTTATGGCTATAAATCAAGATATTTCTTACATATAGACTCTGTGGTCTATAGACTTTGTAGCCCATTTCAGAAAATCAGTTTAATACTTTAAACTCTTAAGCAATTATGTACTGTCAATCATTGAATCGTTATTCATTATTGAGAGATAGACAAAAACTAATTACTTACATTTACATTATAAAAATCATGAATTTCACAGCAAAAATACTTTACTTGATAAAAAAAGCATGAACTATCAATCGGAGGACATGAAGTAGATACAACAGGTTTATCAGCAAACTTTTGATCATGTTAATAATTTATAGGCCCTAGAAATGGGCTAATATATTCATAAATAGACATTATTGTTTAACAATATTATAACAAATGTTTAAATTTTTTTTGCTAAAATGTTGGAACACACATTGCCAAATGAGCTCAGTTTATGGGGATACAAACATTAAAATGTGTATTATTTGTGTTCTATTAAGATCAAAAATAGCAGTACATTAATTTTCTGATGTCTCTTTATGGTTAATAAAGTATGCATGTAAAGTACCTGCATCCCGGAGAAAACTCTGGATCTCGTGTGTGATTCATGATGAAGCTGAACAGAGACACAACTCTATTACTTGAGTGAAAGTACAGACACTTCTGACGTAGTAAAGACAGAGTTTTGCTTAAGTAAAAGTTGTTAAGTCTTATTTAAATGTTAGATATGTATGCACCAAGCGCTTCTTAAAAACCACAACAAATTCCTGGTGTGTTTGTGCACACTTGGCTAATAAAGCTTTTTTTCATAAAACTAGTTTACCAAATAAGCCAGGCTTATTTCTGTAATTGTGACTTATTTTCACTTGATTTGGTTTCCGAAAGCAAAATGACCATTAGCTCAAGCTCAGTTACTGTGGCAAATTATGCTGAGAAACTGGCTCGATATATTACCACTGACTCTCTCGCATACTCTTAGTTGACTATTATTAGTCCAAAAATAAAAGTATAGCCTACATAATAAAATACAACTGAAATAATTAAATAAATAAAAAAATAGGCTACAACCAACTGTAGGCTATTTAATGTATTGTGCCCAAAAAGTAACAACCTTTTTATTAATAATTTTTTAGATAAATGAAAACATTTTAACATAGTTGCTACTTGCACATTCAGTTGATTTAGCAGTTTCTAGCCAGGCAGCCTTTCTCTCTGATTTTATGACAGCTGTGCCTTTTATGGTTATTAGAACATTAAAACATTGCAATCTAAAATTGCGTTTTAAAGCATTAAAAACACGAAATCAAAAGTTAAAATCACTGAATTGAAAATGAAAATAAATTATATAAATAATTTTAACTGATAAGAGGAACACTGCTATCACAAAAATACAATTATATGATAAAATTCTACGTGTCACATTTAATGTCCAACAAACATTTGAGCAGAATGTATATTTTAGTCAGAATTCTTGCACTAGTATTCTATTCTGCTCCGTCTGTGTAGTGCGCATGCGCGCAGCAGCGCTCGTGCAAGCCTCGCCCAAAACGGATATGTTTGCATGACTAGACTTTGTAACATTTACAGATGAGAAATATGCACGTGATGTGTCAGTTATGCACTGAGGAAAACACAACGTCTCAAATGCATTAAACAGCACAACTATCACTGTTTCCATGGAGGATCGATTTTCTCCATGATCGACATTTAAGGGCTGCTTAAGAATACGCGTGCACGGCACATTATCCTGACTCACTGAACCTGGATCGAATTAGTGAGATTGCGTGAACTTTAATAGTCTAGTCCTGATTGATGTGTTAGGCTATTTCAAGTCAGGTTTAATCATTGCTTTTCTAAGCATCTTCTATGAAACAGACACCTGGTTCTGATTCTGATTGGCCGCTGGTTCAATAACGAGAATAACAGCGCAGTAAACGGTAATACTGTTTGCAAAACAAACCAGTGCGTTCATAATTAAGATAATGCATTACAGTAATAAGGTAAGACACGCCCGTTTGTATTATCAAGCAGCAAAACAAGCGGTTTTGTTCCGCTAAACATAGCTGGGGACGACACACACGAAGCCAGACACAAATGGCTGCTTTTACAGGAAAAATAAGGTGGATAGACTGTCTAAAAAATATAAATAAACTACGTTTTAGAGAAAAAACTAAATAAAAATCCCCCACCGACTTTAAAAGCTGCTACATAGTAACGACTTTCTACTTCGAGGACATTGATAGAAATGTAGCAGAGCTAAAAGTACGATATTTGTTTTTCAAATGTAGTGAAGTTAGTCATAAGTGTCCAGAAAAATAAATAAATACTAAAATACAGAACTTAAAAACTGTAGTTAAGTAAGGAAGCTGAAGACAGAAGAGAGAGAGAGAGATTTTACTCAACACTTACTCAAACTAATCATTCAGCTGAACACCTCCTGAGAGTTCACTCAAATACACAATCTTATATGTTAACACAAATGCTGAAATCAACCACAGACAACACGAAACAGCAACTTCTTCTTCTTCTTCCAACTTCAATAGTGCATTACCGCCACCTACTGTACTCAAGAGACAGAGATTAACTAAAACTAGAAGGTAGACTCCCCCCCCCTTTACAAAACTGTATTCTATATCCTATTCGCTATACAAGTGTCTAAATAAATGAGTACTAATATCATTTGAAGTTTTCCCATAAGTTCCTTAAGTGAATTCCCTTGCACCCCTAAATTCCTTATGTTTTATTTCATCTTTCTCTCTCATATTTTTGCCATTCAAGTACCACGTTCAACAGTTTCAATAGGCTACTGTCACTCAATTCACATCTTCCTGATATATGCTTACCTCAGATATGTTTTAACCCACAATGTCCAGTCCTTAACCTAGTGAAAATAATTGATTCCCTTCGAATCCTTCCAGTGATCTTCCCTATCCCTACCTTCTGTTGTATTCTGTTTAAATATCTCCCTTTCCTTCTTTCTATCCCAACTACTCTGCCACTTTTTCATAATTTCCATCCAGATTTTTGTTTTAGCTTCTGCTTTACTTATTGAGATTGATATTTCACAAAACAGCTTTTTGAACACTTATTTTAAACACTTAATGTGCTTAAAAATATAGGTATCAAACACATATCAAAGAGCACACGTCCTTCAGGAGAAAATGAAGCAGAAGTCAACTGCAGTGTTGCCAGATTGGATGATTGGAGGAAGTGTCCACGACCCGGGCCCCAGGTGCTGGCTGCCCACTGCTCCACTTGGATGGGTTAAATGCTTTCCTTGGATGGGTTACAGCTTTCCTGTAGCTCAACTGGTAGAGCATGGCGCTAGCAACGCCAGGATCATGGGTTCGATTCCCAGGGAAAGCAAGACCTGATAAAAATGTAGAAACTGTAACTTGAATGCAATGTAAGTCGCTTTGGATAAAAGCGTCTGCTAAATGCATAAATGTAAATGCAGAGAACACATTATACTCAGTATAATTGTGCATGTGACAAATAAAGCTCATCTGAGCTTAATTTGTATATAGTTTATCTGTCTCTGTCAGCTGCGAGGGATTCACATGTGATAAATGCAGGGAAATAGTTAGGCTGACAGAGAAGATTTTAGAACTAGAGACACGCATCCAACCTTTAGTTGAGGATAGTAAGAATGTGAGGGCTGTAGATACAGCGTTGGATGCGACTACCTCAGGGAGTCCTGTACATTGTTCGGTTCCAGTATTAGAGCCCGTGCAGCAGGGCAATTGGGTGACTGTGAGGCGGCCTAGTCGCGGGTCAAAACACTGCTCTTCCGTTCCAATCAAAAAAGGTTCTCCCCACTCGGTGGCTCACCCACTGAGAAACCTGATAAAAGTGCTCTAGTTATTGGTGATTCTATTGTACGGAACATGAAAATAGAGAAACCACCCACCATAGTCCATTGTTTACCGGGAGCCAGAGCGCCTGACATCTTGGCAAATTTAAAAGTACTGGCTAATGCTGAATGGAAATTCAGTAAGATTGTTATCCACGTCGGTGCTAATGATGTTCGACTTCGCCAGTCGGAGAATACGATGTCAGACACTGTAATATACTCTGGTCCGCTCCTTGCTTACCGGGGCGATGAGATTCATAGCAGACTGTTGTCACTCAATGGCTGGATGTCTAAGTGTTGCCCGCAGAATAACATAGGTTTTATAGACAACTGGACTAGTTTTTGGGGCAGACCTGACCTGTTGAAAAGAGATGGTCTTCATCCCTCCTGGGGTGGTGCCGCTCTTCTCTCTAGAAATATGGCACATAGTCTTAGAGTTCGTACTTGACTAACTGGGACCCAGGTCAGGAAGCAGACAGACTGGCTAAACCGACCGTCTGCTAGCCGCCTCACGTCACAGAAGTCAGTTAATTCTCAGCACATAGAGACCCTTTCACCTAGATATCACACTATAGAGACTGTGTCTGTTCCCTGAACTATAAAATATAAAAAACGTCCAAACCAGTCTATGAGTAACAACTGAACTGATGATCAACAAATAAAAAATGTATATAAAACTGAGAAACAAATGATAAAGCTTGGCTTATTTAATATCAGGTCCCTTTCTACGAAAGCGCTTTTTGTAAATGTTATGATCACAGATCATAAACTAAATGTGCAGAAACCTGCGCAGAAAAACTTGATGATGTAACAGAAATAATGGACTCTCTCTTCAAACACTTTAGATTTGGTTGCTCCTTTAGGCTTAAGGAAGATTAAGGAAAAGAGTCCAACACCGTGGTATAATGAGCACACTCATGCCCTAAAGTGAGCAGCCCAGAAAATGGAGCGCAGCTAGAGGAAAACAAAACTAGAGGTATTTCGTATTGCTTGGTGGGAAAGTACCCTATCCTACAGAAAAGCATGAAAAATGGCTACATCTGATTACTTTTCGTCTCTTTTAGAAGTAAACAAACATAACTCCAGGTATTTATTCAATACAGTGGCAAAATTAACAAAAATAAAGCATCAACAGGTGTTGACCTTTCCCAACAGCACAGCAGTAATGACTTTATGAACTATTTTACTTCCAAAATGAATGCTATTAGAGATCAAATTGTAACCATGCAGCCATCAGCTACAGTATCGCATCAAACAGTGCTCTATAGATCCCCTGAGGAACAATTCCACTCATTCTCTACTAAAGGAGAGAATGAGTGAGCATCTAAGTGAGCATCTCAGGACTGTAATGTTGATGTCACAGCGGGTCTCAGGGGTGTTTCTGATGTAAATAATTGCATGTGTGTGTTTGGTCAGAGCCGCTTTGCCGCTTGTGGAGGAGATGAATGCACTGAAAGGGATCAAAAGCAAATGGATGGCGAGTGTCTCTCGCTGATAAGCAGCAGGGCATTATGGGATGGTCAGCGGCTCTCCAGAGTGTGAATCAATGCTCTTCTGCTGAGTCACTGGTCATAAATGAATGGAGGTTTATTAAAGGAACAATGAAAAATCTGTCATCATTTACTCATGTTTCTTCACAGCCTTTATGAGTTTCTTTCTTATATGAAAGAAAAAATTTATGTTAGGCAAAAGTTTTTCATATAACAAAAGCTGGTGCTGATTTACCCCTCTAAGATCCAAAAACTAAAGGCCAATCATAACAGTCCATAGAGTATAAGGGAGATCATATTATAGAGTTAAAGAGTTTTTGTTTTTATATTTTTTTAGTTAGGGTTAGAATTAGGGTTAGGGTTTTATTGTGTGTGTGTGTGTGTGTGTGTGTGTGTGTGTGTGTGTGTGTGTGTGTGTGTGTGTGTGTGTGTGTGTGTGTGCATGCGTGCTTAACCTCACTTAAAACATCATATATTGTGAAAATTTGCTGGTTTTGTTTTACGTTTTTTAGATGCTTTTATTTAAAAATAAAATCTTAGTTAATGTTAACTGAAATTGAGATTGATTTGAGCTTATTACAAATGAAATAAAATGAAACATAAAAATATATTATTTTTAATGAATTGTTAATTTAGCTGGCTATGGAAATATTTAACATTTTTATTTAGCAACTTCATGTAAAATATAAATCTATTTTAGAAACTTAATTTCCTGTGAAGTTGCTTTGCAACGATTGTATAGTAAAAAGCGCTATACAAATAATCTTGAATTCAATCTTCAATTGAATTCTAAAATGAAAACTAAATTCTAATGAAAACTAAAACAATTCTAGAATTCTAATGAAAACTAAAACAAAACAAAAAATGAATAAAATCCATACAGGCAGAAATAAATAAATAAAAACTTTAACAGCAAAAAAAAAAAAAAAATATATATATATATATATATATCATCCATTTGTACATTATATCATTCAACTATTCATAAAAACTGTTGTAGTATCTTGTTACACTGTTGGATTTGGATCAAAATGAGGCTGACAAAATTTGACATGACATGACATACGATCAATTATAGATTCAAGCAGCACAGGTTTATTTCGGGAACAAGGCAATACAAGTTTATTTATACAGCACATGTCATACACAATGGCAATTCAAAGTGCTTTACATAAAAGGAATTTAAATAATCATTAAAAAAATAGGAATTTAAGCAATTTAAAATGTTAAAAAAATATATTAAAAAATCGCATCATGTTGATATTATGATCACTTTTGACTAATTATTCACTGAATTAGCTTATTGTGTATTAAAGTCTTGTTCTGGTAAACACTGTACAAACAGATTTATTAACGTACATAAAACAAAGATTACTGGAATATGTTTTACAAGAAAATACAACATCAATCTTTCTCCTTCATATTTTACATTTAATTCAATGCTACTTGCCATTTGTTTGTAATTATTTATGAAATTACTCTGTAAACATGCTTTTTCAAATATGTATAAAACAAAGCTTACTGGAATGCATTTGACAAGAAAATACGATTTCAGTTTTTCATAATTCATTTTGGCATGAATGTACCTGTTTTAAGCAAATAACACTGTATTCTACTTTAAATTTCATATTTAATTAATCTTCATCTGCACAAACATCAAGTACTCGTCCAAGTCTCCATTCATTGCGGGGAAGCTCTTCCACCTTGACAATGACCACATCTCCAACCTTTACATTTCGTCTTGGAGAGTACCACCGTTGTCTGAGGGTGATATTTGCCAGATATTCCTTCCTCCATCTACTCCAAAATTGCTGTGTCAGATATTGTACTCTGCGCCACCTTTTTCTCACATACAGGTCCTCTGGCACAAATTTTCCAGGTGGAGGCAGGGGAACAGAGGATTTCATGGTGATTAAATGGTTTGGGGTAAGCGGCTCTAGCCCCTTGGGATCATTGATGGTATCTGTGGTGAGTGGGCGGCTATTTATGATTGATATGGCTTCATAGAAAAAAGTTCTCAAGGAAGCATCATCCAGTCTTCCTGCACTCTGAGAAAGGACCCAGCTTAGAACACTTCTAATTGTTCTGATCTGCCTTTCCCAAACACACACACACACTCCCGGAGCAGTGGGCAGCCATTTATGCTGCGGCACCCGGGGAGCAGCTGGGGGTTCGGTGCCTTGCTCAAGGGCACCTCAGTCGTGGTATTGAAGGTGGAGAGAGCGCTGTACTCCCCCCACCTACAATCCCTGCTGGACCGAGACTAAAACTCACAACCTTTCAATTGTGAGTCTGACTCTCTACCATTTGGCCACAACTTCCCCCATTTGTGCTTCAGGGTCACAAATGAATATATGTTTAATTTGTTGTTCTCTCCAGCTAGATTTGTTTCTTCTTTGCTCTCTTGCTCTTCTCCTCATCTTTGTGTGTCTCTCTCAGCCCTGTCATGCTGTTTTACATGTTTTCTGTTGATTTTCCATCTGTTGAAATGGACCCTGAGTTATCTGGGAGCAAAGAAACAATTATCCCACACCGAAAGTCAGCTGCCGCTGCAGCTTCATCTCTCCGACTAATTAGGAGGGTGAAGCTCATGACCTGCTGACAGCATCCGACCGCATCAAATAAGAGTTCACCTAACGGTCACGTTATCAAAGCTACTTTATGGGCCTTACTTGCTCCTTTCTTCTTCATTTTCCTTTTGATGTTCCACAAGATTATCATGATTATAATGAGGTGCCAAATCTGTCAAGATAGCTAGATACCCATCCATCCATCATCTCTCCATCATCTATCCATCATCATATCTGTACAGAAAAATGATCATTACATTTCAGTGCTATTCAAAATCAAAACATTTACTTACTTATGCATATTAATTAGTGTGAACTGTGGGCTTGCTTCTGGGTGGTGAGATGTCCAATGTCAGGCTCCATTCCTGTTACAGCCAGTCTCAAATACTGATGCAAATGTTCATCAGTGAGTCTTGATCTCATTTGAGTTTTCATCAGTTTCATGAATGAAAAGGTTTGCTCACAGATATACGTGCTGCCAAAAAGTGTGGACATCTTCATTGCATGCCTTTTGATGTTTGGGTATGTCTCGTTAGAGGGGGCAGCATATAATTCAATGAGACCGTTGGGCTTAAATGCATCTTTCAGAACATCACAGTTCTGTAACTCAAACTGATAAGAAGGCAAGGTTTTGTCAATGTCGGCAGTGAAGGGGTTCTGGAAAAGACGTATTTCTTTAGCGTGGACATGTAGCTCATGGAATCGCATGTCAAACTCCGCCTTCAGCATTTCCAGCGCTTCCACTGGTTTCTCAGCTGAGAGACTTTGGGTAACGGGGAGATGGGTGAAGTCTTGCTTTTGCACTTGTCCCACAAGCAGTGCTAGTTTCACCTCAAATGCTTTTATGTGGGAATACATGTCACATATTAGTTTCCCCTTGCCTTGGAGCTGCAAATTGAGGCCGTTCAACATTTCTGTCCCATCTGTTAAAAAGGCGAGGTCCCATTTCCATTCTGCGTTGATCAGTTCTGGGACAGTTTTGCCCTTTGTCAGAAGAAAGACGTTGATTTTGGGAAGCAGCTCATAAAAACGCCTCAAAACTCTGCCTCGGCTTAACCATTGGACTTCAGTACGGTAAAGCACATCTCCGTGAGCAGACTCTAGCTCGGCGAGAAAGGCTTGGAACTGCCGATGTTTAAGTCCATTTACTCTGATGAAGTTAATACATGACACCACCACCTTCATGACCGATTCCCACTTCAAAACTTTGCAGCAGAGGGCTTGCTGGTAAATCAGGCAGTGGACTTGTAACGGGGGGGCTGAGACCTCTTTCCTCCATTTCTCTATCCATGCGTCCTACAAGCCCCCTTGACGCGCCAACCATACTAGGAGCCCTGTCAGTAGTGATGCTGGCCAGCTTGGACCAGTCTAGACCAGCTCTCCCATCGTTTGGCACACTTTACCAAAAATAACCTCCCCTGTCGTAGTGCCTTTTAGACTTTGTAGGGCTGCCAGCTCCTCGGATACTTCAAAGTTTGAGCTAACGCTGCAAAGAACAATTAGCATCTATGCCGTGTCCTGCACGTCATTGCTCTCATCCAGTGCTAATGCAAACAATTTGAATTATTTCACTTTCTCCTGCAGCTGGGCATACTGTATACATCATCCCCCATTTCTTCAATTCGTCTTGGGATTGTACTTGCGGTCAGACTCACTGCATTTAAGACGTCTTTTTAATCCGGGCACACCTCCTCCACAACAGAATTCATACATTACTTGATGAACTTTCCGTCACTGAATGGCCTACCACTGGTTGCAATCAGCATCACGTTGTACATTCATTTGATTTATTATTTTGTATTATTTATTGATTTATGTTTCAGTATAGGCTGCTGGGTTATTTTTAGTAATGTGAATGACTAAACTGCAAATGAGGTTACTGGATGATTTATATTGACAATTTGTTGATGGATGGATTTATGTATTGATGGACTGAAGGATGAATGGATGATCAATGATTGGATATATGAATGGATGGATGGATGGTAGAATAATTGTGTGTATTTACGGATGTATAAATGGAAGGATGGATGGATAGGTGAATGTACAGATGGATGATGGATGGATGTATTGATGGATGGATGATGGATGGATGTATTGATGGATGGATGGATGGATGGATGGATGGATGGATGGAAATATGGATGAATGGATGGATGGATGGATGGATTGATGGAAGAATAATTGTGTGTATGTACGGATGTACAAATGGAAGGATGGATGGATAGGTGGATGTACAGATGGATGATGGTAGGATGTATTGATGGATGTATTGATGGATGGATGGATGGATGGATGGATGGATGGATGTACGTATGGATAGGTGGATGTACAGATGCATGGATTGATGTATTGATGGATGAAAGGTGAATAGATGGATGTAAATTTGAATGGATGGATGGATGGATGAATAATTGTATGTATGTACAGATGTATGAATGGAAGGATGAATGGATAGATGTATTGATGTATGCATGTACATATGGATAGTTAAATGGCTGGATGGATGTACGGATGGATGGATGTACGGATGGATGGATGTACGGATGGATGGATGTACGGATGGATGGATGTACAGATGGATGGATGTACGGATGGATGGATGTACGGATGGATGGATGTACGGATGGATGGATGTACAGAGAGATGGATGTACGGATGGATGGATGTACGGATGGATGGATGTACGGATGGATGGATGTACAGATGGATGGATGTACAGATGGATGGATGTACAGATGGATGGATGTACGGATGGATGGATGTACAGATGGATGGATGTACAGATGGATGGATGTACAGATGGATGGATGTACGGATGGATGGATGTACAGATGGATGGATGTACGGATAGATGGATGTACATATGGATGGATGTACGGATAGATGGATGTACAGATGGATGGATGTACGGATAGATGGATGTACGGATAGATGGATGTACAGATGGATGGATGTACGGATAGATGGATGTACGGATAGATGGATGTACATATGGATGGATGTACGGATAGATGGATGTACAGATGGATGGATGTACGGATAGATGGATGTACAGATGGATGGATGTACGGATAGATGGATGTACTGATGGATGGATGTACGGATAGATGGATGTACAGGTGGATGGATGTACGGATGGATGGATGTACAGATGGATGGATGTACAGATGGATGGATGTACGGATGGATGGATGTACGGATAGATGGATGTACAGATGGATGGATGTACAGATGGATGGATGTACGGATGGATGGATGTACGGATAGATGGATGTACAGATGGATGGATGTACAGATGGATGGATGTACGGATAGATGGATGTACAGATGGATGGATGTACAGATGGATGGATGTACGGATGGATGGATGTACGGATAGATGGATGTACATATGGATGGATAGATTGATTTACTGATACATTGATGATTGAAGGATGAATGGATGGATGTACGAATGAATGAATGGATGTATGGATCTATGAATGTATGGATGGATAGATGTACAGATGGATGGATAGACAGACGGATATGAATGTGAATGTGTCCTGATGGAGGTGTGGAGATTGTATTGTATGTCACAGTGACTCTGGCTGTTTCACGGTTCACATCTCCTCCACCTCTCTCTCTCTCTCTCTCTCTCTCTCTCTCTCTCTCTCGGCTCGCTATCACTCCTGCTCTTTATTCTCGCCGCCTTGAGCACTGTATCTTTTTCTTCTTTTGTTCTTCATCACCTTGAGACCATTTCCTCCCCTCATTTATTTCTCCTGCTCCTCGGCATCATGCATTTTCTCTTTCTATTAAGTATCAGTTTCAGACACTCCCTGACCATCTGATGCATATTTCACTCAAAACTGGAAATCCTATCACACTGACAGATTGTAATGAAATTATAGAATTAAAGTCTTGTTCTGATAAACACTGTAAAAACAGATTTATTAACGTTGTACATAAAACAAAGATTACTGGAATATGTTTTACAAGAAAATACAACATCAATCTTTCTCCTTCATATTTTACATTTAATTAAATGCTACTTGCCATTTGTTTGTAATTATTTATGAAATTACTCTGTAAACATGCTTTTTCAAATATGTATAAAACAAAGCTTACTGGAATGCATTTGACAAGAAAATACGATTTCAGTTTTTCGTAATTCATTTAGCCATGAACGTGCCTGTTTTAAGCAAATAACACTGTATTCTACTTTAAATTTCATATTTAATTAAACATGTTTCGTGTTGTTTCTTTGTAATTGTGAAATTTACTTGCAATCTCTAAGTAAAAGTAGTTTCTACACCAGTTATTGTTTTTCAAGTCAAGTCACCATTATTTATATAGCACTTTTTACAATGCAGATTGTGTCAAAGCAGCTTTACAGTATTAAAAAAGAGAAATAGAGTGTGTTTTTCAGTGTATTACGTCTTAAAGTCACCGCTATTCGCCTGACATGACATTGCACCTCTGCTGTATTATGTATTGGCTGTTAACAGCACCTGATCATTCTTGGTCGTTGCACCAGGCTCTGTTTCTGCATCTTTCCTCTCTTTCACCATGTCATCTGTTTGTCTTCTCATTGACTTGTTTAGAGGTCAGATGTGTCATGTTGTGCTGGTGGTCTCCTCAGGTCTCAGGCTTTGGCTCTTCACCTCGACAGCGGGTCAGAGTCAGCATGGCGTCAGGCTTTACTCCAGATCAGTGCGTCTGTTAAAGTCGAGTCTCTGAACTCTCACTTCAGCAGATGGTTTGATTCACAGCGGTCACTACAGCGCTGTCAGAGTGTAGAGATGTCCAGCAGATGCTTCAGAAGCGATCAGGGTTCAAAGCGGATGTTCACACAGGGGCAGAGATAAGAAGTGCTGACAGCACCATAATGGACTTTTTATTTATGCAAAATTAACTTAAAATGAATTATATGCATATGCAGAATTTTTGGATCTGATTTGAACTGTGGATGCATTGAAGTATTAGAACTTTTTCGACCACGGCATATATATATATATATATATATATGTGTGTGTGTTCAAAGTATGTATTGATTACATTACATTATTTCTGTCTTTCTTCTTGGCTATACAAATGATAAAGAACATTTATGGAGTATTTTATAATTGTCCAAACATTATAGAAACATTTAGTACATTTGAATGTTCTCTGAATAGTCTGAAAAAAATATTTAATGTTGAAAAAACACCCAACTAAAACTTTAGTTATCAACTAACTAACATTTTCATAATGTTTCTAAAGACCAGGGGCGAGTTGCATAAGGATTCAGACTGGTCTTACAAGCTAGTCATCTCATTGGTTTTCTTTTAATGTGGTTACATAAATATGAATATTAGTCTATGCTCAATCCATAAAACATGAGACCGATTACCCCTTGACTAACTGCTGGTTGGTCAGACTAGTTCTTAAGGCACTGGTTTAACAGATAAGTTAAGTCTGACCTGGATAACTTTGACGAAGGATCTATCGATGTTACTGGAAGAGCTCTGTTCATAGGGTTGAGAGAAAACCTTTCCTGTTAGTCTGCAAATGTCCGACATTGTGACATATTCTAATCAAATCTATGAGCACGATGTGAGAATTACCAATATTTTCCACTAAAACTATATTTTTTTTTAAGTATATATACTGTATATGTGACCCTCTCTGTGAAATCCAGGGTACAGTCTCAAAATCTAATTATGAGATAACGAGCATCAAAGTTTGATTTCTACCATTAATTTCACTATGATTTAAATCTTTGACATTGTCACATACTGGTCAAGGAGACAGATGATAGTAAAAGGTGGTTTATTCAATATAACTCAGGCAGGGCTTCCAACATAGGAGATATAACAGAGAAGGCTCTGGAAGCCGGATGTGCAGTCCCACAGTATGTAAACTTGCGTTTCCTCAGGCGGTGACAAGATCTAGGATGGACGGGCAGATAGGCAGACATCGACCAGTGTTCAGAGCTGTGTAACCTTGAGACCAGCTGAAGAGTGACTGAGGCGAGTGAGCTTATGAATGGTGGTGGTAAGTGGTTGCAGGTGTTCGTGATCAGTACATTTACATTTACATTTATGCATTTAGCAGACGCTTTTATACAAAGCGACTTACATTGCATTCAAGTCACAGTTTTTACATTTTATCAACTCTTGCTTTCCCTGGGAATCGAACCCATGATCTTGGCGTTGCTAGTGCCATGCTCTACCAGTTGAGCTACAGGAAAGCACCAGTACTCTGGTGATTGTGAGCGGGTGCAGGTGGTTGATTCGACTGGTGATGCAGGTTGTTCCGTGACATTACCCCCTCCCCTACGGGCGTCTCCTGATGCCCGGGATCGACGGCGCGGACGGCCGCGTCCCCTGGGAGCGGGGCGATTTGGGTGGGCTTGGTGGAAGTCGTTGATGAGGGATGGGTCTAGGTCATCCTTGTTCGCCCAGGATCTTTCCTCAGGGCCGTACCCCTCCCAATCTATGAGGTACTGAAGCCGACCGCCCCGCCGTCTGGAGTCGAGGATTTCCTTGATGGTTTTGGTGGGAGCGACCTCGGGTGGAGGGGGGGGGTAACTCATGCTCTGTGGATGGAGGAAGAAGAGGATTAGTGAAGGGTTTGAGTAGGGAGACGTGGAAGGTGGGTGAAATCCGGTACTGGTTTGGTAGGTGGAGCCGGTATGTGACCTCGTTGATGCGCCGCATCACCTGGAAAGGACCTATATACCGGGGACTCAGCTTTTTGCAGGGCAGTCGGAGACGAATGTCCCGGGAGGATAACCAGACACGGTCCCCGGGCTGGTAGACGGGATTGGTTGACCGGCAAGTGTCTGCAGTGGCCTTGTGTCTGCGAACTGCCCACTGCAGATGGATATGAGCTGAGTCCCATACCCTCTCGCTCTCTCGAAACCAATGATCTACCGCTGGGACCTCCGATAACTCCTCGGTCCAGGGAAATAATGGCGGTTGGTATCCCAGGACACATTGGAATGGGGTGAGTCCGGTGGTTTCCTGGCGTAGTGAGTTCTGGGCGTACTCAGCCCAGGGCAAATACTGGCTCCAGTTGTCCTGATGGTCGTGATAGTATGCTCGAAGATACCGCCCGATCTCTTGGATCTTACGTTCGGTTTGGCCATTGGTTTGTGGATGGTACCCGGAGGATAAACTCACCGATATTCCTAGGAGGCGGAGGGAGCCTCGCCAGACCCTAGAGGTGAACTGGGGCCCCCTGTCGGAGACTATGTCTTCTGGGTGACCGAAGTTCCTGAATATGTGTTGGAAGAGGGACTCAGCTGTTTCTAGGGCCGACGGTAATCCGCGTAGTGGGATTAATTAGCAGGATTTGGAGAATCGGTCCACGACAACCAGGATGGTGGTGAATCCGTTTGAAGGAGGAAGATCGGTGGCAAAGTCTACTCCCAGGTGAGACCAGGGTCAGTGAGGAATGGGCAACGGGACCAGTTTTCCCTCGGGTAGATGGCGTGGTGTGGAGGAGATGGCACAGATCGAACACCCCTTGACATAACGAGTGACATCTCGGGTCATGTTGGGCCACCAGTAACGGTTCCGGAGGAGTGAAAGGGTCCGGTGACTGCCTGGGTGTCCCGATCCCGGCGAGGTGTGAACTGAGTCCAGAAGGGTTAGGCGTAAGTTGGAGGGTACGTACTTCTTCCCCTCTGGACCTCCGGGCGGAGCAGGTTCGAGGAGAGTGGCGGCTTGGATTTGGTTGTCGAAATTCCATAGGACGGGTGACGTGAAGATAGAATGAGGCAGGATGGGTTCTGGTTCCTCTGGAGTTGGGTCAGGTTGGTGCAGGCGGGAGAGAGCATCTGCTTTAATGTTCTTACTTCCCGGACGGTAAGAAATCGTGAACCAGAACCGGGTGAAGAACAGGGCCCATCTGGCCTGCCTGGGGTTGAGACGCTTGGCTTCTTGGAGGTACTGTAAGTTCTTGTGGTCGGTGATCACTACAAAGGGGTGCTGCACCCCCTCCAGCCAATGCCGCCACTCCTCCAAGGCGAGCTTGATGGCCAGTAACTCCCGATTACCCACGTCGTAGTTCTGCTCAGCCGGTGACAGTTTCTTCGAGAAGTAGGCACACGGATGGAGCACGGGAGGTTCACCCTTCCATTGGGAGAGTACCACACCCACTCCCAGGGTCGCTGCATCCACTTCGACCACAAAACGGGTGTTGGGGTCTGGATGTGACAGAGCCGGGGCAGTACAGAAGGCCGATTTGAGTCGAGTGAATGCTTGATGAGCCTCCGCGGTCCAGGTGAGAGACTTGGTCTTCTGCCGGAGGAGAGAGGTAAGAGGTGCTGCTTGCTGGCTGTAATGGGCAATAAACCGGCGATAGAAATTGGCGAATCCTAAGAATCTCTGCATCTCTTTGATCGTCGTGGGTTGTGGCCAATTCATTACCACCTCCACCTTCTTCTGGTCCATCTGCACACCGGCAGGGGTCACAATGTAGCCCAGGAAGTGGATTGTGGACTTATGGAACTCACACTTCTCAGTTTTCAGGTAGAGGTGGTGTTGACGAAGGCGTTGAAGGACTTGGGTGACGTGGTGATGGTGCTCCTCTATGGTGGGTGAGTATATGAGTATGTCGTCTATGTAGATGAGGACGAACCGGTTGATCAAGTCTCTGAAGATTTCGTGCATGAAATTCTGGAAGATGGAAGGTGAGTTGGACAGCCCATACAGCATAACCCGGTACTCGTAATGCCCGGTGGGTGTCACGAAGGCCGTCTTCCACTCATCCCCTCGGCGGATGCGGATGAGATTATAGGCACTCCTTAAATCCAGCTTGCTGAAGATACAGGCCCCGCGGAGCTCCTCCAGAGCAGCGGGAACCAGAGGAAGGGGGTAGGCAAACTTCACTGTCTGGTCGTTTAGAACACGGTAATCTATGCAGGGCCTCAGACCTCCATCCTTCTTGGCCACGAAGAAGAAGCTTGACGCTGCGGGCGAGGTGGACGGACGGATGAACCCCTGATGTAAGGCCTCCTTTATGCATTTCTCCATGGCGGTTCTCTCTGGGATCGACAATGGGTAGATATGGCCTCTGGGTAGCAAGTCGATGCAGCAATCCCACGGTCGGTGTGGAGGTAAGTGTGTGGCAGCTTCCTTGCTGAACACGTCCTTAAATGACTGATACTCGGGAGGAACGTGCGTGTCCTGGCATGTTTCTGGGCTTTCTATGGTAGTAGAATAGATGGAGAGACGGCCATTGTTAGATATCGGGACCGGCAGGTCCTGTAGGCAGTTCTGCTTGCAACCACTATCCACTTAAGAATCTCCCCTGATTTCCAGTCTATGGTAGGTTGATGTTTGGCGAGCCAGGGGCATCCCAGGATGATATCCACGACCGCCTCCTCTAGCACTAGTAGAGAGATCCTTTCTACATGGAAGCATCCGATATGGATACTGACCTCAGGTGTGTGGGAACGCACCAGCCCTCTGCCCAGCGGTTTTCCCTGGACCGTGGTGATTTGGTAGGTGGTGTTGTTCTTGCAACGAGGAATGTTGAATCCAGCGAGGGTGCGGGAGGAGATGAAGTTCCCCGCAGCTCCTGAATCCATTAGGTCTCTAACAGAGTACGACTGGTCCTGATACCGGAGGAGAGCATCCACTAGAGGCATATTAGAAACATCAGGCGTAATTTGGATAGTACTCACCGCCGTGCGTGGTGGACGAATGGGACAGGTACGGAGCTGGTGCCCAGCGGAGCCACAGTAGAGGCAGAGCCCTTGGGTGAGTCGACGGGATCGTTCCGGGACGGACAGATGGTAACTATCTGTGATCATGGGCTCTGGAACGGGAAGTGAGCGGCTGGGTGAGGCGGAAACAATGGGTATGGTATCCATATGGCAAGCGGTTATGCGTTGAGAGACACGTGCAGCTTTCTGGAGGAAGCTCTCAAATCCCACGGAGTCGTCGTAGATGGACATCTGTTGACGCAGAGCGGGGTTCAAGCCTCGGTGATAGGTGGAAAGCAGGGCAACCTCGTTCCAGCCGCTGCTAGTGGCGAGGGTGCGGAAACGAAGCGTGTATTCGTGAATTGATGAATCGGCTTGCCGTAACTGGAACAGTTCATCATGTACGGAGACTTCAGTAGTCGGTTGGCTGAATACCTCCCTGAAATGTTCAACGAAGTCCTCCAGTGAGCTAATTCTCGGGCTCTGTGAACTCCACAATGCCTCCGCCCACTGCAAGGCTCTGCTAGTCAGCAGGGAAATGATGAACACGACTTTTGACCGTTCTGTCGTGAATTGATGAGACTGTAATTCGAAGTAGAGGGAACATTGCAGCAAAAATCCATTGCAGGTGACCGCCTCACCGGAAAAGCTCGTGGGGCGAGCCATGGGACTGGTTGTAGGCATAACGGTGACGGGAGGTGGAATGAGCGATTCCCGGAGTGTATGCACGAGCTTGGTGAAGGCTTCGGGTGAAGATGCATCCCGAGAATCCATGGAATCTTCAATTTTCTTTCTTTTGGAGCTGGTCTTCTGTCACATACTGGTCAAGGAGACAGAGAGGCAGATGATAGTAAAAGGTGGTTTATTCAATATAACTCAGGCAGGGCTTCCAACATAGGAGATATAACAGAGAAGGCTCTGGAAGCCGGATGTGCAGTCCCACAGTACGTAAACTTGCGTTTCCTCAGGCGGTGACAAGATCTAGGATGGACGGGCAGATAGGCAGACATCGACCAGTGTTCAGAGCTGTGTAACCTTGAGACCAGCTGAAGAGTGACTGAGGTGAGTGAGCTTATGAATGGTGGTGGTAAGTGGTTGCAGGTGTTCGTGATCAGTACTCTGGTGATTGTGAGCGGATGCAGGTGGTTGATTCGACTGGTGATGCAGGTTGTTCCGTGACAGACATGACCTTACTCCTTCAATATTAAATATATAAAGGTTACATTTTCACAGAATGTTCTTTACCTTATGAAGGATGAATTTTTTGTAGAAAACAGCAAATCATAAAAAAATGACTTTAGCTGGGTTTTCACAGAGAGGGTCACATATATATATATTTTTAAATAGTTTACAGAAACTACAGAACTATATAAATATATGTAAAAGTGATGTATAATTATGTCTTAAATAATGATATTATAATTGTTAAATATTTACTTGCATTGATATCGTACTATGTTGTTCTTTCAGAGATATTGGTGGTCATTTATTTTGTGTGTTTTGTGTTGGAAAGGCAGCTTTATTCAAAGTATTGCTAATATTCATATTGTGAGTGTGATATTGCTTTTTTATCTGCTTATAAGAGGAACATAATAACCGTGAACATTGTGTCTCATTGTTGTTTCTCTACTCTAATTGCGTGTTTCTCGCTGATTACTTCACAGCTTTAAAGAACAACCCGAAGGCTGAATTCTGATGTGATTATTCTGCATAGCACTCATTAACCGTTCACACCTTAGAAAAACAAGTGCACTAACTAGCTAACAGCAGGTGTACTGATCAAGTGCACTCAGAAACGGCAGATACTGTCTTCATGTATGTGAGGCGACTCATACACGTGTTTTACAGTCTGTTCTCTCTCGAAACACTGAAGCAGCAGGAGTTTAATGCTCTCTAGTGATTGAAGCTGTGTGTCATTTTTACTGATGTCAAATCACATGCAATAAAACTCAGACATGCACCAAGCCTGATATAACAGAGCAAAAGGACTCGGCCGTCAGCTAAATAAAGCACGCAAGCTGCATCCGATCTGCTTAAGTGACCCAGGTCACACGGCGACACATTGTATGTATGATGGGAAAGTAAATCATGTCGCTGCCGTGATCATTACGCCGTCTGTGCAGCATGACGAGTCTTTCATGTGCAGATGATCAGAAACATTGTTTTAATGTTTGGAGCTGGTAAGATTATTTTTCTCTTTTGCTCACCAAGGCTGCGTTTCTCAGATATAGCTCAGATATGCATACATCAGATGACTGTTTAAGTGTATCTATGTTTTTGTATCTGTCCCTATCTAAATAAACTATAAATAATAATAATAATTTATTTGATCTACAATACAGAAAATACAATACAGTAAAATACAGTATAAATATTAAATATTATTAGAATATTAAACAGCATTTTTTTATGTGAATATGTGTTAAACTGTAATTTATTTCTGTATTTTCAGCATCATTACTCCAGTCTTCAGTCACATGATCTTCAAAAATCATAATAATATGCTAATTTCTGATTATTATCAATGTTGAACACAGTCGTGCTGCACAATATTTTTGTGAAAACTGTGATATATTTATTTTTTCAGGATTCACAGATGAACAGAAAGTTCAAAACAACAGCGTTTATTTGAAATAGAGATATTTTGTTACATTAGAAATATCTTTACTGTCACTTTTGAACAAATTAATTCTTGTTCTTCAACAAAAAAGAATCGTATTGACCTCTAGCTTTTAAACAGTAGCGCGTGCATTAATTTCACACGGTGCTGCTTCTGCAATATGTCTAAGTTCAATTCAATTCAAGTTCAATTTTATTTATATAGCACATTTAAAAACAACCATGGTTGACCAAAGTGCTTCACAATGTCCGGAAAAGCTCCCACACAAACAAAATGAATACAGTAAAACGTCACAATGTCTCAACTCAACTCAAAATAAAAGCCAAGGAATACAGGTTTATTTATCTAAAGCAAGTCCCCAGAGTTTTCTCTTCAGATCATCGACTGTAGTTTGAAGACAGTCTTATCCAGCAAGTTATTTAAAGTGTTGACATGTTTGTCTGATAACAGTATAATCATCTCTCCTTCACATTATTATTATGACTGAATCTTGTGACTGCTCTATCTCACATCTCCTCCTATAGTCTCACGGGGAATTGAACGGCTCCGGTCGTCATGCTAATCATGCAGATATGATCAAGTATTCTTTTGAAACTTGAGAGGGGTCGAGACCTTTCAGACAACATATAGAATAGATGATGAAGACTGAGGAGAAGAGCGAAGGACGGTGCACCAGGCCTTGAAGTCTGGAGGTTATTTGGGTCTTATAGTTTGAGCACATGGACATTTTAAAGAGATGTTTGAGGTCAGTCAAAAATATATTAAAAATACATTAATGCTTTTATTCATCAAGGATGCATTCAATTGACCAAAAGTGACAGTAAACACATTTATAATGTTACACAATATTTTAATTTCGAATAAATTATTTTTTTGAACATTCTCTGAATCCTAAAAAATCAGTTTCTACAAAAATATTGTGCAGCACGACTGTTTTCAACATTGATAATAATCATAAATGTTTCTTGAGCAGCATATTATTATGATTTCTGAAGATCATGTGACACTGAAGACTGCAGTAATGATGCTGGAAATACAGAAATAAATTACAGTTTTTTTATGTTGTTTTAATTTTGCTTTATTAATAAACAAACAGAAACACAAACTAAATGTATTGTATAATCATGCAAAATAAATTACACAATATATTAAAATACTGTAAATTATACAATCAATGCATCTATATCAAAAACAACAAATACAATTAAAACATGGCCCTTATTAATATAACTGTATTGGTTCTGTACGTGAACTCTTAGACTGCTCTGAGATCAGCTGAAACACTTTATATTCTCCTGAAGATCCCAGCGTCTCCTTTCATTAGATACTCCTCCGGTTCTTCTTCTTTTACAAGTCTGTGTAAAGAGTGATTCGAGCTGGTCTTGATTCGGTAATTAACTGAGATAATCTACCAAACGAGTCTGAGATTCACCTTGACACACAGCATTCATTAATCATCAGAGACGATCTTCTAGTCTTCTCCTGACCCGCTTACTGAAGCATCATGGGAGAAGCCCATTACTATGGCGCTCAAACGAGTCACTGGTTCATATTTAAAGAGACAGTGTTGTTTTACAAGCTCCGAATCACAGCCTCATCAGCAGCTGTTTGATTAACTAAAGTTTTTAAGATGCAGTGTGAAGTTAAAAACTTCTGTTTGCAAACCCATCTGTGTTTTTATTGATGGTTATAAGGGTCTCCTCGGTCTGATCTGGAGTCAGTTTAACGCTGGAGGTGCGACTGATCAAAGCAAACACAGATGAGAGACGACACTCCTCTACAAGCCTCTCGTTTCTGGAGAGACTGATGTTCTCTCGTCGTGTTGTTTGACAGAGGCATCAAACAAATAACATCCACTGTGACACTGAATAGACGTGTGCACGGGTAAAGGAGTAAAAGCTGCAACGCTACAAACGTTGTGCCAGCGGCTGTTTAAAGCATTTTCCTAACGATGAGCTGTTAATGTGTCTGTTTTATTCAGAGCTTTACAGTCCAGTGATCTGCTCTCATATGAAGCTTTGGAACGTCTGAATCATTTTAGTGAATCAATTATGAAATTACTGATTCATTTAACATCATCTTTTACATTTACATTTACATTTACATTTATGCATTTAGCAGACGCTTTTATCCAAAGCGACTTACATTGCATTCAAGTTACAGTTTCTACATTTTATCAGCTCTTGCTTTCCCTGGGAATCGAACCCATGATTTTGGCGTTGCTAGCGCCATGCTCTACCAGTTCCGCTAAAGCTGGGGAACAATAGTCTGTATAGGCGGGGGAAGAAGAAGGGGAAGGGGGAAGGAGGGGGAAGGAGGAAAAAGGAGAAAAGGAGGAAAAAGAGAGAAAAAATGAAGTGAAATGAGAGTTAATATTGACTCTGCTGCCCGTCAAAAGCTACAGGACACATAAATTACATTATTAGTTTGAGAAATATGTCCATAGATAACAATTTGCATGGGGTGTTGTAGATCCAAAGGTTGCCGGTTCGAGCCCCGCCTGGAGCAGTTATCTCTAACCAAAAACTCTAACTGAAATATTGCGAATCGTACAATTAATAGCTTATTAATTGATACAAATATGACAATGGCTTATTTTTAATGTCAGTCATACAGTAAAATATATGTACTTAAGTGAAAATATGTATGTGACAACGATATAGATAATACTTTACTTAATGTACATAGCAATGCAATAAATATTACTATCAATTAGTTGCACTAGCGGACACCTACACATGTATGTTTTGTTTTGACTAAAATATATAAAATTATTATTACTATATTCACATGTATTGTTTGTATATATGTATGTATGCATGTGTTTTACATTGCTTTAGAAAACATATCCAATACCCAATCTAATTTATAAATCAAAGGAATTAGAATTGAAAGTTTGAAATTGTTTTCTCTGAGTGACTGTTTGCAATAAATACAGATTAAGGCCTTGCTGTTTAAATATATTACACATTTATTACAAAATCTTAATTATCTATTTCTTTCACACACACAGTAAGCATATCACAGATACAAATAATTTGAATAATTATATATAAAATACAAATATAAAATAAATAAACAAAATACACAAAGTAATAAAAGTAGAATATTCTGGTCAGCTGGTAAAAACATATAAATAAAATCAACACACAAAAAACAGTAACATGCAGTGTGTTATTTCTATTATGATTTTTTTTAAATGCCAGACCTGTAATATGGGATGAATATTGAACAGTTACATCAACAAACTAATAGAACATCACTGAACTATTTATACTACACATCTACACAGTGTGAGACAAAGACAAACAAATCTATTTCTTATCTGCCCTCTTCCTCCGCATCTCTTCCATCCACTGGTCAAGTGGAATACCAGCATTTTGGGGACAGTATATGTACCCATAATACTGGCCATGGCCACTTTCTTTGTTGCGGGGCTGTTGGCACTGACTGCATTTATTTTTGTCAACTTTCCGATTGTAAGGCCTCCGGGCAGGTAGTGGACAGGAAAGGGGGCCAGCAGGAGCAATCCGTTTGTGCGCATTGACTTGTGGGGTCAAAAACACATACTCAAGTGGGACACTGGCAGGGCTGGGGCTGGGGACAGTAGGCAAAGGGGCCGGAGTATGTGGAGATGTCTGCTGAGGGAACAATTGCCTCTGAGCTGGCAACCTTGGGCAGGCAGACTGCAGAGAATGGGTGTGTTGGGCCGGAGCTGCAGACTTCCTCTTGTCCACTGCTTGTCCTGTTGTACTTTGAGGCAAGTGGTACTGATGTTGAGGGCCAGGCCGTAGTGTTGCAGCAGTGGGGCGTACCTGTACTGGTGGGAGAGGTACAGGAGCAACAGGAATGGAGGCAGGCAAGTTGACCCCTTGCAGCAGAATATTACATTCCTGCCTCTTCAGTCGCTTGTTGTGCCACTGAATGAGAGTTGTTTGATTAACATCAAACAACTGCAGAGTAGAGCTCTGCATGACTGCACCATTACCCAGGATCAGCTGTCTGATCTTGCTGTAGTCTCTGAGAATTAAAGTCCATCTAGTCAGTGCATATTTTCCTTGTTTTTTTGGACTTTTATGGATGTCACAGAGTTTAACAAAAATGCACTCTACCAGACGACAGCAATCTGGCCACTGGGCAGGGGATCCTGTCGATCCTAGCACGCAACGTGTCATGCTCTCCACACCTGGCGTAAATTCAGGTTTCTTTTTAGAGCACCTGAAGCGTCCTGTTGTCAGACGCGACTGGTGCCGTGCAGAGTACGCCACACGCTGCTGGTCATATGGTAGAAGGTTCTGCCACAGAGCTATGATGGTACTGGCCTGCTGGGAGTTAAGAGTTTGTCCAGTTTCATTCCTCAGTCCCACCAAGTATTCTGCCAGGCTGTCCACGCTGTCCATCCCTGGGATGTTGCGCTCATCCACAGCCTGGTAAATATAGGAATATAGAAAAAAATAATTAAAAAAAATACCACAGGCAGAAAAATAGCACATCTTTCAAACTGTTTACATGTCACAAAAGACTTACCAGCTGTTGCTGTGGTGCTGCTTGGGTCAAGGCAGGTGGCTCAGAGGGACTTGTAGCTGGAGTAGTGGCAAGAGAGGCTGGGACGATGGAAAAGTATGAAGGAGCAGTGGCTAGGCTGGTGGGGACAGCTGTTGGGTCAGAGGGTGCAGCGGTGTACTCATTTGCAGCCTGTTAAATGTAATAATAACAAATAATGATGCAAATGAAATCAACATCAAAATAATACAATTACAGCCAAGACAATAACACCACTGATACAGCATGTCACAAAAGACTTGCCAGTTGTTGTGGTGCTGCAGGGGTGGCGGGTGATGGCTGTGAAGAGGGACTAGCAGCAGCAGAGCTGGGACAAGCATGCCCAATCTGGAAAATGTAATACTCTTATAAAAACAAATTTTTATCAAATGGATTTCAATTAGAGCTTATCTTTTGCATTATGCTTTTATTAATTTATGTATTCATCAGATTTTCGTTCATTGTCTTTCATGTCTGTCTATTTCATGATTGCATTGCATATTTTTTGTTATTGGAAAATGTGTTTTTGAAAAGTGATATACAAATAAATTTTCTAATTATTATTATACATTGAAGATGATGATTATTATTATTATTACACAATAATAATAATAATTATTCTAGTACAATAAAAGTCTAAATTATCCAGAGAAACGGGAAGTCCACTGAAACAGTATGATACAAAAATGTGACAAGCATAATAACCAGTTGTTGCTCAAGTGCAGCTGTAGTGATAGCAGATGCAGGCCCTGAAGGTCGTGCAGTGGTCTGGAGAGAGGTGGGAGTTGGAATGACGGCTGAGCTGGTGGTGGCAGGTGATGGACCAGGGGATGTGTCCAGTAGCCCGACAGTTGGGTCCAAACCAGAATCTTCAAAGCCCTCATCTTCCAACTCTTCCTGTGTGCCTACATCTTCCAGCATCTGCTCAGTCTCCTCTGAGTCAGGCTGGACATCCTGCAAGGCCCTCCCTGTCTGCCGGTATAGGTAATCTATACCTATTAGCTCCCCTGGAACAGACAAGAAAATAGAATAGAGGGAAAATTACTTTTCAGAAAATTCATAAAAAGATCATTCTATTTTAAGGATATAGAAACTAGCTTCCTGATGGAAAGCTTAAACTAACCAGTGTAAACAGAAGGTGGCTGAAAAGAGGGGACAAGCTTCCTTCCAAGCACCTTGACACTGTAGTTGTTGACACAGTGAACAAGGTCGCCCGAGTAGCTGAGCAGCGATGGATCCCCGACTGCCAGAGATGCAGCTTCACGGTCCTGGTTCCATCTGTAAAGGCCCTCCAGGAGGTACAGCTGGAAATTCAGGCTGTTGGCACTGGTTCCTTAAGATAGTACAATTGTGAGCAATATTATTAGGTTAACTTGTTGCGTTTGGTTCTTTGGCAGACTGTGTCAGCGTTTCCAGGATAATAATAATAATTATAACAATAATTATAACTATAGCAATACTACTACTACTACTATTACTACTACTACTACTACTACTAATAATAAAATATTTAACTGCAAATATGTAATCTTGCTGATAAATAAAAAGTGATTCATACTGACCTGGAATGAACCTGTTCAGATGCAAGTGGAATGATTCAAGTGATGTGGACCCTCTTGCACATCTGTAGTTTGGCAAGACAATGCCCTCTTTGGTAGTGGTGCCAGTTACAGTGTACAGGAGGACACCTGGTTCATCCTGAATGCATTTCACATGCTTCTTCTGTGTTTGCCATATGTTCTGCATTCTCTCGTGGTCCAAGAGAGGGACACCAAGATAGTCTCTGCCCTTTACCCCCATGAGCTCATTAAGAAGCTGTTCAATCATTATGATCGTCTGCCGCTCCCCTCTTGTACGCCTCCTGCAGTGCAACGCCAGTTTATCTTTGGTTATCTGCTGGTCCACTAGTTTTTCAGTGATCCCAGGAACACCTTCTCGTTTCAACTGTTCCCTCATAGTTTGACGCAGCAAGGCAACATCTCCACTGTCCCACTCAAAAATGCAGCTTGACAGTCTGGACATAAAGATGGGGTAAAGAGGATGTGCATCCTTTGTACACCCAGATGCCAGTCGCCGCATGAAGTGGTATATGTCAAGCTTTACAACCAGGTCTGGCCACCCACCAAATCTTTGTTTTAGTTTTGTCTGTCCTGTGCCCTCCCGACAACATTCACAGTCAACGTAGAGAAGCTGAGGAGGAGCCACATCAGCATCGCTGTACCTGCGGATGAGATCAGCAGCCATGGTGTCAAGTGCAGGACCCTCCTGAGCTGTCAGGACACTGATGAGGATTTGGCCCACCTCATTGCTCACAGATGTAAGCCACAAGGCGGTCCCCTTGGCAAGGCCTGATAGCTTCTTGGTGATCTGTGATCACACAGAAAAGAAAAAGAATGCCTAAAGCCCAAATATATATGTAAAATACTGAAATAATACAGTTTTTTTTTTAAATATACAAAGCATTCATTTCATTTTCCATGTCTTTTCTGCTAATGTTGTATTTTAGACTTTTGTTTGTGAGGTAGGATTTTACAGTGGCAAGAGTTTAAAATATTTACCTTTTTTGTGGAGTCCATTTTTAATATACTGCCAAAGGTGGATGTTATGCTGGCTTTTATTTGATCTATTCTGCTTAAGATGTCTCGGCCATATACAGCCAGCATCCACCGGTGGGAAGGAACAGCCACTGGCTTAGGAGGGTCCTGGAACTTGACAGGGTGCAGGCTTGGCTGGACAGCAAAGTCTGAGCATGCGCCAAGGTAGCGACAAACACGCTTAAGCCACTCCTCGCTGTGATTTTCCCTCAGCTGCCTGACCAAGCGACTGGGGCTATTACCCAAGGTCCTCTCCCTCAGAAAACGGATCACCCGTATGTCACAGGCATATCTGTATTAAGAAACAAAGTGAAATATCGTGAAAAAAATTGCGAACATTAAAACAAGCTAATTTATAGTGTGTTTGTATGACAAACATTTGTGACACAGGCTAAATCATTTCAGTATATTCACCTTCGTGTCAGGATCAGTCGGAACTCCATTCTGTGTGCCAAATCCAGCTGGTCCAAGATGGTCTTGCTGGTGGAAATATAACTCGTTTTGCAACCAGCTGAACTGCACCAGAGAGTCTCCGTGATCATCAGGTAGTACCTATCCACATCCAAAACATGGCGGGCTCTCTTGTGGGCTCCATAACCTGTGAGCTGTTTTCCACACACAGGACAGGACAGCCTTACCCGCCAAAGGTGGTATGGCATCCACAAGAGAAGCCGGTGTGTAAAAAAACGCTCTGGAGCAGGGGCCTGATGATAAATGAGCGCTGGCTCCGGTGGATCATACCACAGCTTCAGGTCAGTGCGCAGCCGCTTGTTCTTCCACAGAGCAGATGAAATCCACTTCTGATCCTGAGGTGGTATGGTCCCCATCAGCTTTGCAGGCAGCCAGCCAGGCTCTGAACCAGGAGCAGTCTCCATGTCAGCAGTACGGTGAGCTGAGAGACCAACCACAGATGGAGAAGCAGAGGTGACAAAAAAAGAGGTGGCAGATGGAGAGGTCACAGGGGCAAGAGGAGCAGAGGAGGTACCAGAGGAGGAGGCGGCAGCTGACACTTCCTTTATAAATAAAAAAGGAAAGTACATATACATGATTGCAAGTCAAACATAAAGGAAGCTTATTTGAAGTTAAGTATCATTGTGAAGAAAACCACTTAATATAAGAGTTTCTCACAGCTCTAGCAGCTACAGATGGTATCGAGGAGGTGGTTGTGGACACAGGAGAGGGAGGAAAAGACAGAGTCGAGACAGTCTGAATGTACTTCCTGGGACTGCGAGCAGGCGATGGTGTCCTCTTTGTCATGGCACTTGTGACAGTGCTGGATATGGCAGAAGAATCGGAAGTGCAACTGATGGGCTGAGAGAATATGACCACAGTTTACAACATAATATATAATATTAATCTGCCCTTATTAGGAATTACTGTAATGACAACATAATATAACTCATTCTCTTTACATTACCTTGGTTGCAGGCTTCCTGCCCAAATTTAAGTTTGGTATTAAAGCAGCACCCTGAGACCCACCGAAACGCGGCTTTACAAACTGAAATTTTTTTTTTTTTTTAAATGTAATCTTAAGAGGAGTCTTGTAAATTAAAATGCATATATTTGAATAAGTTAAATATTTTAATATCAGCATCAGTAAATCCTCATTACGTACTGATGCCATAGTCAAAGTTGGCTTGCGGGGTGTGAGTCGTCCAGGTGTTGCTGTCTGCCCAGATGTTGCTGTTTGCCCAGATGTTGCTGTCTGCCCAGGTGTTGCTGTCTGCCCAGGTGTTGCTGTCTGCCCAGGTGTTGCTGTCTGCCCAGGTGTTGCTGTTTGCCCAGGTGTTGCTGTCTGCCCAGATGTTGCTGTTTGCCCAGATGTTGCTGTCTGCCCAGGTGTTGCTGTCTGCCCAGGTGTTGCTGTCTGCCCAGGTGTTGCTGTCTGCCCAGATGTTGCTGTCTGCCCAGATGTTGCGGCAGATGATGCAACAAGTGATGCAGATGAGGGACCTGGTGTCATTGAAGAGGATACGGACATGGAAGTCTACAGATTAAGAGAAAAGAAAATGAAATTTAATAATAGAGACTACAACACCAACACTTCATAATTATAGGAATTTCTTTGATACCTTTGATGTATGGAACCCACAACTACATGTCTGTGTCTCTCCAAACAAAGACATTTGTCCCCTCAACTGCACTGGACATTTTACAATCTGTAATATTGTTTGACAGTGAATCATAAAAATGTGACCCCTTTCAATATGACATAACTTTATGTTGTATGATTGTACACACATCACTTTATCTAAATTTACCTTTAGATACATGGCATGCCACTTTCTCTGGCGGGGTGCCGGCCTGTTTCCTGCCTCAGAAGGCCAGACCCCTACAGCAGCAAACTTTCGCAGGCGTGACATCCACTCCTCGTCGCCCATAGCCCTGTGCTTTTTGAGCTTGGACGCCATCTTCCATTACTAGAGTAAATCAAATTGTAACTATTAAATTTAAATCTGTAACTATTCAGTACATGGTATAACCATATCAACATGGGTAGTTTTAACTCACTACTATACAAATCCTGTATATAGATAGCATTTGTAAATCAGCAAATTCTAGCACACATGTATAATATATTAATACATAGTAGTAATACATATATGTCATTTAGTACAATCATATTAAGTGTATTATCAGTTGGTAAACACAAAGTCTCCTGTTATAACAGGTGGAACACCTGAATACAACACAAAACTCATTCATTTTGGATGTAAAAGGGAATAAACACCAGAATACAACACAAAACTCATTCATTTTGGGTGTAAAAGGGAATAAACACCAGAATACAACACAAAACTCATTCATTTTGGGTGTAAAAGGGAATAAACACCAGAATACAACACAAAACTCATTCATTTTGGGTGTAAAAGGGAATAAACACCAGAATACAACACAAAACTCATTCATTTTGGGTGTAAAAGGGAATAAACACCAGAATACAACACAAAACTCATTCATTTTGGGTGTAAAAGGGGAAAACAATTTAAGGGTATTGCTCCAACGGTATGACAACGTTATAACCTACTAATTAACTTATAACAATGTAAATCGTTTGATTCTCTGTCGAAAATACGTTTAAGCTAACTTTAGCTCTATTCATTAATTCATAGCTAGCTAGCGAACTAAATAAAACAACACCTTACGTTACCTAAAACATATAAAAGTTTATTTAAAAAACTATCAAATGTTAACGTTAACTACAATAGGGTTATTCTTATTATTAGCTAACGTAAACTAGTTAATTAAATTGAGGAATCTTACCTGGATGGATTAAATTCCCAAATCGCTATGGCGCTAAGACGGACTAAAAATCGGCGGTTTTTCCGCCAAAATAAGTCACAAATATATAATAAAAAAACTCACTAATATATAATAAAATAACTCGCTGTGAGCGATGGGACGCGGACTTAATGCGCATGCTCCTGCATCCCAGGTTCAAGGTAGAAAAGGGCCACGGTGATTGGCTGTCATAAAATGGAAATGGCGAGATCTGATAGGCTGTCATAAGATGGAAAAGGGCCACGGTGATTGGCTGTCATAAGATGCAGAAAATGGAAAGGGCGAAATCTGATAGGCTGTCATAAGATGGAAATGCAGAGACGTGATTTGTTGATATGAACAGACGCTCGGTCCCCACGCACCGCTACAGGAAAGCTACTTTTCTAGATCATTTCAATGGCTGTGAATTAACACAATTATTTTGACTCAAATCAATACTTTTTTTCATCAAGGATGCATTAAATTGATCAAAAATGACATTTATAATGTGATAATGATTTATATTTCAAATAAATGCTGTTCTTTTGAAATTTATACTCGTCTGTGAATCATGAAAAATAAAATATATCAGTTTCCACAAAAATATTGTGCAGCACGACTGTGTTCAACATTGATAATAATCAGAAATGTTTCTTGAGCAGCATATTATTATGATTTCTGAAGATCATGTGACACTGAAGACTGCAGTAATGATGCTGAAAATACAGAAATAAATTACAGTTTAACACATATTCACATAGAAAACAGCTGTTTTATATTCTAATACAATTTCAGAATTTTTACTGATTTTTCTGTATTTTTTAAATCAATTAAATGTAGCACTGGTGAGCAGCTTCTATCAAAAACCCACAAACATTTGAATGATAAATATACTGTACATGTTAAATAAATATATATATATATATATATTACACACACGCACACTCACACGCACATTTTTTAAGCTGGGGCTGCACACAATTCCACAAACAATTCTTCACAATAAATCAAACCATCAGGCTGATCTGGACCCAGCTCCTTTACCTTCAGTTTTCTGCCAGAGTTCTCCTCTCAAACGGACATCGGAGTTGAGATTGTACAGAGTTCGGTTCGTGTCCGGGATTAATAACGCCTGAGTCCGCCGTTGTCCGCTACGCACCACGAGACCAGCCTTGATTTTAGCAGCTTGGGGCGACAGAAAAATCGCCCATTTCAGTTAAGATTTGAGGACGCTGATTGGCAAAATGTTATGTCACATCTTGAATATATTTATATCTTGAATCGGGATTTGACCCGATTTCTCGATCGCCCCTCAGCTGAAACTGAGACGTGCTGACTGGCAGAGAGGTCATATTGTGATGGTGAAAACATATATTTTTCACTGAAGATTTTCTAATATATCACATCATACAAATATACATTTAAATAATTGATATAACTATTATTTTGTGTGTGTGGTTCAGGGAGGGCGGCGCCCTAGCGCCCTCTATTAGCCAGCCGCCCCTGACCGAGTGCCAGCGGAGAACAGGAGACTTGAAGAGCGTCTCTCACAGATTCTCTTTCTCTGTTTCTCTCTCAGGTGGAGTCTGAGTTTTGCTGCTGGAGTAAAACAATCATAAGTCTGCAAGAGCACAAACACACACTGCTTGGACTCTCATACTAATGCATTCTGAAGGAGTGATCAGAAAAGTGTGTGTGGGGGCGGGGCATAATGAATCATGCATATTAATTATGTGACAACATTCATTCAGTGTTCCTATATATATATGATAGAGCTGTAAAATGAGTTTGGACAGCAGCTCATATAATTCAATCTCAGTAGAAATTGACTTTTAAATACACTTTATCCAAAAACACAAAAATATGTTTGAAGCACATTTTGCCAAGATTCCATTAAGTTATAAAAACATTATTTATAAATGTTCAGTGAACTCCTACTTTAAAAAAGAAATAAAAAAATCGGTTATGCAAAAGTCAAGGGAATATTCCATTCAGAATTATGGTAATGTTACATTTAAATGTTCTCTAAACATGTAAAATTGCTACTAAAATATATAGCAACGTATTACAGTACAACAGTAAAACTCAGTGAAACATATTTTTGAAATAGAAAATATATTTTATTTCAACCGTCATATACCAAAATATATTTCAAAATGTATTTCATGTGCAAGAAAACACATTTCCATCCCTATAATTTGGGCTAAATGCAAATATGGATGGAATAACCAAAACTAGAATTATAAAGATTGAATAATATTTAATTTTGTAATATATTTTAATATTGAAATGTTATAAAGTGTAAAGTTTTTTCCTTGCTGAATTTTATTTAGATTGAATGCACTTTCTTGAATTTAAATATATGGAGGGGAACATATATATATTTTTAAATACTTTAAAATATTTTAAACTAACATATATTAATATAATGTCATAGAACATTTTTTTTTTTGTTATTCAAATAAAATACAATCTCTTTATTGTCACACATGACAATACAAAACAAAACAACTATACAAACAATAATGTCATGTGAAATAATATTTTTTAAATAATATTTTGAAATAATATTTTTATTATTTGTATTTTATTTTATTTTTCTGCTGGGTTATTAAAGACCCGATAACTTTGAATGAACATTCCATTAACACATGTTTGTTCCTAAAGAACATTAAAGAGTTCCGTTGATGAGAAATGAACAGCGTTCAGTTCATTAAGTGACTTCAGTCGTTATCTTCAGCTGTGAAAGAGAAAGCTGTCGCCTCTCAGGTCCTTCAAGGTTTCAGGAATAATGAAACACAAGACTTGAGCGGAGTTAAACGCTGCACTCCTGCTGAAACGTGTTTGTGTCGTACAGAGATAATCTCATTTAGTGAGAAGAGAGAGCTTCATTACAGACGGACTGATGAACTCTGTTCATGATATTATCAGGAGACAATCTGCCAGACTCTTGAATCATTAACACTGATGATCTTACATATGAATGATTGTGTTATTGTTATGAGTGAACCTTCATCTTCTTGTTTTGATCTGAAGCCACAGAGAGCCGCCTGACTGAACAGAATGTGTTTCTCTGGTTCATAACCGAGCTAATATTTCATAACATACTATTTCATGGATTCATTCTCTCATTTTAACTGCTCAGACACAATCTTCATCCTTTCAATAAATCACAACCAAGAAGATTCGTTTTCAGACATTTGTGACCCTCTGTAAAAACCAGGCTAAAGTCTAAAACCCTAATTCTGAGATAACGAGCATCACAGTTTAATTACAAGCATTAATTTCACTATTTCAATCTTTGATATGGCCTTACTCAGTCAATATTAAAGATACCAAGAATATATTTTCACAAATGTTCTTTACATTATGAAGGATGATTTTATGCACAAAATAAATCAAATAAAAAATGACTTGTGCTCGGTTTTCACAGAAAGGGTCACATTTTTATCCATACTGTATATATATATTAATAAAGTTTCTTATCATTTTTTTATTACATATAATGTTATTATTTTTGAATTGCAGATATGCTTTATGCTGATTTTAATTTAGTTCATTTTTTATATTTATATCTTCATTTTAAATAAAATAAATGACGTACATTTAAATATGTATATTTCATATTTCATTTATAACATTAAATTGACAAATATTACACAAACACACACACACACTATATATATATATATACACACATAACGCACTTAATGATGAGATCTTCACATACGTATATTGTTAATGATTAGATTTTCTTTATATATATATATATATATATATAAAAAGATTAAAAAAATAATACATTAAAAAATATTAATAACAAACCCATATATTTAGTGGCAGTACTATAGTATATGAAAATGATCTAATGGTAATAACAAACCATTGCACTGAATATTGATCATATTCATGTATTTGCATGGTATGTAGAATACTGTTGTACTACCATAGTACTTTCTGGTCATTTTAGTGAAGTATTAAAGCAATATTTATAAAGAAAATCTGATCATGAACCATATATATATAAGAAGACCTGGTGGTTGCATGAGCTGTATGTGTTGTGTGAGAGACTGACAGCTCTGTGATAGTTTGTGAAGGTGTTCCCATCATGCTCCTCTCGCTGATGCAAATCTCCTCATTACAGCCCATAACCCAAATACATTACCCAGCATGCTCTGGGGCAGGGCGCAGCGTACAGGACAGACTCTGTGCATCTACAGGACTGGGTTTCTCATCTGTATCACTGCAGACTGTAATATCTTGAGATGAATTTATTATAAGTAGTTTTGTGTTGAGCACATTACACAGGACTGTCTGATGTAGTACACTAGATAAATGAGGTAGATTACAAACAGAAATTGCTAGTAAATAATTGGAAATTGCTATAAGGTGAAATTTTGAAGTATGAAAGACTGAGACGTATTTTCTTGTAAACTGTAATAATCTTTATTGTTTTATCTTCATCAGACGTTTAAGTAGACGTGTGGTGCTTCCAGTTATATGGTTTAATATGCTTAATTAATTATACAGTACCTGTGTGAGTTTTATACTGTATATTTTTGCACAGAAAGCCTAAAAATATCAGGGAATTTTAAAAAGATGTTTTTTAGATAACAGTATTTCATTGGATGTAGTAAATGAAGAGTATAATAAGGCATGCTTTTATTAATTTGTGTGCAGATTGATGTTTCAGATTGTTTCTTTTCAAGATCACATTGCAAAATGATTTTCTTCCGCAGTATTTTTATTGTTTTCCAGTACAAATATCTAAATATTCTCAACATATAATAGGCTATAATCAACATATATGTTTTTTTCTGAAACATGTATAAAATTAAGTGAGTTTAAGCTTAAAACAAGGAAGAAAATCCCTCTGAGAGGTAAGAAAAATGATTTACAATTTTATTTTTTCTTTCTTTAGCATAAACAGTTAATTTTTTAAACATCATCAACAACAAAAAAACATAACATCTTTAGTCATTTTCTTTTTCAATGAAACAAATCTTGATTTAATAATGTTTAGATGTACTGGAAAACAAGACAGAAATACTGAGAAAGATTCTTTTGGCGAACCCATATGGCAAAAAAATTAGATTTATATTATTAAAAATATATTATGAATTATATTTTTGAAATTGAAAATATATTTACTTTCAGCATTCATATACCAAATTATATTTTACAGTTTATTTCAGGGGCTAGAAAATGTGTATGTATATTTTAATGCCCAAAAATATTTAGGTATAACATATAGTTATATATTAAATATATTTTGAAATAGCAAATCTCCATTTTTGCCTGTGTTTTGTATGTATTTAATCTAAATATATATGTGGCATATGGTGACTCAGTCTGAAAGACTATGTTTTGATTTAGTATCTTCCTCAGGTTAAAGTGCTGGGAATGTCCTGCTCCTAATGAGTCGTCAGAGAGCTTGGAAATGACACTGATTATGTAACACATGCATCAGACGAACACGCCTCTGAATAAGCCTTAAAGAGCCAGTCACACGGGAGCGAAACGCTTCTGAAGAAACACAACAGAGCCGGTTATCTATCTGACTCCTGTCCTCCTCAGAAGCTCATTTCTGTCTCTATTCCATGATTTCTTTCTCCACAAGTTCCCTTCAAAATGAACCGTTCTTAAAATAGAGCATAATTAGTCTGTAAGGGCTTTTATTGATGTCGTAGCAATGCTCTGGTGGATGCTTAGTCGTAGCATCAATAATACGTTTAGCTTCATATTTCAGATATGTTATGATTCAGTTAATAATGACCCTTGTTGATATGATTTATATATAATTGCCCATTTAGGTTTTCCACCACAATATTCACTTTTAAAAAATGTTAAAGGAATAGTTCTTTCTTCACACAAAATATTATATGTCCCTGGAGCACAAAAGCTGTCTTAAGTCGCTGGGGTATATTTGTATCAATAGCCAAACATACATTTAAATTATCAAAATTATCAATTTTTCTTTTTCCATGAAGATATTTAGTATATTTCCTACCATAAATATATCAAAACGTAATTTTTGATTAGTAATATGCATGGCTAAGAACTTCATTTGAACAACTTTAAAGATGATTTTCTCAATATTTAGATTGTTTTGCACCCTCAGATTCCAGATTTACAAATATTGTCCAAACCATACATCAATGGAAATATTATTTAATCAGCTTTCAGATGATGTATAAATCTCAATTTCGAAAAATTGACCGTTATGACTGGTTTTATGGTTGAATAATAATCAAACAGTTTCTGGTCTCCGTTGCCTTCTATAGTATGTTTTCTTTACTGTGGAAGTCAATGGCTGCCGGCAACTGTTTGGTTCCCAACATTCTTCACATTATCTTGTGTTCAACAGTCATAACGCAGTCTAAACACATTGATTGGTGGATTGTGATGAGATGCATTGGTGATCAGATGGTTAAGGATGTGAGCTTGTTGGGAATGATGAAGTTACTGATCAACGCTGCTCTGTAAGATAATTAACCTCAGGGTACTTCAGAGAGTCTGTGCATTCAATGAAGCGTGCAGTGCTGTGGATCAAAGGCTTCTGCTAATTAACACTTAAATCTAGTCAATAGTTCTTCACAGGTCTGTTATTGTGGTCAAAGGCTGATGATGCTGTAGTGAGTTATGGGTGCGGATTCAAAGTATCTTGTATTGTTTTGATTGGCTTTACTGTAAGTGTCTTAACTCAACACATTATTTCAATTTTGAAATATTATATCAGCATGATTGTGTTTACATAAAGTACATTTCACACAAAACAAGGGATGCCAAGAAAGAGACATATACAACATAACAGTAACAAATAACATTATTTAAATAAGGTGATGAGTAATGAATACAAATATGGCCTTTGATTAAATATTTGTAAATAAATTGAATTAGTCATAATTCTCAGAGGCACAGCGCTCTGTTTGTATGCCCAACACAGTATACTGTATTGCACATTTTACTCTTTATTTTTGACCTATATTTATATATATTCTCTTGTGTTGTGTTACATATTTTGCACTGTTCATTGAGCGGACCTGATTTACATTTCACTACTGATTATATTCTGTATAATTGAGTATGTGATGAATAAAAACCTTGAACCTTCTGAATGAGGCAGAAACATGTCCAGAGCGATGATGAGTACGTGTCTTTAAAACGCCAGGTTTGAGGATTCAGCTCTTCTCGTGAAGCAATAAGTCAGATAGCAAATACCAGCAATGATCTCTCTGTCTCTTCATTTCTAGACACATAAAAATCAAAAACAAAAAAGGTAGCCAAATAATTTTTTTCATTGAAATATCAAAAATCTTTTAAAATATCACACAAAATCTTATTAAATGTAATTATTGAAATATTAAATATTATTTGATAATACGTAAAATACCTGATGCACTAAAATAATAAAACTAAGAATGAAATAAAGATGAATAAATATCTGTGCCTCGGGTGACCCGAGTTCCTGTCCCGACTCCTTATACTGAAATACATGTGAAAAACTCAAAAGAACATGAAGTCGTTATGAATACAAATGTCATTTTGAGTTTAGTAACATAATCAATGCTCTCTGAGAGGCTGTATGGAGATTGTTTCAAATCAGTCACATTATATGAGATGAGGTTTATTTCTGTTTCCAGCAGGCCACAAAACAGCTCACTGCAGGTTTTGAAACGGTGTAAGTTTGATTCCAGAACGTTTGAAAATAATTAATTATACATTTTTTTGCAGTGATGCCAAAGAACCATTTTCGATTCCCCAAAGAACCTTTCAGTGATCAGTTCTCGAGAGAAACACTTTCTAATAATCTAAAGAATCATTTTCCACGTTAAAGAACCTTGTGTGGAATGGAAAGGTTCCATTATTGTTAAAGGTTCTTCATGGAATCATTTTATTGTATGAAGACATTTTATTTTTTATATGTGTCTCTGAAGCACAAACATAAGCAGCACAGCTATATTTGTAGCAATAACCAACAATACATTGTATGGGTCAAAATTATACATTTTTATTTTATGCCAAAAATCATTAGATATTAAGATCATGTTCAATGAAGATATTTAGTAAATTTACTACTGTTAATATAACAAAACTTAATTTTTGATTAGTAATATGCATTGCTAAGAACTTCATTTTAACAACTTTAAAGATTTTTTTTGCACCCCCAGATTCCAGATTTTCAAATATTGTCCGATCATAATAAACCATACATCAATGTAAATATTATTTAATCAGCTTTCAGATGATGTATGAATCTCAATTTCGAAAAATTGACCCTTATGACTGGTTTTATGGTTGAAGAATAACCAAACAGTTTTTCTTCTATTAAATTTTTTGCACCCTCAGATTCCAGATTTTCAAATATTGTCCAAACCATACATCAATGGAAAGATTATTTATTCAGATTATGAGAATTTGTTTAAACAACAATTTACACATCATTAATGACAGACCAAGGCTGTTAACTGATGGAAACTATCAGTTCGCGTTAGGCCTATTTAAACTTTTTTTATCATGTCTTACAGCAGAATTCGTAGTGAAACATAACCCATAATTCTGCAGAGAAATATCCACCAATCAAGCAAATTGTGCCAAATAACCCTTTAGCTCCGCCCACTCATGTGAATCCCTGCTAATTATGTAATACAGTCAGTTTTATGCTCTCAAACTATTCAGATGTGTGTGTTTTGCAGTAAAACATGTAGTTTCATAAAATCAAGTTTATAATTTGACTGTCATTCTCAATTAAAGCCGTTTGTCTCGCCGACCAATTTTCTATAATTTTTTGCTTTCTATCAAAGTTTGTAATGTTGTGATTAATCTTGTAGCTGGTTGATTTGGTTCATTTGGCTTTAATGCAAACTCTTTATTAAATTAAAACCTCCGTGTGAAAGAGTTCTTGAACGAAGGCCTCTGAAACAGTGGTGCGCTCTATATCTGTAACTCTTCTGAATGATATCAGTTCCCTGCTCACTCAGTCGCTAACAAACAGATGCTGTAATTGAGGATATTAAACTACATTTCAGCTTTTCTTCCGAGTCGACAATCGTCTCGCACAAAGAGCCGTCTCTTTGTTAATCTATCTGTGTCTTTGCAGCATGTGAGGACACAATGATCTCCAGTTCTTCGACACAGAATGATAAACCTCTTAACCTAGACGTGTCACGGAGAGCGAGAGCTTGCAAAACAAACACAGGGACAAAGAGAGAGAAAACTGAATATATTCCAGGGAGAGACAGACACAGAGAGGAAGAACCAAAGTGATTCGGAGAGGATGATGAGAAGGAGAGAAGCAGATATGGAAGATTAATCATCAATAAGAGAAGCCAGAGAGAACCGAGCGCGAGAGATGGAGGAGATCCAATCGAAAACACAGGCAATTGACAATGTGGAGCCAATTATGTGGCACACGGTCTCGGTGGAAAGTGTGTTTGCATTATGCATGCAGTGCAGCTTCTCCATCTGATGCTCTCCGGTTGGGTCTCGCTGAGGTTTTCTCAAACGTAATTGATAAAGAAATGCTGCTGTTATTGGCGACTGGACTTCTGAGGCTTGTATCACATTAACGAAGTCCCCATTCGGTTTCGCATGATTTGTCTCAGTGTTGTCCAAGCTATAGTAGTTTATAGTGAACTTTAAACCAACTAACTAGAATGTATTTCTTCTCTGGAATAAACTACACACAATTAACTCTAATTGTGATATTTTTAAAGAACTATTTAAAAACTGAGAATAATCTTGTATTCTTTTACAATTATAGGCCATTTTACATTGTGTTGCATCCTTTCGTTATTGCTTTGGCTGGTTAGTATGATCCAGTTAGCCCCTGCTGGTCAATAGCGTGATTACTCTATTTGACATCAAACTGCATGTTTTTTTTTTACTATTAAGGAACTCATATTTATTTCTATAGTCATATCTTTATATTACAACTTTCAGACAGATGAATAGTTCAGCCAATAGTTCTTGGCCATCCAAGATCACTATGAGTTGTTTCTTCATCAGGTTTGTAGAAATGTATAACTGCATCTGTGTCTCAGCAATGGATGCTCTGCAGTGAATGGGTGCCGTCAGAATGAGAGTCAGTGGATGCTCTGCAGTGAATGGGTGCCGTCAGAATGAGAGTCAATGGATGCTCTGCAGTGAATGGGTGCCGTCAGAATGAGAGTCAATGGATGCTCTGCAGTGAATGGGTGCCGTCAGAATGAGAGTCAATGGATGCTCTGCAGTGAATGGGTGCCGTCAGAATGAGAGTCAATGGATGCTCTGCAGTGAATGGGTGCCGTCAGAATGAGAGTCAATGGATGCTCTGCAGTGAATGGGTGCCGTCAGAATGAGAGTCAATGGATGCTCTGCAGTGAATGGGTGCCGTCAGAATGAGAGTCAATGGATGCTCTGCAGTGAATGGGTGCCGTCAGAATGAGAGTCAATGGATGCTCTGCAGTGAATGGGTGCCGTCAGAATGAGAGTCAATGGATGCTCTGCAGTGAATGGGTGCCGTCAGAATGAGAGTCTGATAAAGACATCACAATAATCCACACCACTCCAGTCCATCAGTTAACATCTGGAGAAGACAAAAGCTGAAACTAATCCAGCATTAAGACGTTTTTAACTAAAATCAGAGTCCATAATCCATAATAACGCTTCCTCCAGTGAAAAAGTGTCCTGGTTTGAATCAGGAGAGAAATCTGCACAGATCAAGCAGCGTTTACAAGACAAAACAGCTCTAAACAAATACAGTATGTGGCTGGATGTTGATGTGAGAGACAACTAGAGATGCTCTTTTTCACTGGAGGAAGCGTTATTATGGATTATGGACTCTGATTTTAGTTAAAAACGTCTTAATGCTGGATTAGTTTCAGCTTTTGTCTTCTCCAGATGTTAACTGATGGACTGGAGTGGTGTGGATTATTGTGATGTCTTTATCAGACTCTCATTCTGACGGCACCCATTCACTGCAGAGCATCCATTGACTCTCATTCTGACGGCACCCATTCACTGCAGAGCATCCATTGCTGTGACACATTTCTACAAACCTGATGAAAACACAAACTGGAGTCATCTACATCCTGGAGGCCTGAGGCTGAGCACATCTTAACAAATGTATTTTTTTTGCTTGAGCTATTATTTTAAACATTCTTTTTAAGAATGATACATTAGTCAGATCTTGAGATTATTTTGCATATGTCGCATTTGCTTCCATGATATTATCGATATTATATGATCAACAATGGTGTTATGAACTTGTATGATCTACAGTAGGAGAATAGAATGTAACATTGCATAGATGTAACACATCATCCAGATATGAAACTACAGCTGGAGGTAAGCGGATGAACAGATGCATGACAGTCAAGCACTACTTAAACCCATATTATATCGTTTAAATTACAGCTTTGACTTTTTCAATTTCACATGATAACAGCCAATTATGAACATCTATGCAAGGCCAGCCACCAGCACTTGATTTTTACCAGCTTCTCCTCCATCAATGAACCCTTTAAGTGCTGCATAATTCAGCGCTGCTAGATTTAGACATCATCAGGTCTTCGGAGCGCGGCGGCTGCTGTTGTTGTGGTGCATACGGTCGGTGTGATGTTGAATTTATGATACTCTTGTCACAGCAGACTCAGATGCAGGGTAGATGCTTCATCTTCTGCCTTTCCCCCCAAAATGTCCTCTTAGCAGCATCTGAGCAGATATCTCAAGTGTCTTTGATGTTTAATGCATATGTCTTGTGCCTGGAGATAAAGAAGACTAGTCTGTCGAGAGAGTGCGGGGGTGCAGTCCGGATTAGTGCGTGGGATTGGATCGGATGTGATGTATTTATCAGTGACAAAGCAATCTTCATATTCATGCTGTGTGCAAACTAAGGCTGAAGATGAATACAGCAGACCACCAGCTTTGACATTTTGTTCTCGCATTAATATTGTTTTAAACCTGCATTTATGGATCCAATTTACTAGCCTAATTCAAAACAGTCATGCATATGATTTTATTTTGCATTCAAAATTCAATACTAGCATAAATAAGCTTAGAAATGCAAATAGGACACAACAGAAACGTGTGTTTTTGCTTAACATCAATTAGACATCAAGAAGAAACTGTATCTAAAGCATTGAAAATACCATAATTTCTTGCTCATCCACGTTTGTGCTTATATTATAATTTCCAGAGCTTCTGTTAAGCGTTAAACACACAACGACAGAATTAATGTCACTTGATTAACCTCAGATTGATAACAAAACAACACTGATTGCAAACACTTCGTTAGACAGCAACGGTGACAATAAATCATAAATCATCTACGTATAATGTCAAAACATACCGCTTAAATTAAACACGCCTGAAGACTCATGGACATTATTAAGAGTTTCAATTCCTGCATGAATCTCACTTCATTAATTAAGGTTGCAGTTTGATTAATGATAGCGTGTGTGTGGACGAGAGAGAGAGAGAGAGAAACATTAACTCGCCGAACATACTGTACCTAGATCTCTCACGGACTCGCTTTCATTTATGAATTTGACATTTACTGAAATCAAATGATAAATATATTTGAAGAAAACTACATCTGAAGAACCTGCATCATCACGTTTACACTGCAGCAGATGCAATTTTCAGTGCATTTGGTATCATTTTTATCAAAAGCGACTTACGCTTAATTCAAGGTAAACATTTGATCAGTTCACACATTCCCCGGGAATCGAACCCGTGACCTTGGTGTTGCTTTATGATCTAATGTTGAACTAAAGAAATAGATGTTCACACACAGTTTGGTTACAAAAGACTAACATATTCTGTAACTTAAAGTGACTATCTGAATGTTTAGCGTGTTCCTGTGGCTCAGCGGTAGAGTATTGTGTTAGCAGCGCATAAGGTATTGGGTTCGATTCCCAGAGAACACACATACTGATGAAATAAATGTATAGCCTGAATACACTGTAAGATGTTTGGATAAATGTTAATAAAAACACATTTTGAGAGTGAGTTTGGCTGACGTGTGGTGACAAAAATATATGAAAAAAGTTCTGAAAATATTTCTGAATGGTCTATGAATGTAAAACATGTTAAGTTTTTTTTTATTATTTTTTATTATGCTTTAAAAACTGTTTTTGTTAAACGTTAAGGAATGTTACTAATCTGAATATTCTGAAACATAAAATAAATAAATAAAACATTAGAGGAAATCCCACTAAAACCTTTCATAAATAAACATTCCATAGACAATGCATAGATAATGTATTTGTGCTATTGTTTTGACAACATTAGTAAACATTAGTACACATTACTACTAATATTAGTAAACATTAGTAAAACACACCAGATAACATTTTCTGGAAGGGTTAGTTTGTTAATCATTTGAGTCAGATCGGGACCGCGGAGCGCGAATCGCGAATCATTTGAGTCAGTTCGGGACCGCGAAGCGCGAATCATTTGAGTCAGTTCGGGACCGCGAATCATTTGAGTCAGTTCGGGAGCGCGGAGCGCGAATCATTTGAGTCAGTTCGGGACCGCGAATCATTTGAGTCAGTTCGGGAGCGCGGAGCGCGAATCATTTGAGTCAGTTCGGGAGCGCGGAGCGCGAATCATTTGAGTCAGTTCGGGAACTGCGAAGCGCGAATCATTTGAGTCAGATCGGGACCGCGAATCATTTGAGTCAGTTCAGGACCGCGGAGCGCGAATCATTTGAGTCAGATCGGGACCGCGAATCATTTGAGTCAGTTCAGGACCGCGGAGCGCGAATCATTTGAGTCAGTTCGGGACCGCGAAGCGCGAATCATTTGAGTCAGATCGGGACCGCGAAGCGCGAATCATTTGAGTCAGTTCGGGACCGCGGAGCGCGAGTCATTTGAGTCAGATCGGGGCCGCGAATCATTTGAGTCAGTTCAGGACCGCGGAGCGCGAATCATTTGAGTCAGTTCGGGACCGCGAAGCGCGAATCATTTGAGTCAGATCGGGAACTGCGAAGCGCGAATTATTTGAGTCAGATCGGGGCCGCGAATCATTTGAGTCAGTTCAGGACCGCGGAGCGCGAATCATTTGAGTCAGTTCGGGACCGCGAAGCGCGAATCATTTGAGTCAGTTCGGGAACTGCGAAGCGCGAATCATTTGAGTCAGTTCGGGACCGCGGAGCGCGAGTCATTTGAGTCAGTTCGGGACCGCGGAGCGCGAATCACGAATCATTTGAGTCAGTTCGGGAGCGCGGAGCGCGAATCATTTGAGTCAGTTCGGGAACCGCGGAGCGCGAGTCATTTGAGTCAGTTCGGGAGCGGAGCGCGAATCATTTGAGTCAGTTCGGGACCGCGGAGCGCGAGTCATTTGAGTCAGTTCGGGACCGCGGAGCGCGAATCATTTGAGTCAGTTCGGACCACGGAGCGCGAGTCATTTGAGTCAGTTCGGGAACCGCGGAGCGCGAGTCATTTGAGTCAGTTCGGGACCGCGGAGCGCGAATCATTTGAGTCAGTTCGGGACCACGGAGCGCGAATCATTTGAGCAGTTCGGGAACCGCGGAGCGCGAGTCATTTGAGTCAGTTCGGGACCGCGGAGCGCGAGTCATTTGAGTCAGTTCGGGACCGCGGAGCGCGAATCATTTGAGTCAGTTCGGGACCGCGGAGCGCGAGTCATTTGAGTCAGTTCGGGAGCGCGGAGCGTGAATCATTTGAGCAGTTCGGGAACCGCGGAGCGCGAGTCATTTGAGTCAGTTCGGGAACCGCGGAGCGCGAGTCATTTGAGTCAGTTCGGGACCGCGGAGCGCGAATCACGAATCATTTGAGTCAGTTCGGGACCGCGGAGCGCGAATCATTTGAGTCAGTTCGGGACCGCGGAGCGTGAATCATTTGAGTCAATTTTTTCTTTCTCTCTTTTTTTTATTAAACAGTACAAAAATTAAAATCATTAACACAGTAGGCTAAAGTATAACAAAACACCTAAAATACAAATCCCTTAAGAAAATGAACCATGCTTTTATTATAGGCTGTAGGCCTATGGTTTGGTTTGATTGATGTTTTGCTGTATGACGTCAGAGTGAACGCTCGTGAGTGCAGCATTAGAGCAGCTCGTGATCAGATAACACACAGAGTTGTGAAGGGTTCATTAGGAGCTTGTTGTTGGTCTTCTTTAATCGTGTTGTATTTGCTGTTCTTGCAGTCAGTGTTATATTCCAGCACTAATGAAGCGTGTGTCTGTCGCGTTCTGATCTTCATGCTCATCTTAAACGGTATTTCTGGAGCTCAGTTGCTTTGGTCTGTTTTTATTAGTACAAAAAAATATTGTCTTATATATAAGTTACTTCTTTGATTATGAATGTAGCCTACCTGTGATGGTGCCCTACGCAAACAGCATACACTGCATATAGTATCGTTCATATCCACAGACCGGGCCGCAAGGGCACTTTAGCGCCGGACCTCAAAGGAGCTCGAGCCCCCCTGGCCCCCAAAAGCGGGTTAACTTCGTTACCCGATCATCACAGACAGCACACGCTCTTGTGTACTAGTAGTAGTCACCCTTGATAGTAAACACTGCTGGGCTGTCAATCACAAACACCGACTGAACGGATGTCTCGCGAAGCGACAGAAACGAGCAAAAGCGGGAGGCGCGTGATTGTTTGGCTCTCCCGCTCAGAGCGCGCGCGGGGGATTCAGTTGCTCTCGCGCGCTGCTGCACAGACGCTGGCTCCAAACGCGCTTCCCGAAACCGGAGTAAAATACTGCTTTTATCTGCTTTTACTGCATGTTAAGTGAAGATCAATGTCTCCGTGGACTCGGTTGTTCAGCTCCTCCTGATATCTCTGAGAAATGCCCGTTTATACACGGATCCACAGGTAAGAGAAGCGCTTGAGATTCTGACTGGATTTATGACGCTTGCGTGTTAACGTACGCAGTTACTTTTACCGTTAGAAAAATAGTACGTTTTTAATTTAAATCAGAAAATTACATATTCCTAAATTACATTATATTAAAACAATTATTCGAGTGAAGCTTTGTTCTTGTCAGATCCTGATATGTTTTGATGTCTTGTTGTAGTCTTATCCAACGTAACGTAAACAATAATATGTAATATTGAAGAGTTAAATATTAAACAGTTTGATTTTAATTATGTAAATCGCAGTTTTATTCGTTTATCCATTTCAGACTGAATATATTGTGGCGTGCAGAACAATATGTGTCCATATGTTGTTGTATATTGTTATATAATGTAAATATGCATACGTGTCACGTGCCTTATGTTATGTATATTAAAGCAGAAAGAAACTCGTTCATTTTGGTGTAAGAGTGGTCATGTGTTCATGCTTTCTTGTTATAGTCATGGGCAAATTCACTTTAATGGCACATTATGCAGTTGGGTGTTTCATTAGATTTGGATAATGTGATTGGTTTTCTTGTATTATTATCTTTAAGTGCATTTCGTGTTATTGTATTTGCACTGTGTGAAGTGTTAATCTTGCATGTCGACAGATAATGCATTTTGCCTACATATGAAGTATTAGTACATTGCTTTTGGGACATTTTTTCTCTCTCCAAAATTGTCAAGGAGCAGTTCATCCTATAATTGAGCAGATCACATGGTTTGTATTATTATATGGCCAGTGATAAGATGTGTTATATGTGCTGAAGTCGGTCCCACAGCGGCTCTTGAGTCAAGCATGACATGGAGTGGGAATCAACAGGATTAACATAAATTGTGTTTATTTTTTTAGTTATGGGGAACATCGTCTCAACTTATCATCAAAATGCCAGAACTGGGATTTTGAGAGCGTCACATCCGGAGGGATTGACTGTGTGAGGATAGAGAGGTTTATCAGGCACTAAGAAAATAGCTGAATTCTCATATTGGACCTGGATTTACTACTTCTGGAGAAAGTAGAGTGGAAAACATCATATAGAGATTTATAGAGAGAGAGAGTTTAAATCAGGGCAGTGGTGTTTATGTATACATTTAGTGGAGTTTTGCTCATACTTGAGTGCAACTGTTAAAGGAAAAGTTCAGCCAAAAATGAACATTTGCTGAAAATGTAGAGGTCATCCAAGATGTAGATGAGTTTGTTTCTTCATCAGATTTGGAGAAATGGATGCTCTGCAGTGAATGGGTGCCGTCAGAATGAGAGTCCAAACAGCTGATGCAAATATCACAATAATCCACACCCCTCCAGTCCATCAGTTAACATCTGGAGAAGACAAACGATTTAACTAAAATACAAGTCCATAATCCTTAAAGCACTTCCTCCAGTGGAAAAGACCATCTCCTGTGGTGTCGCACATCAAAATCAATCCACACACATATTTGTTTTGAAGCTCAAAGTTTAAAGGCAGATTTTTGCTCCCAAGTGATGTTATGTAGTTTTAAATGACTCTTTATGGTCAGTACATGACAATACTTAATGTTTCTTAATTCTTTACACATTTCCAGTAATCTTTCCTTAAAATAAATATCTTAATATATTTTTCTTTCTTATTTTTCTTCATGTTGTAATGAGTGATATTGTTTCAAATCAAGGCTTTTGTTGCCTCTTGCATCTCTTCAGCACAGTTTTAATAGTATTCTAAAATTAGATATTAATATTCCAAATTTCTGCCACAACATGGTGCATTTAGTGCTTCAGAAAATTCTTGGTAAATGATGGTGATCTGTAGATTGAAAAGCCTCGTTGCGCACAGTGTTTCTCCTGTTTGTCAGCGCTGTTTTATGGCTTTGAACTAGTTTAAGTGACGAGTCATTTGTGTTGTTATCTGAATTCAAGCGCTTCACACTGGATCTCACAGCGCTGTTTAATGCTTGCGTGACCGAGACTCATCAGTAGGGTTGGGTATCGTTTTTTTTTTTTGATACCGGTGCCAAATCGATACTTTTAAAACAGTACCGGTGCCTGAACTGATACTTATAAAAATACCAATTAATAATTGGATTGGCCATTAGCACTAAACACATGGGCCGGTTTCACAGACAGGGCTTGGACTAAACCAGGATTAGATCATAGTTCAATTAGGACATTTAAGTAATTTTTATAAAGATGCTTAGAAAAATATTTTTTTCACATGCGGTGCCGGTAATGGTGGATTATGTCCAGTCCGGAGAAACAAAAGACAAATATTTCAACCGATCGCTCAGGCATGGCACCGAAATCTGCGTTCTGATTCGGATCGGTACATACCGGTTACATAGGTACCGGTGCCTTATTGGTACCGGGTTTCGGTACCCAACCCTACTCATCAGCGAGTAAACGTACCCGCTCTATTGAGCACGCAACCTATTGACATTTTGTTCTCGCATTAATATTGAAACCTGCATTTATGGATCCAATTTACTAGCCTAATTCAAAATAGACATGCATATTAATAAATGGTCCGCGTGGCACCGCGATTCAAATGAGTCACGCTGTTTCGTTCCGCAATTATATCGAGATAACTATTATCATTTTATCTCCCAGCCCTAGTTCAGTATTTTTTAAACGTACAATATTTCTGACTACACTTGAAGGCCATTTAAGTGGTTGGATTAATGATTTTCACCTTTTAATTGTCCGACACAGTGCATCTCATCTCTTAGTAAAGCACCAATACCCCTGATTTCAGGAATCATTCATGTCAGGAGCAGTTTATATATAATATTGAATAGAGTGATGCTTGGCAATCTAATTACTGCATTTTTACCTGCTGGGGTGTTATAGGGCAAAGCAGCACATGTAAAGCCACAACTAAACCCTGAGAAACAGTTGTGTTGAATGATGGCCGTATTCTGAAGGTCAGAAAAAGATAACAATGAAGCCACCCCAGGGACACGGACTATCATCATTGATGACCTCTGTAAAGCACTAACTCCATCAGTCTTACAGGCTTGATTGGCCTTCAATCACGTTTTCTCCGGACGGCTCGGTGGGAGGTTGACCACCTCTCCATATCTCACCGAGCAGAGGATGAAGCTCTTTCTCCATTTTTAGCTGTGTGGGACTCAGTTTTCTCGCTCGTCTGTCTTGACCTTTGGGTTCTTTGAAAACTTGAGTGACTAATCCAGCAGAAAGTGTGACAGCTGATCCATTATTTCTACTCCTACGTCCCTCACTTGAATGAAAGATCCTCTGGGATTTTGCACTGTTGGAAGAGGATACGTTTCTGGATTGAGCTGTTACCATAATAACAATTAGAAATTACCCCCGCCAAATTCTGTGTTTTCCAATTACATTTTTCTGGATTCAATTTTTAATGACTTAATCAAGCCATATTTCTACTCAATTACATTCATTACGCTATTACAATTTTATTAAAACTTATAAGAGTGGTCTTTTAAATCTATTTCATTTTTCCCCCCCAAATTCTGTGTTTTTTGTTTTATCTTTCTGGATTTGATTTTGAATGGCTTAATCCATTTTTAGTCATCAAAACATATTCCTAAACAATTAAATTCATTACACTTTTAAAATTTTAAGATTTATTAAAAATTTAACAACAAGAAGGGCCTTTAAAATCTGGTTAATTCTTTCCCCAAAATCATTTTTTTCCCAGATTTCATTTTTAATGGTCTTATTCACTTTTAGTCATCAAAACATATGTCTAATCAATGAAATTAATTAAGTTTCATTATTATTGAAACTTTAACAATAAGAGTAGCCTTTGAAATCTCTTTTTGTTTTCCCCTAAATTCTGTGTTTTTCATTGAAATTGTTCTGGATTCCATTTTGAATGGCTTAATTAACTGTTAATCATTGAATTAATCATTGAATTAATTTTAATCATTTTTAATTAAACAGGTGTTTAATTAATTATATTCATTAAAATTTTGCCAATTTATAATTTATAAAAATATTGAATCATATATTTGGCATATTTGTTGTTTCCAGATGGGCACATTATGAAGAAGCAGGTGGCTCGTATTAACACTGATGTGCTCCCTGGCACAGGTGCATTATGGGATTTGGAGTCAGTGCTGTCATATTTGATCCTGGCTCATATCTGTATCCTGTTGCATTTTCATGCATATACGATGGTGAACGTGTGCGTCGTGATAGATGAGAGTTCAGGCTGTATCTGTAGATCTGTGTGTTGGTCATTAAGGTGAATGCAAACACTGATATGATGCTTGCTCAATCTTAAATTAGTCTTAATGAGCAGATTAAGCACACAAACAAATAATGTTTGTTAATGATGTCATTTCACATAAACATATATTACTGCTCGTCACTGTCCACACTTTTGCTGGTAATGAGAATCCATGCATTTGGATGCTTAAATGAATAGCTCATTAAAAATTTCCTTCCAAACCTGTATGACTTAGTTTTTTCTGCGGAACAGGGAAGAAATTAAGAAATCATTATTGTTTTTTGCCCATGTTGTTTGTTTCTCAACATTCTTCAAATAATCTTAGTGTTGTGCAAAAGAAGAATAAAAACTAATACAGGTTTAAAACCATGTGAGGGTTAATAAATAATGATTTCATTAACATTTTTAGGTGAATTATCCCTTTTATCCCCATTTTTTCTTCACTTTTGTCACATTTCTTCATCTTATTTGACGTCTCAGTGTACCTGAGTAGAATCAGATTTGAGTGATTTGGTGATTTTCGCTAATGTTATTTAGGTCAAATCTAACACAAACAGTTTAAATGATTGTAATTTATGTTTACAGTCATGCGAGTATCACCGTATCAATCGCTGCATGTTCAGGGTTGCAGGAGTTTCATGTGTGTCTTTGTGTATTCATGAATATTTGGGGAGATAAATGTAGTCGTCATTCTTGGTTTGCAGTGTGTTTGTGACCCTTGAGTCATAATTAGAGCTGATCTCTAGTGGAAAGAAACCTAAATTAGTCAGATTGGGGTCATTTTAGAAACTTCTGGGTGACCGAAGCCAGTGAGTGACTGCCCTGCTAAGAGTTAACACCTAATGAATATATTAATTATCTTTTGATGTGCTGAAACCAGCGGTCAAAGTGATGTGTTAGACTTGACTCGTGACTGACTCTTGATAGATGAATGAGGTTTAAGTTAGTTAAGATAAGTGCTGGCTCTTCTGGCCACGGTGCTGTTGATTCAGAAACAGATATTGTTTGTTTAGTGGATAATGTTTTTGATATGTATGTCAGATATACAAGTCCTGGCTGTTAATATTTAATTGTAAAAGTGCTATACATTTCTAAGAATAGAAAATATGTAGTGTTTGTTTTGTACGCCTTAAATTCAAAGTAAATTGCTTTGGATGAAAAATGTCTGCCAAATGCATAAATGTAAATCTTTATTTTAAGTTGTTTTTTTAATTAATGTTCTTTTGTCTATGTATTTCTGTACTTTAACGTTTATTTATAATAGCCCTATATATTTTTAACTTCATAAGCATGCAAACATTTATGATCGGTAAAAAAATTATCTCCTCATATTAATATTGAATTATTTTTTATTTTTATATTTTTGTTTAAAATAGTTTTGTAATGTTTTTTGTTTTACTTGGCTTTTTAAAATATGTCTTTATAGTTTTTATTAATTAATAAATACATTTGAGTTTTAGTGTTAGTCATTAAAGTACATCAGGTTGAATGAAAATGAGAAATAGGCTACTGCTTTGGCTACTAGCTTAAATTAAAATGTTTATGTAAAATAATAATAATAAATATTTAAAAAAAAAAACTTTACAATTTTATATATATATATATATTATAAAAATACACACACACACACACACACACACGTTGGTTTTTATGGTTTACGGGGACTCTCCATAGGCGTAATGGTTGTTATACTGTACAAGCTGTATGTGTTATTACCCTACACCTACCCTACACCTAAACTTAGCCCTCACAGGAGACGGTGCATTTCTATTTTCCCTCAAAAAAACTCTCTCTGTATGATTTATAAGCATTTTAAATTATGGGGAAACACTGAAAATGTCCTCATAAATCACCTTCTCCTTGTAATACCTATGTCATACCCATGTCATTATACAAATTTGTGTCCTCATAAACATGCACACACACACACACACACACACACACACTTTATTTCAGTTCATGTTTATTTTATTTTAAGTAAAAAAATAAATAAAGTGTATATTTATGTAGTTTTTTAGTTAACTATAACCTTGATTGGAATACACCTACTCTAGTCTGTGTTTTACTTGTTAATATTAATATGAACTTCATCGATAACAATTCATTTTTACAAATATCAGCTGTTTACGATAAAGGTACAAAAAGTTGTAATTAATCTCACCTCACACACATTAACTGGATTGAAAACATTAGTGTTCGACCGATATTGTTTTTTTGAGAGCTGATGACGATGCAGATATCTCAGAAAGCAGGGTGGGCTATATAATGCTGAAATAATTGTATTTATTTTAATTTATATTTAAGAAATTTTAAATAATTTGAAAATGGATTAAAAATAAATTAGTAAAAAAAACAAGCTTATACTTTAGATGGCAGTATTTTTCATAAATAAATATTCTATAAAAAATATAATTAAAAAGGAAGTAAACACTGTAACCAACACAGCACTCAGTATTCTGGGAAGTTTTGTGTGCATTGGGAATCATATTTGTTCAAATAAAGCCAAGGTAACACTCATTTTACATACATCACACAGTAAAAATGACATGAATATGACGGTGGGAAAATGCATAAAGCGCAGCATCATTTGAAATCACGAATTAGTTGTTTAAAGTAGGGCTGAACGATTCATTCGTGATATGAAAAAACATGATTTTTCAACCGCAGAGGCTGCGATTACACTGTCACGTGACACGCGAGAGTAAAGAGGTGTGTTTGACTTGACCAATCGGTGTGTGTCATCAAAATACAGCGAGAGAAAGCATAAAGAGACGTCCGCTCTCTGATAGCTCTCGCGGCACTTTAATGACACACCGATCGGTCTGTTGTTACGGGGATTTGCTACTGACTGACTTTCATATTAATGTTTACACCAGGCTTATTTGTCAGTGCTTTATATTGTCATATTTATTACATGCTTACGAGTCTGGAAGTTCAACAAAGCAGTCAATATACTACTGTGATTGTAGTTGTTAAATAAAAATCTCATTCATCTCAATTCATGCATCACCTAATTTCATCGTAACACATAGGCCTGGCCTACAGAAAAAAATACATTTATGTTTAATCTATCTAATATTGTGATGGTCATACTATACAATGATTTATTGCTTGTCTGTGTTGAACAATACAGAACATAAAGCGTTTAAAAAAATAATTGCATATTAAATCGCAATCACAATATTGGTAAAAAAATTGCAATTACATTATTTTCAAAATCATTCAATTAGCACCGGAAGTCACACAGTGAACACGCGATAATGCTGGATACACAGGCACACTTCACAAGATCTCACAGCTGGATTCGACTAAGTTTGCAAGGTTTGTGAAATTAAATGTTCATTAGCCATTCAAAGATTTGTTTAAATTATATAAATGCATATTTGCTAAATGTTGACGGCAAACGAGAAAGTATTATAATGTTTGCCTTTCTATTACTAATAATATAAAAGCAATGGTTTTTTGTATACATTTTAATCCCTTTGTTTAACATTTTGACGACGGAGCATCTGTTTTGTATCTATTCTGCTATTTCTGCATCCGGCCGTAAGAGCTAGACAGGTGCGGGTCGAAGCTCCTGGAGAAATGTGCTTGGTTTTCTGGACTGTGTGTGTTTAATTGAAGAGGTGTAATGGCGTGAGTCATATTCACTTGCTCTTTAAGGCGAGAAAGTGATGAAAGGAAGAATATTAGATCAAGCCGTGTCACATGACGCCACACTTTTACCCTCCTTTCGTCCTTTTCATGTTAACTCAAACTCAAAAGTCACACTTGCACCAATCCAATTTCCTCAGGCGCTGGCCACAATCATCAGCCCGGGTCTGATTACTGTGTGTGATTGTGTCCGAGGACGCAGATATGGCAGGATTTCTGCGCTATCTATGTGTGGAGCTTCTGGCTAGATGACCGCAGAGACATATGGTGACTTTCTCTGCCAGCATCTGTGCATCAGATCTGCCTCACTGTGTCTGTCTGTGTGTGTGGATGTGATAATGAGGCTCTCTAGCGCTGTTCCCAAACACTTTTTGCTCTATGTCTGCATAAGAATTTACAGTCGTGACTGATTTGAAACGTTCTGCGTAGGCAGCAACTCTACATGCCTCACAAATATGTGTAGCACATAGAATCAATTCTCAATCGGCACAGTAGTGCTTGACGCTCACATATAGCAAAGCTAACAATATGCAGTGCATACATTAGGGGTGGGACTCTTTAGTCCCCCCCCCCCCCCCCCCCCGCCCTTATTAATTAATTAGTTTACCGACTTGAGTATTAAAAAACTACCTGCATGGCTTATGAAGAAGTCTATAACAGCAAGTTACACGCGTGTATATCTTTGAATATTAATTGATTATTATGGTGAATGCGAGCGAGATGGCTGACGCTTCAACGTATCTGGAGCGGTCGAATAGGGATCTACACATATCTATGATCTGCTCGTCACTCAGCGCTCTGCTCTCACTAGCGTTTAAAAGCAGCATGGACTGTGGCTCAGTGGTAGAGCATTGTGTTAGCAGCGCAAAAGGTTGTGGGTTCAATTCCCAAGAAACACATACTGACAATACAATGTATAGCCTGAATGCACTGTAAGTCGCTTTGGATAAAAGCGTCTGCTAAATGCATAAATGTAAACGGACTATAAAGCTGATTTTGGCAGGACAAAGAAAGTGTGTTTTACACTAACATTGAGAAATTTTAACCAAAGTACGCTATAGACCTTTCATTAAGACCCTAAAGAATCATATCAGCTTGTGTAAAATGGGCATCGGATGACCCCTTTAAGAGACAAAATATTCACCTGGTTTCTACACCTTTCACTAAGAAGCAAAAATCTGCCTTTAAACTTGAAAAAAATAAAGATGTGATAATTATGGATGTTGACCGATATGAAACGTTTTATGGCTCAGCTCTATGAGATATCGAAGGATCCCAGCCATACATATTCTCTATTCTGCAGTCATATCATAGCATATCTTTATTTAGCAGATTTCTGCTGCTCACTCAGTATGTCGTAAACAGCGTTTTGCTTCCCTGGTTGACAAACAGCAAGAGCCGAAGCCTTCTGGATGAACCATCTGTATGTTTGATATCTCTGAAGACGTTTCTAGTGCTTTCATCCTCCCAGCGAGGTGCATTCGAAAAAGAGAAAACCAATTTAGAGCAAGGCAGCGGTTTCACGAAGCTAGAGAGAGATATGATTTCTTTTAATGAACTTAATCTGTAGATTAGGGGTTCCTGGAGAGTCATTATGATGGGATGACTTGTGTTTGTATTGTTAGGCTCCTGTTCATAAGGTGAGCAGATTTCACTGGCCTGGAGCATAAATAATACGTCTGTTTCTCTCAAGAGCGAGTCGTTTCCTCAAACACTGAGTATTTTATCTGAAGAAGACAGGCCACGGGCTACTGATGCCATCTGTGATGCCCGCTGGGAGAGAAAGTTTGGAAACGGCACACAAGAAGTTTCTGAATTGGTTTCACTGGTTTTCAGCCAATTGTTCCATATGTAGGAAATCAGCTTAAAGCTGTACAGTCATGCGTCTGCACTCGCAATGAAGTTTATGATCTGATGAATTATTGCATCTCATACACTATTACTGTCATTGTGTTGCACTCTTTCAGTGATTATGAATACACGATACAGTAATTGAGATAAAACCATTGTGCCGAATTCTGTTTCACAGCGAGCAATGCTGATAACTCATAAATATCAGCTTATTAAAATAACCAGTTTTCCCCATTTACATGCACATCAGTGACCTGACAACACAAGTACACTGCGTTTACATGATTTATTAATAAATCAGGTTAATTGAGTGACATCAAAATATAATAATTTGCATATCTGAGTATTCCATATGTTTGTCAGATTTAATGTGAAATAAAGCTTACAACATGTCAGCGCAAAACTTACAGCTCATGTTGTCCTCTCATGCAGTTATGAGATAAAGATAAAGACAGACTAAATCAAAAATGCCTGCTAAACTGAACACTGGTGTAGTGTGACGTATGTAAAGTGTGAGAGTCCTTGTGGTGATGAATGACCTTTGGTGGACATGATTCGTGACAGTCATGTATCACACATGCACACTTCAATAAACCGACAGAAAGCAGGTTATTGCGTTTACATGCCACGCAAAATCAGGGTAAGAGGCAAAAAACTACCCGTGTCCACCAGTTTATGACCTTACCCCGATAAAAGAAAACGGTCACCGCATTTACATGACCATGTGTGTTTTCAGCTTACTAAGCGTAATCGGGTTAAGTGTTGTTTTGTGTTGGGAATCCAGCTCATTTCGTCCTTTACAGTCGTGCAGTTTTCAGCGTTTAAGGAATATTGTTTAGTAAATAAAAAAAAATAGTTTTTATTTGTTTTTCGGTTCGAATTTTAATTTTTTATTATTTTACATTTTTACGTTTTTCAGTTGAATTCTGGAAATCCACTGAGATTGATTGATTTGGTTTATTTTATTCATTTATTTAACATTTTTGTATATTTATTTATTTATTTAACATTAATTTAACATTTGTTTTTCAATTGAGTTATATTTACCTTTCAAGAAAATCTACTGTTAAAAAGTCTGTATGTATTTATTTATTTACATTTCTGTTTGTTTTCTGGTTTAATTATATTTAAGATTTAAAGAAATCCACTTTTTTTTTAAATGTGTAATTGTTAAATAATGAGTATTAATGTCAATCGTAATCAAATGTGTTTTTTTGCCATAATGAAGCAGCCTTGGATCGACGCTGAAATAATACTTTTTGCTGCTTCCATAATGTATTTAATTAAAATAAGCAAAAGTAACACAACTGCTGATCACTGTATCTGTCACTCCCTAATTTTATTGTGTTGAAATAGAAGTTTATTTAACCCATTCATGTTGGGATGACCGGAATCACTTTTTTTGCATTAACTAGTTCCCAGCATGCTTTTTATATGGCTGGATTAGGAGAGTAAATATTGAAATTAATATTCAATATAAATGAATATTAATATACAGTATGTGGTTGTCTGACAAAGGACTATTTAATTCTAATATTCAGAGAGAGTGGAAAATGGTCATAAAAATGTCATTTTAGCTACAATAAATCTGGACCTTATAATATGATGTATGAATAAAACGTAAGATATGAGTCCTCTAAGCAGCATCCAGCAGCTATAAGCACACTGACTCAAAGAGCCAAAGCTTCAGTAGTTCAAAAGACTGGTTTACAGTCGTTCTGCTGTAATGACGTGCTTCTGTTCTCCTCCAGATAGACTCCAGCGGACCGAAGCTCTCAGCGTCTCACCATGACCTTCTTCAGCTCTTTATTTGTCCTCCTCCTCTTCATCAGCAGGTAAGAGGATTGTGTCCTGAACTCACTGTTTCTGAATCAGACTGTGCTGCTGGAATTCATCAACGTTTCATTAATTAAAGGAATAGTTCATTGTCGTATATTCACACACATTTCTTTTGGTGTTTCATTTCAAGAAAGAAAGGCATGTTTTGATAGCGAACGATTCCTCTTGTGAAATGTTTGTAAAGAGTCTGGAAAGCAGTAAAAAGAATAAACGGTTTAAACTCATTTATACTGTATAGTGCAACGCATGGCTGCATGTTTCGGGGGGGAAATCGAATTGTGATTTTTCTGATAAATATTGCAATTGCATTAAAAAAGGTAAGTTTTAAGTTTTTTTTTAGGGCTGCACAATTTGACCAAAACATTGTGATTATATATACAGTATCAATATGGCCATGGCATGATGATGATAATAATAATAATAGTCTTACTAAAATATGAACATTTATTTAAAAATGTTAATATTTCACAGTAAAAAAATAGTGTTAAAAAATGTTTTTGTTGCAATTTTAAAAATATCAATCTTTGCTCTGTTTCTAGGGATGCGTAATTGTGCTAAATTGTTTTGATTGTGCATTAATATGGCTATGAAATAATAATTATATAATAATAATTGTAATAATTAATTAAAAAAACAAATGAAAACAGGAAATAGTTTTGTTATGTTCTATTTTTCAGTTGAATTATATTTAATGCACAATGAAATCCACTGATTTAAATTTTTTATTTAAATGTTAAAAAAAAAATGCATTACGTCTCAAGTCAGTAAATGTGTTAAATAATCTCAGTCTCAGAAAATATTGCTATTGTAATACTCACTGTAGAATCTATAAACTTATATTGCAGAGTTTTGATTTGAGAATTGCAGTAAGCCATATTGAGATTTTGGTTTTATTTTGATTAATCGTGCAGTCTACGGTGTGGATTTATTACTGGAAAGGTAGACAGAAACAAAGGCTTATAATCGATTCCAGATGGATGTTGTGTCAGTGAACTCTGTAAATGTGTTTTATGAACTGACGTAAGCAGTGAATATGATGGGAGCGTTTCACAGAACAGTGCCTGCTGTGATGAACATATACTCACGCACGCAAACATACATGTGCATGTAATCGTCTCGGTAAGAGAGAGATCGATGTATTCTGACACTGGCCTCGTTCCTGCAGCGCTTTCATGACTCGTGTGCCTGTCGTTCCCTGAGCTCCAGACTCCAGCGGCTCCCCTGATTATCATCAATAATGGAGACGAGTGAGAGTAGGCACGCTTTCACACGCGGTGGCCGTACGAAATCTTCTTCTGTACACACTCACACACGCACACACACCGCGCACGCACACGCCACACACACACACACACGCCACACACACACACACACACACACACACACACACACACACACACCGCGCACGCACACGCCACACACACACACACACGCCACACACACACACACGCCACACACACATCTCACACACACACACACACACACACACACACACACACACCGCGCACGCACACACACACACACACACACACACACGCCACACACACACACACGCCACACACACATCTCACACACACACACACACACACACACACACACACACACACACCGCGCACGCACACGCCACACACACACACACACACGCCACACACACACACACGCCACACACACATCTCACACACACACACACACACACGCACACACACGCACACACACACCGCGCACGCACACGCGCACACACCACACATCTCACACACACACACACACACATGCCACACACACACGCCACACACACACACACAGACACACACGTATCACACACACACATGCCACACACACACGCCACACACACGCACACACACAGACACACACGTATCACACACACACACACACACACACACACACACACACAGACACACACGTATCACACACACACACACACACACACACGTATCACACACACACACACACACACACACACACACACACACGTATCACACACGTATCACACACACACACACACATACACACACACACATACTTCAGCCACATCACAAGCCTACGTATCAACATGACTAAAAATAGATGCTAAATATGTGCGTGTGTGCGAATGAACCAAATCACTGCAGGTATTTTAAAAAGTCTTAATATCTGAAAGTGTAAAACAAACATCTTCGTTATCATTTTAAAGAGGTTTTAAATTTGGGGAAGGAATCATATACATGATCAAATGAGTTTGATTCAATTATTTACAGACTAATGTGATTATTAATTTTAAAGAACTATGATTGAACCTTCATAATCATATAAACTTTGTATTTTTATGAAACGAATGTTTAATTTCAGTAATGTTTCTTTTGTAGTAATTTGTTATTTTGAGGTGCCTTCATGGTACCAAACAATATACATACTGAAATTATGTACCATTTATTTATATATAAATGTAAAAAATAGTAATTTGATTGTGAATGCGTCTACACTGGCCATGCTGCTAGTGTGTTATTCCATGCAAAAACAAAGCACAATGCAATAGGAAAAATGTTTATTGATTCTTATTTGTCTTGTTTATCTCATTACAGTCACTTCAGAGCATCAGGTCTCAACTCTAATCAAATACAGCCTCATGTGTTTTGTTGTGGTGCCGCGTATTGCAGGACACATGCATGCAGACCAAAGCAGAAACTGAGCTGCGTGTGTCATTTCATCCGCTGATTATCAGATAGAAACGAGTGTCTTTTATCTTCAGCACGGCTCGTTTATTTGGGCGCTAAACAGAGAAAGACTCTCAAAGAAAAGCATTAGTATCTCGCGTAGAAAGAAGACTTAGTGTGCTGTGAATTCATGTTTTTACTGGTATTATTTGTAGTTATTTTGCGGTTTACATAGTTTTGGTTAAATGCTTCTTTTATGCTGGTGTTAAATGTAGATTCAGGGCTGTCTCTTGATCAAGGTTCAAGGTTTCTTTATTTGTCACATGATAAATTATACAGGGTATAATCAAAAGTGAAATGTAGGATGGTCTAATGTTGGATTGTGTTGTGTTGTGCTGATTTTGTCAATATAGTGATAGCTGTAACTAAACTACATTTATTTCAGATAGACACAGCAGTAGATACACTTTTATATATTTTCTTTTTAATATATGTTTTTAATATTTTCAGGTTTTTATTTAAGATGAGGCTAAGTTTGGGTAATTCTGTTGTTTGTTTTTGGATTTTAATTAGATTTTTTAACAAGTAAATATAGCTTTATTAGTGATGTACTGACATGGAAATTTTGGCCGATTTCGATAATAAACATATATGTTTATATTTGGAAGCCGATAACCGATATATTGTCTTAAGGCCTTAAGCTTAAATGCATCTTGAAACTAATACATTTATTAAACAGGCATGTCATTTATCGTTATTATTTATTAGAAATCATAAAAAATGAACATTTATCGGCCAGTGCTGATATATTGTGCATGCCTAGTTTTTGCAATTTTCTTTTCAGTTTTACTTAATTTTATTGCCATGAAAACTAGCAGAAATATATTTTTTAATATTTGTATATATTTTTTTTGTCAATGTTTATTTTAAGTATGTTTATAATTCGTAATGTTTATTTAATGGGTTTAATCATAGATAATAACCTTGTTGACACGTCTCCATCTAATGCTGTAAGTCTGGTGTGTTTGAGAGACGTATAGTGCTGTGTATGTGTATGTATAGGTATATATATATGAGGTTATGGAGGCTGTGTCTTGTTTTACGCCTCTCTCTCTCTCTCTCTTCTGGGACAGATTGATAACTTTTCCTTTTTCATCTCCCACTTTCCGTTTGCTGGGAAAGAACAAAGCAAGAGAAGATCCAAGAGTAGCAGAAACAGCCACTCAGTGGCTCTCGTCACAACACACGGTCTTGTTTAAAACACCCAGACAGAAGCAACCACACGACAAGCTAGAAAACACGAGAACTGTGTGAAATAGTGTGTAGAGGAACATTTTATATAGGTCTCGTGTGTGGTGTGGGTTTGTAGTGGTAGGCCTGTATATGCTGTGTTTATAACGGTGTGACATTTTATATTGGGTAAAACACTTTCAGAAACTTTTCACTTTGAGAAACTTTCGTTTATTATGGGTTGTGATGCAGTTAAAGCACATGCAAGGTCCAAAACTCTGGGGTTGGTAAGATTTTTAGTTTTTGAAAGAAGTCTCTTCTGTTCATCAAGGCTGCATTTATTTGATCAAAAATACAGGAATTCAATAATTTTCCTTCTATATAACACTTTTTATAGGCACTCAAAGCGCTTTACATTGTGAGGGGGGGGGGGGGTCTCCTCCACCACCACCACCAGGACATTTTTTTTTAAATATTATTACAATTTAAAATATCTGTTTTCTATGTGAATATCTTTTAAAACTGTAATTTATTTCTG